>JARHVA010000618.1:0-55000 GCA_037957365.1 Torreya grandis | reverse complement strand
TTATGTTTCACAACTACATAATGATTATCTAATTTTTGAATTGAGTTTTGGCATCCATGAGGATGTCATGATACTCATATATATATATATATGCATGTATATGTGTGTGTATATATATAATGATTATTTAATTTTTGAATTGAGTTATATATATATATTATATAACTCAATTCAAAAATTAAATAATCATTACACACACACACACACACATGCATGCATACATACATACATATATATATATGTGTGTGTGTGTGTGTGTGTAATGATTATTTAATTTTTGAATTGAGTTATATATATATATTATATATCTCAATTCAAAAATTAAATAATCATTATACACACACACACACACACACACACACACACACACACACACACACACACACACACACACACACACACACACACACACACACACACACACACACACACACACACACACACACACACACACACACACACACACACACACGCGTGCGCATGCGCGCGCGCGCGCTCGCGCACACACACACACACATGAGTATCATGACATCCTCATGGATGCCAAAACTCAATTCAAAAATTAGATGATCATTATGTAGTTGTGAAACACACACACACACACACACACACACACACACACACACACACACACACATACATATATATATCATGACATCCTCATGGATGCCAAAACTCAATTCAAAAATTAGATAATCATTATGTAGTTGTGAAACATAACCAAGGCATCGCTGCCACCTCATGGGACTAAAATACACCCATGATTGAATGACATCATCATGGAATCAAAATATATCCATACATAATAGATCTTAGCCCTTTGAGTGACAAAATTGCAAGTTCATACATCTCAAAGGGACAAAAGCACATAGTAAACCAAGCATGAATTCAGCTGAATACATATATTTTTAACACTTTAGTATTATGATGCATAATACTTATTTACTTTCAGGTTACCATGGTTGCAATTCAACGATCCATAACTGACTTTATAATAGAAAACCCTATCCAGACTTAGCGTATAAGTCCATCACTCAAAAAAAAAATGTTCCAAAGAATTTAAACACAATACTTGATAAATTATTTGTTTTCTACAACCCATGAGGTGCAATAACATACAATCCTAGCAAGAAATTACAATTACTTTCCTCAGTTGTCAATAATTGCAGCTAGATAACCTCATAGTTTATCCACACCGAGTGATAATAAAATGAGTAAAAGAATAAAGGAGCATCCCTTGATGTTCTTACCAAACCATAGAGGATCTAAAAATGCCTTACAAGGTCATTTTATTTTAGATCCCTATCATTACACTAGTTAGTCAATTGAACTAACATATATACACAACTATGAATGAAATCATTACATACATGCGATAATTCAACATATTTTTGCCAAGGGTTACCACCACGACTCCCTAAAAGGTAACTTGATTGCTACAACATTGATCAACTAGGATCAAATCAAACCCATGGAAACATCCTTACTCTACTTACAACTATGCAACTTACAAGGGCATGCTAGTCTTCTTAATTCTATCATCGTTAAACTTTTTTGACAACTCAACTGGATAATTGATATCTGGACAATAATTAACAACATCCTTACTTATGGGGATAGCATTGGTTATCACCACCATCCATGCTTTTCAACTCCCCAAAGGCTCAAGACATTCCTCCAAAAATAATAAAATGGAAGCTCGATTGATTCACCCATGCAGACCAACTCCCCGTACCTAATCTAGCCCTCCAAGTTAGAGTTACACCCTTGGTCTTCCCTAGGGTCATAATGTTCCAAAATATATCAACCCATCAAAAGACACTGGCCACTATTCCCCTTTTATTCTAAAGCAAATCCTTTACCACTTATCTCCCATTGACTTGCCCATAGAAGCTAAGGGTCGATAAGTAAGGCTTGCTCAAATGCAACCAAACTCAAGAAGGGTTAACCCAACCAAGGCAAAGGTAGAGAACATGACCATCATAAAAAAATCAAACTTACAACATTCTAGTATCATACAAATGATACCAACTAATCACATTAGCTATAACCCATGTAGGTTGATATACTCATGTGTGTATACACATCTTGCATCAGTTGCATCATCCACATTTACACCCATATAAATAAGTGATGGAAAGGCTATTAAGTTCATTGACGCTTGATCAAATAGAATCAACACCCTCATATGTAGTCCAGACCATGTGTATAATGCTCACAAATTGGGAGAAATGATTAAGAAACTTTTTTGACATTACTTAGCACATGTTCCTGTGTTCTCAATCATGCTTTGAATGGATTCACAAGCTATTACAGTCTTAATGATGACTTCTTCTTACATTTTTTCAGGCCACTCATCCCTCCTAGATTTGATCAACATGAGTACCATCTGATGTGACTTTAACCTTGATTATCAATTCAAAGGGTAATCTTCTAAGCATATTGCCATTTTTAAACCTCACTTGGAGTAGTAACTGGTAAGAATCAAAATCAAATACAACTTAACTCCGTTGCAAAATGAATTAACATCATTTTGAATCTCAAAAGTTAGAGGAAATAAACATTATTCTCCAAAATTCTCATAGCACAAGCTCTGATACCAGATGAAACAACCTCCCAAAAAAATTGAGAATTATTAATAGAGTACACAATAGAACTGCATGTAGAACCCAATACACACTCTACCATGCACTACACATCAACACAATCCTACACCAAATGAGTAGACAACCCATAAAAAGATTGGGTCAATGAGATAATTATGCCAAGATGACCAATGTTATATGATTCTATAGAGAAAGAGGTTGTCTAATGGATGATACATCATTCGAAGGGTATTAGTTTGCATGTCCATACTAATAGCCATTAAACCTTCAAAAGGAACTCAATTTCCATATCAGATCACCTATGGATCCTCAACCCAATATAAGCATTTGATAACCTTATTCAGTTATGATTTGTCAACTCACTAGGCAAGGAGATTCACTTAAGCCCACGAGCATCCTTAATAAGGATAATGACACAGTAAGATTCAACATAACAACAAGTCATCTTACTAGTTGTATTTAATTATATCAACCTAATAAAAATAAGGAACCATACTAGGTACAATAGGTCCTAATAAGAGGTCAAGGTAACATCAATCTAGGCTTGACTCATTCCAATCCTCACAACATACTAGGGTCCACTAGTAGCTAACCTCAATCTGTTACCAGGATGATCCAATCAAAAGACTATGAACATAAAACCTTATGATTGCATAAGCGAGAACCAATTCAAGTCTTACTCCATTGGAACATGATGCCAAACTAAAATATTACCATGGAATCAGATAACCACATGCATTCAACCATCAAGAACATTTATTGATTTACAAGCAAGGTTCCCATGTTGAAGAGGACACAACGTCCTTAACAGTCCCGTTATATAAATAAAGACTCATCCGAATGGCCTTTTCCCTAGTATGAGATAAATACCAATTGACAAAAGGTGCCAACATCAATTGAGGTATCCAATTGGAATTATATTAATGAATTCATAACTAAAGGATCCTCACACTACTAACCTGCTCTAACTACTTAACTTGAGAACGATGAATGATATAACTCAAAAGAGTAATGACTTGTTTGTATGACAATTCAAACATTAAGCTAATTATCATGTCATAAATTTAGACTAGCTATGGCTATGTTAATGAATATCTAGTTGCCATAAAAACATTACTTGTATATAGCCAACAAGCATACCAAGAGCATGCACTAATTTAGAAACATTTTGAGTAAAGGAGATTCAATTCACAATTTGGGTTGACAATCATTTATTATGATTGATTTTATTTAATTCTAAGCTAAGAATAACCTATAATAACTTTCTAGTTGACTATGGCTTCATGCTCACACTATCATAACATAATACATTTGTTTTAGCATTCAATATCAGCAAGGTAGTAACATGAGACAAAGGCATCCATTCAGTTGGATTCACGAGATAATGTGGAAATAGAGTTGCTGAAAATAACATCATAAGACTAGTTTCCACAAGGCCATATCATGGTGTGTTTAATACATAAATTCTAGCACTTTTAGCAAGTTGAGGTCTTATTATCAACGTCAAAGAAAACATATATAAAAATACTCTTTACACTTAATTGCTTAAGCAATAAGTGTTTCCAAGATTAAGATATCTATTATATATATAACCAAAATGCTTCAAGCACCCCACTATTAACTAACAAGGAAGTGAATGGAATAATCATTTCACATACATAATTAAGTAGTTGAAATCAAAAAAGTAACGTTAACACATGTATAATTATTCCATCCATGATTATTATAGCCTCATAAGCTAAACCATATGGTAAATTCTCCTCAAATGAGGGAATACCAAAAATTGAACTTAACCATACTCATGGTTGAATCACTACAATATACAACCTGAAATATAACATAATCAGTCCTTAACAAGGATGCCATTCATAAGTAGAAATGAAACACCAATGAATACAAAGGTTGATAGCTTAACACACACACACACACACACACACCCCCCCCCCCCCCCCCCCCCCACACACACACACACCCATATATACATACATACATACATACATACATACATATATAAGTAAGCATGAAGGTGTAAGAACAAGGAACCCGTTGTGCTATTATACTAGTACAATGTTTAAATCAGGTCAATAATAATTTGTTTCAACTTCAATAATTATTACATTATCACAACTCAATCAATAACATAACATCCTAAAACCCCTCGTGGATCAATAATGGTGAACACAGCCTTCCACAAGTGATATTTAAAACAAGAAACCAACTAACAAGTGATGGCCAACTAAATAAAATCCTTGCATTGAAAGGTGTAAATAATATGTTAGCATAAATCTAACAATGTGAATATCCTCCCAACAAACACTTTGGAAAATAAATTCTACTTTCATAACATAAGTCTAGTTAGAGGGAAAATAAACAAATGAAATTAATACCACATTGACCAATCATGGACAGCCCATAAAAACTACTATTATACTATTTTTTTCAAGGATTAGTCATCAATGCAATATCATATAGAACTTCCCAACCAACATAAATAATTAAAACCAAAGTATTTTTTTCAAGACAAAAACAACCATACATATAGTAAGCATGTGAATGGCTACAACAACCAATAGAGTTTCCATTCTCATCTCAACATAACTAGTTTGATAATTTCAACAATTTATTTATTTCCTCATACAAGTACAACCATCCAAGGTATAATAACTATTGACACAGTGGATTGCACCTAGGGGCAGGATGCCTACCTCCCGCCCTTCCACACGTAACAATGGAAACTCCCCTCTCACCTGTGGGACCGGTGAAGCTGTAGGGGAGAGTCTCTAGATAAGGGCTAGCTCTCTTTGATGTATCATTTAGGCCCTGGTTTCTCCTACTGCTAACAAAAAATGTAAAAAAGGGGGGGGATGAAAAGGGAGAGAGAGATGCTGAAAACAAAGCCTAAGCCTAAAAAGTAAAAGGTGATACACCAAAAAATATGATCCACCCAGCCCGAACATATGCTTTTCACCAAAAGGAAACACCTATACACTTCATCTGACATGAGAGAACCTTCTGCATCAGTGGGTTAGGGGTCCGTGGAGATACAGGGAGGAAAATAACCACTAGAGGCATTCTGAGACACACTGCAGCAACCTATCCACTTCACCGACACTCCTCTAGGGACACTTCTAACAGACCTATAAAAGGAAACTCAAAAATGCACTAGACATGCTGAAATCATTCTACAAAAGCATTTAAGAAAATGACTTAACATAGAATCAAGGCATAGACACATACTAAAGATGCAAAACTCAGAATGGAGGTAAAAATAGCTAAGTTCTGATTCAAGGTAAAATTTTTGGCAGAGCTCTGCCTTACAACCCTGAGAGATTTTTGGGCAGATTTTTGCCTTAAGGCTGAGAGCAGATTTTCTTCTCAAATGAGAAGTTTAAAATTTATAGAAAGAGGAAGAGAATCTTGGTGCTTCCTGGGAAAGATTTTGGCACCCCTTTCTGCAAGTGGCCCATGTGTGTTCTGAATCTTGGGAAGAGGAAACCAATGTTACTGATGTTATTCTTCAGAAAAGGCCTGCTAGAACCATGCTGTACAATTGCCAAAATTGACTTTGGCATTCAAACATTAATGTGAGAACATGGCCGTGCCTCTTTTCTACAAATAGATTGTAGTTTGTCCCCTCATCAATGCCAACTAGAGAAAAATAGGTCGCGCCGCTCATCTGTAATAACTCACCTACCCTTCACCACTTGAATGCTTTGTCTTTTTTGCACTTTGTCTTCTTCCTACTCTTTCAAGCCCCAGGGGTGATCTTCTGGTGGGTCGCTATGTTCCTTGGGCTTCTTTCATGCCTAGCACTCAAACAATTCAAAAACAAACGGATATTTCACTGTGTTAAATTTGACGTTCACGTGGCCGTCACCCAACGGCTAGTTTGTCTACTTAAATTTGATGGCTTTCAAGATGTCACCGTCCTTGGCAAAAAGTCATCGGGTCCTTTTTTGTGGCTTTTTTACTTTACGGGCTTTTGTTTCAGGCTTTTTTATCGCGGACAAAAGTCCACAAGAATTGGTCGCTCTTTGTCCTTTTCTTTGGGCGATGGACTTGAAGCGATGAACCAGGCTTTGAAATGGAGCGATTGAACTACCAATTGAAATAAAGCTCGAACTAAGACTGATTAAACTAGGCATTGAATAGTTCAATGATGCCAAACTTCTTCATTTTCTTCAGACCAGAGCCTGAAGAAGCCTTGTAAAAATTGTAACTCTCTGAACTGATCCTTCATGCACAAAAGACTAACTTGCAGAGTCCGTAGAAATGAACAGATTCATGCAAAATTGAAAATTGAAATGGCCTAGAACAACAGGGATAGAAGGGGACCAATTTTTTGCCTGTTGGGCAAAAAATGGTCAACAAATTGGTGACTCCTAGGGGAAGCATGCCTGCTATGCTTAAAGACCAGTTGCCTTGTAGTCCATTGGGCACGGAGTCAGATGCAACTATGAAGAAAGGTTAGCAACAGCCCTAAAGATCTGAGAATCAAACATGAAGCTTTTACCCCACACACAAGGGAAACACACAAGGCTAAAAACACTACTTGTGCAAACTACACTTAGGGAAAGTAGGAAAGAAAATTGAAAGCAAACTACTATATATAGCTAACCAGGAATGTTCACCTTCCTCCTGGATCAAAGGAAAAATTTATTAAGTCCCCTTCTTGGAAAGAAGACTTATGGTGCCAGGCAAGTAGCTGAATGAAAAAGAGAGTTGGTGACCTGCTCTTCTTGCCTATCACTTGAGTTGGCTGGTATTCAAGTGGATCAGATTCAAACATGCCTCCAACGTACATGTATTCCTTTTGTTCTTGGAAGCTTGTTGAATGCTAGTTCCTCATATTGGTACTCTTCACCAAGAAATCTGTGGCTGTTGGCTCATCACCATAAGCCCTTTGACATGTATTGCTCCTCTACAATGTATCATGGTCTGACTTATTTCCTTCTGCCTCGTTGAAGACTCTGTCAGACTCATCCTCTGCTTCCTCTTGACCTTCTTGAAGAAGGATGACTGTGGTGATGTCTGAAATGGACTCACAAAATGATTGCTCATCCCATAGAACATCGCCTTTTTGTTCGAAGCTTTCTTCTTCAAGGCCTTCCTCCAGGAAGATAGATCTCTCCTTTTTCTCCTCCAACTCAGGCTCTTCAGCATAGTCATCCTCCTCATTGAAGCAACAAGGAAGTTCATTGAACAAAGGGGAAGAGAGCTCACCATGCTTTTGTTCCTCCTCATATTTCTGGAACATTTACATATATGTAAGACCTGCATCTTCCCCATTATTGATGGTTTCTTCACAAGGAGCATCGATGATGATTCCTTCTTAGTTATCGCTCATGACAGCCTCTTGGGAAATTGCAGCTTGGATCTTTTGCTCCTCACTTGCCTCTTGCAAAACAAGTTCCTCCTTGAAAAGGGGTGAAGTGGGAAAATCATGTGGAAGAGGAGGCAGTCCTTGAGCTAGGACTGAATGATTCTCCTCCTTCCACTTGGTTAGCACTTCATCTATATCAGGTGTGGCTTGATAGCTCTCTTGGAAGTGTGTAGATGGGGTGTGTTCAGACATGGAATGTGCCATTGGGTCTAAACCATCCATTACACACTCGCTGAGGAATCTCTCTTTAGATTCCAACTCTGCAATTCTCCTAGTTAGATCTTCTTGGAAGAGCCTTTTTTGGAGATTATAAGAATCATGGGTAGGAGCAGCTTTATCTTCTTTAAGGTTTTGAGAAAAACCTTTCTTCTCCTCTTTCTTGCCCCATGATTCCACTATTACCCCCAGGTCAGGAGGTTGCCATCATGGTAAAAGATCTCAGAATTGGAATTTTCCCTTTTGGTTGAAGGACAACTAGGAGGGCTGCTTTGGGAGATGCCATAAAAAGGCTGAGCTTGATCAAAATTATAGGAAGGACAATAAGGTCCATGATTTTGTGCAAAGGGATTGTACATACAAAAGTGATTTCTTAATGGCACTAGGACTACTTAACCAGCTGATTCAACTCAGAGTCACCATTGGTATTGATGCAAAAGCCTCCAAAGGCTAGTCGATTGAAGAACACACCAAAAATTCTTCAACTCTTTGGACACAACTTGTCCTAGTTGGTCCCACCAGGCGTGCCATAAATTATTAACACAAAATATTACACCTGGGGTCAGGACGCCTAGCTCCTGCCCTTCCACACGCAATAATGGAAACTCTCCTCTCGCCTATGGGACCGACGAAGCTGGAGGGGAGAGTCTCTAGATAAGGGCTAGCTCCCTTTGATGTATCATTTAGGCCCTAGTTTCTCCTACTACTAACAAAAAATGTGAAAAAGGGGGGGATGAAAAGGGAGAGAGATGCTAAAAACAAAGCCTAAGCCTAAAAATTAAAAGGTGATACACCAACAAATATGACCCACCTAGCCTGAACATATGCTTTTCACCAAAAGGAAGCACTTATACACTTCATCTGACATGAGAGAACCTTCTGCATTAGTGGGTCAGGGGTCTATGGAGATATAGGGAGGAAAATAACCACTAGAGGCATTTTGAGACACACTGTAGCAACCTATCCACTTCACCTACACTCCTTTAGGGACATTTCTGATAGACATGTAAAAGGAAACTCAAAAATGCACTAGACATGCTGAAATCATTCTGCAAAAGCATTTAAGAAAATGACTTAACACAGAATCAAGGCATAGACACATACTAAAGATGCAAAACTCAGAATGGAGGTAAAAATAGCTAAGTTCTGATTCAAGGTGAAAATTCTGGCAGAGCTCTGCCTTACAAGCCCAAGAGATTTTTGGGCATAGTTTTGTCTTAAGGCTGAGAGTGGATTTCCTTCTCAAATGAGAAGTTTACAATTATAGAAAGAGGAAGAGAATCTTGGCGCTTCCTGGGAAAGATTTTGGTGCCCCTTTATACAAGTGGCCCATGTGCGTTCTAAATCTTGGGAAGAGGAAACCACTGTTACTAATGTTATTCTTCAGAAAAGGCCTACTGGAACCATGCTGTACAATCACTAAAATTGACTTTGGCATTAAAACATTAATGTGAGAACATGGCCGCACCTCTTTTCTACAAATAGACTGTAGTTTGTCCCCTCATCAATGCCAACTGGAGAAAAATAGGTCACACCGCTCATCTGCAATAACTCACCTACCCTTCACCACTTGAATGCTTTGTCTTTTCTGCACTTTGTCTTCTTCCTGCTCTTTCAGCCCCCAAGGGTGATCTTCTAGCCGGTCGCTACGTTCCTTGGGCTTCTTTCATGCTTGGCACTCAAATAGTTCAAAAACAAATAGATATTTCACTGTGTTAAATTTGACGTTCATGCGGCCGTCACCCAATGGCTAATTTATCTGCTTAAATTTGACGGCTTTTGGGACGTCACCGTCCTCGGCAAAAAGTCATCGGGTCCTTTTTTGCTTCGTGAGATTTTGTTTTGAGGTTTTTTCCCATAGACAATAGTCTGTAGGAATTGGCCGCTCTTTGTCCTTTTCTTTGGGCTCTTTGAAACTCTCACTACCCTCCGCAAGGGCTTTTAGACCTTCGACTATGCCCTTCGACTGTCTTGGAATGTTTTTTTCCCTCCACAAGGGCATTTGGATCTAGCACTGCCCTCTGCAAGGGCATTTGAACCTCTGACTGCCCTCTAGCTATAGGGCACACCCTTGAACCAAGCTGTTGAACCGACCCATTGAACCAAAATTGGTTCAATGGTTCAATCGGTTCAACGGTTCAATCGGTTCAACGGTTCAATCACTGCGTGCTGATGCTGTTGAACCAAGCATTTGAACCGTCTTGTTGAACCGTCTATTGAACTAAAGCATTGAACTTAAGCGTTGAACCAAATTATTGAACCAATCCATTGAACCAGTTCAACGGTTCAATGAAGCACGTCGATGCCAAGTGAACCAAGTGTCTGAGCTTGCTGATGAACCAATTCATTGAACCGGTTCAATGGTTCAATGAAGCGCATCAAGCCCGTTGAACTTTGGCGGTTAATCATCCAATTGAACTAGGAGCCACTTGAACTAATGTCATTGAACTGAGCGTTGAACTAAGGCATTGAACCAATGTGGTTGGACCAAGCCTAAAAAATGAAGTGATGGACTTGAAGCGATGAACCAGGCTTTGAAATGGAGCGATTGAACTGCCAATTGAAACAAAGCTCGAACCAAGGCTGATTGAACCAAGTGATTTAACTAGGCATTGAACCAAGGCATTGAACTGAGTTCAATGGTTTAATGATGCCAAACTTCTTCATTTTCTTCAGACCAAAGCCCGAAGAAGCCTTGTAAAACCCAGAACTCTCTGAACTGATCCTTCATGTGCCAAAGGACTAACTTGCAGAGTCCATAGAAATGAACAAATTCATGCAAAATTGAAAAATGAAATGGCCTAGAATAGCAGGGATAGAAGGGGGCCGATTTTTTGCCTATTGGGCAAAAAATGGTCAACAATAACATAACTAAAAGTACATGTAAACCGATTACCTCTTGTATAATCTATTACTTTAAGCATTTCCAACCATTAATAAAGGAAAGATAATGTCAAATGTAAGCCTTGTGAGTAAGAGAAATATAAATACTACTGCTTATCATGACAAGAATAACCTCTCATAACCATCCTTTCTTAAATTAAATTCTGAATCTAAGCAATGGTACTAAAAATACAACAAAATCAATTTCAACATATCTACATAAAATCAATTGTGTCACACCATACCAAAGTACAACCAAGTGGCTATACACTAGTTTTACAATTTTTCCTAGTTGCCTACCCAACCATACAAACCATAATAATAGTAAGCTCTACAAGTGCCCATTCAAATAAGAAAGTATTATATATTAAGAATCATACAAGCATGTTATTGATGCATAACAAGTAAATCATATTATATGTTAATTTTTAGTGTTAGCTTTCATAGTTGACAATTAAAGCCACAATATCATTATATGAGGAATAAATATAACTCAATAAGAAATGCATAAATAACATTATTTTAATAAGGGGAGTCTATGCCAATAGGGCTGTAGTATTACATGTGGAGTCATATGAGGTCTCATTCATTATGGAGGGTTATGGCCAAGAAATCACCAGGAATGCAAGGCAATAAATGTAATTATACCTACAAAATTTTATTGTTAAGAAGGATATCCAATATAGAAATGTATATTATCAATTTACTAACTAATCATATTATTTTTCCTTCCAAGTGGTAATGACAAGATTTGGGAAGGGTTTGCCATATCATCAACATACAAAGAAAATGCATACGTGGTTTACGAATCAACCTTCAGCTTTAATTATGCAATAATTAAAATCTCCCCAATATAATACAACCCATAAATCAGTTTTAGCCACAACCATATAATTATTTTGGCATATTAAATTTAAGCAACCAACCAACTTATTTAGAAAACCCATAATATAATAAGAGATTTTTAACATGCAAATCACACACTCACAAACCCTCCTGCACCTGGCCACGACATAGATCCATGTGGGTATGGAAAAATATACCTCTATGGATGTATGCCCCAAGAAGGTTCCCAAGAGAGCTAGACAAAATTAAAATTAAAATCTATTTAACAAAATGTAAATAGGAAAAAGATTCACTTGCTTGGAATTGAATATATGCAGGGTTTAAATTATACCCTTCTCTTTTTATTGTGCCAAACAAGTAGCAGCTCCATTACTTCTTCCTTGGCATTGATCTGCTCTTTTTCCACAACTAACCTCACTCCTCTCTTCATTTCTCTCTTAAGCTCAAAAAATTAGTTCAAAAAGGTAGGCCTGCAAACCCTTATTGTTTTCTCCAAAGCTCTAGTGCCCTAGCTCTTCCTTCCTCCATATCTCCATGGCAGTGACCTATATAGATCTAAAACCCTCCAAATTTATCCATAACATCCTCTTATGGTGGTAACTGAGGCAAAGTCCAAACTATCACCAAAATCTTAAAGGAAATCGATGCCTTAGAAGGATAACCCATTAGTGCTAGACAAAACTAAAAATTAAAATGTTCTTGAACAAATTAAATTTTAATCCTGTGATAGGTCCATGATTATAAAAATAAAACAAAATTATGATCAACATCAATTTTGGATTAAAGAGGAAGCATAGTTTCCATCATACATTTACTATTTATTTCTAAACCTGAGCCCATGGGGCAAGCCATGTCGATGGCGAGAAAAGGGAGGGAGGGAAAATGATGTTTCAATTATTTTCACTTGTTTTATGTCTTAGGCCTTTAGTAGACAACCATGCCTTAATATTTATGACCACTTCATGGTCTCAAATTGATCTCTCTACCTAGGCTGTGAGCCTAACCAAACACCCCCATGTCGCAAAATAACAAAAAATTTAAAAAGAAGATTTTATTTACAAGGCCATGCATTAAGAAGGTTACGTGGCCTTTCAATGGCCAAGGTATATGATAAACAAGGTTTATTAACTCATTCAAGACATTAAATTTGTAAAAGTAAACACAAGTCCCTTTGATGCATAAGCCCAACCATTCAAGACTTATAAGTTCCTTACAAATGCCTAAGTGTTTAGACTTTAATGCAACCCAACCTTAAACAATTTAAAATTCCTTTTTTAATACACAGGCCAATGTTTCCATGACATAAGTTCATAATCTTTCAAAGCATGATGAAATATGTTGTTATGAATACACACACACATAGACACACACATTCATGTATATATAAAATGTAAATAGTTCACTTAATATTAAATATACATATGTATATACATATACGCATACATACATACATATATACATACATACACACACACATATAAATATGAGTATGTAAATTATTAAATTTGTATTAGCATGACTGACATACTCATGACCATAATCCAGATAACATACCACTGGACCTTTTCCAATTGATAGGATAATGGTGTCAATTGGTAGAAATGTGACATTGATCTCATATCTAGATACATTGCTCATATGCATTATTTTTCTTAATTTATTAGTGAGGAGATTACTTTTGCTTCCTAAAATTTTGATAATTTTGAGTTTTGCTATGGTTTTTAATTTAAAATCTTTTCGTTGGTCTTCATGTTCCTCTTCTTGTTCACTTACTTCTATAATAACTCATATACTAGCATAGCATTGAATTTATCTTACATTCCTTTCAGAATCTCTTCAATATTCACAACTTCTAGATCTCGTCCTTATCTTCTCATAGGTGTGAGCCATTTCTCACTTTTCTTGAATACACTGTCAATCTGTAAATTTTAATTTGAAACAACTAGTGCCACACAACACTCCCATTAACTAAGCTGTATAAAAAGAGTATTCTACATAATTTCATTGTTCTCACTCTCAACTCATGTAGGTAAGACTGAACCTTATATACAATTAAACTCCTATCAATAACACACAACATGAAGATTTAAACTCCTTTTCCATTTTCGTACATAACTGAATAATGTAAAACATTTTGAACTTTTCAAACTCTCACGTTACTTCTCTCCTTTCTCTCAATAATTAACACGATTTACAACTTTATTTTATGTCTCCATTAAATATCTATTAATTGTTATGTTGAATCTTTTACTCATTGAATATGGATTCCTTGTACATTGTTTCTTCTCACTTATACTCACCAAAGACAATAGTCACTGTCTTTTTCTTGCTACTGACACTAGAAAATACTTTCACTATTATGTTATCATCCATTATGAACTCATTCTCATGCATATCATTCATCTCATTTTTCTACAATTCTCATTTATCTTCTCAATGCACTCTTGGCATGATATATATATATATATATATGTTAGATCATTACTCAGAGAAAAGTGAGTCCCTGTCCCTTAAACATAATACTCCACAAATAAAAAAATGCTTGGCTTAGTAGATTAACCACCAAGGCATATGGCAAACAAAAAAAAAAGTGACAAAAATTTGAAAGTTTTTTTAATAATTACTTTCAGACCAAAAAAACAAACTAATTCCAAAAATTGATGCTCTGCTAACTTTGAGAACCCAAAGTCCTTGCAGGAGTTTTTGGAATAATGTGACCTTTCTTTCTATTTTTGACTGCTTTCCATTCTTCTTGATTAATAAAATTATCTAAATCCTAGCTTTTCACTCCACCTAAGTTTTCAATATTACCATTATCTACTCTCTTCTTACTATTCAGGTCCCTTTCTTTTTTCTCACTTGATCCTACAATCTTGGAGTTAGAGAAGAGAGCTTAGCTAGAATTTTACTGAATTTTGATTTTTTTGAAAAATATTCTGGTATTTTACTTGAATACAATTCATGATTGCTACCCAAAAATACTATTAGAAGCTCTTATTTGTTCTCCTTCCCCCAAGAAGAGGCTAATTTCCTCTTGGATTTGGAACATGAAGTTGAAACATGACCCAATTGAAAGTAATTTATACATCTAAAAGGTATTCCCTCAAATTCAATGGATTGAGACCAACACCTCTCTTTTACTTTTAAATCGATCTTATCTGGTAAAACCTACAAGATATCTAGACAAACTAGCATTATAGCAAAAGTTGTTATGGAAAAATTAAGTGAAGATGCATCAATTTCTAGTAATTAACCCAAATCTTTATCGATAGCTGATAGTCTAGATTCATTCCAGAATTGAAGAGGAAGATATGGAAGCCTTACCCAAATTGGGTGAATGAAAAGATTTCTAGTTAATGGGTTAAAATCAGGGAACCATGGTTTCAACAAAATAAAGTGATTATTCATCTACCAAGATTTTGCTTGAGGAATCTTATTCCGATTGATCAAATTATCAAAATCCACTATAAAAAAACCTTTCGTACAAGGGTAAATTTCCAACTCGCCTTTCAACAATGGTCATCAAGAAATCGAAAGCATTTTATGTAGATCCAAAAGAGACGGCCAAAATCTATCAAAGTGATAGATCAGGCCCCTTTCCAAATACCCTATTTTTCTTTCATAAATCTCCTCCAGAGATTTACCTTCAAAATTTACCACTAAGGGTTTCAAAACCCTTGCTTGATCTATTTTGACAAAATCTAGAGATGCCCTAACCTCAGAGTCCAACCTAGCTAGGGTCATTAGAAGATCTCCTTATTTACTAGGTCACCCTTCTATCGTAGCCACATAAAATTTTAGGTTTTCAACCTAAGGAATAAATGACTACAATTTTAGATAGAGATCCTTGCCCTCTAATGGCTCTGAGCTCAAACCTTCTTCTGCCCTAGTTTGAATGTTGAACCTTGTGATTGACTTCTCCTTAAGTGCAACTGCTCTTATGACTGGCATCTCAAAAACCCATCGAGATAAGACCCAAATGCAGAGGAAATATTTCGAGGCAAGCCTCGATAAATTCTAGAAAGAGGCGAAGCAAAGTTTGTCAAAGGGCCAATTGCATGCAAAATATTAGTGTGTTAGATTTCTCACTATTAATATATCCTAAAGTACATTATTATGACCTTTACAATGCTCAATTTACCTAGCATTATAAAATATAAATTTAACATTTCATTTTTTATTTAATTGCATTAAAGTTCACTATTGTTATACTCCTCTATGTAATCCATCCAAAAATTAGTTTGATCCCCTTTGGCTCTTGCTCTATGCTTTCACATATATTCTTTACAAAAGGTCAACTTTTTAATCATTATCTTTATTTTCATCCACTTTTGTTTCCATTTTATGATCTAGAAGCTTAAAATGCATCCAACCCTTTCACATGGATCACTATGTTTGAAGCCTCTTCTTGCACTCTAGACACCTTTTGTCTGAAACTCCTCTCTAAATCTTTTTTGGATAGAGTTTTATTTGCTTAAATCTGCAATCATTTATGGGAAACAAATTAATTTGTTTCATAGCTTTGGAAAATTTATAACTATTCTTTTTGCATTATATAGTTTCCTTTTGACATATTGCCAAGGTCATCGCAATAACACATTACATAAATCTATATCTATCACATACATCCTACCTCATTCTAGTAATTCACAATATGCAAATCTACCTTACACAACTTTGTTATTATAACTTGATGACAGTTTTGGAAACATGTAACTTCAAATCATTATTGGTACATGATACATTTCACATAAGTTTACCCAACCTTCATCTACAATCATATTTTGGCACTCACCCATTCTTCCACCATATCATTTTCTTCTTCTAATTCATCCTCTAATTGAGTGACAAGAGATATTGGCTCACCAACTCTATTTTCATTTAATTTTAGACATTCAAATTTACATTTGGGCATGCTAACCATGCCTAAACTAGACACCACTAAATTGTCTACTTATATATATTATTCTATGCCCTCTTTCTTCATGATAATAACTGATTCTATGTATTTGATGTGAGGATATTGTTTTTGCTTACACATCTTTTTAATCTACAACATCTTTATCTCTGCTATAAATCTATGTTGCATTTCTAAGACACCACAACTCAATGATATTCTTACAACCATGTTAATTTATATGGATATTGGTGTGGGCTACATTTTAGCTATTACTTCTTTTCCATTTTTATATATACCATATTATCAGTATTATGTCTATCTATAATCATCTTGTAACACTTAGCTCTTGATTTACAATTGGTTCTAAAAATTGCTTTTCCAATATAATGAGCCTTCACTATTTTAAGTTTTTAACAATATCAAATAATTTATGGCATATTATTCAAAAATATGATTTTATTGTTTTCTACTTCATCCTTTGCTTGGGAAATATGAGATCTTACTACATGATATTTACTTTCCTCCACTTTTGGGCAATCAAAATCCTAGTGGTTTTGCTGACTAAAACTAATGTAGATACAAAAAGTCATCAGCCTCTTCCTATTTTTATTTATCCTCTTTGTTCATGAGAACAAGTAATTTTCTCTCTTTTATGTGAAGAGATTGGTTTTGCTTCCTCATATTCTTTATCTATAGCCTTTTTATCTCTGGCTGCCTTTTTCCTTTAACTTCTTTCTCAAATTGTAATGAATCAAGAAAAATTTCCCCTTTAGCTTAGTAACCATCCTATACCAAGTTATAATCTTTTATTTTTCTCTCTTAACCCTTTCTAGTGGTTCATGATTCCACCAAAAATATGTATTTACTCTCAACTTCATATATTCAAACTTTACTCACCTTGGGTCTTTAATTTGTTCATAATCAAAATATGTCACTATTGTTATTATCGTATCTTCATTTTATTTTTCTATATTCAAACATATAAATGAATAAAGGATATTGATTAGATTTATTTTCAATATGTTCAATAGTTTTGATGATTTTTGATTTGGTATGGAATCTTATTCAAAATATTTCTGCTTGTCTTCATGTTAATCTCATCTTCACTTCTACAATAATTAATCTGCTAATTTAGCATGCAATATTTATTATAGTCCACTTAAAATCTCTTCAATATTCATAACTCTTGGTGATCATCCTTTTTTTCTCATAGATATTTCATTTTGATCCATATATCTCTCTTCTTCAATGCATTTTCAATCTAACACATTTTATTTGACACAACTAGTGCCATACAACTCTCCCAACAACTTAGTTGTACAAAGAGAGTATTCCACGCCATTTCATTCTGATCACTCTCAACTTAGGTAGGTATGGATCACAACCTTATATTCTTGGGTCAAAAAGGATATTGTTACCTTTATACACATCCTGTATGGTGGAGTCTCCTTTTATACATGATTTTATGTTGATTGTGGTTTGGTCAACGCCATCTTGTGCAAAAAATACGGTAACCATTCTGTCATGTTTGACATCAAACACAACACACTATCCCAAATAAATGTATGGTAATGTTGGGATTTTGGTTAAATAAGTAACAAATAAAACATTTATATTCATACTAGGAACATACCTAGCATTGATTATTACAAATTTTATATCATTATTCAATACATTGTTGATATCTCCTATCCCCTCTACTGCATAGATTGTCCATCAATTGATAGAACTAAATCAAAAGGATTTGTACTTGCGATAAATTTAACATATTAGTCATTATAACATGTGTAACATTGGGATGTACCCAAATCAATGAACCAACTACTGGGATTAATTTTTTTGGATAAAAATGCAACAATGACATATTCCTATTCAAAATCATGTCTTTTATCAATTGATGCCATATTTTGTACTTGATTATTTTGCTGCGAAAGTTCATACTATTTTTCTTGAAATCATTTTTATGATTCCCAAAATTATGATAGTAAAAAAAAAAACCTGATATTTATATGATGAATCATTAGGGATACATTTCCCGTTCCTTTTTGATTGAGTAGCTAATGCATTTTGTGATTGTTTAACATGACTCATTATGTGTATGTCTATGTTCTTTTTACAACAAGTACTAAAATAATCAAACATTAGGTTGTTACTTTTTGTCATCAGATTTAGATTTTCCATGAAATATTCATAGGAGGATGGTAAAATGCTTATCATCAATGCCACCATATCATCCCTATCCACCTTTCTTTTGATGATTAATAATTGGTATTGTAGATATCTCATTTGAGTTAGGTGTTCTAAAAAAGACGCACTCAGACATCTTGATGGAAAATAACAATTTTTTAAAGTAAAACACTCATATTTTCTCTGATGTTTCGTATTTGTTCTGCAAACTAGTTCACAACACACTTGCCAAAGTGACATTTTAGACCCCTAGAACCATGTCATCTGACACAAATAATTTTAATAATAACAAGGACTCGTTATGATGCTCATCATAGTCTACCAAGTTTGTTATAGGGTTTTTTGAGTACCAGTAATGATTTTCTCACAATCATGATATTCTAAAATTGACTCCACACTTTATAATTATGGCTAGTTAACTTTTGCGTTTTTAATAACCCATGTTTTGAATATTGGTCATTATTTACTTGGAAAAGAATAAAAATCATGGATTTCAACCTGATATAAAATATAACAAGAAAAATTAGTATTTATTTAACCCAAAAGTAAATGTAACTATAATTTTCTAATCTAACCGATGGAGAAATAAATGCAATAAAATAAATGTAAAGTTTTGATGATTTTCTAGCAGTGCACTTATGCAATTCTAAGAATTTACTTATGAAAGGAATAGAAAAGATCAAAGACTTTAAATAGCATAAAATCTACATCTGTTTGTATATGAAAATTACTTATTGTTTGAACCTTTGTGTTTGGTTTAGATCACTTCATGCCCTAACGACAACTATAGCAAAGTGAAAATGGTTGAACTAGAAATCCGATGCCTTGGCATTACTTGTGTGAGTGTCTTCGAAGATTTTTTCTACTTTGTGTTCTACATTTTATTACGTCATTCCTATTTTTTTCAATTCTCTATTTTTGGGCTAGCTTGTTTCGACTATATTTTAACTGCTTTGCGCTTTTCTTCTTCCTATCTTATTTACTATGTTGCATGATGTATTTATCTCTTTCATGTGCATTCTTTGATGATTCAAATGTGCCTTTTCCTTGAAAATTACTATTGCATCCTTGATGATTCTTGCTTCATCCGTAATAACTCCCCTTGTGTGATGTTTGTTTTCCATGACAATATTCTTTTTCATTTTTTTATTGCCATGTGCAAATGATTTTCTTCATATTCTGGTTGTATCACATAACCCTGTGACTAACTACATTACCTATAATTTTGTTTTGACCTTCTAATCATGACCTTCTCTTCTTAGTTTGTACCAAAAAAACATGGTTTCTTCAAACTATGTGTCACCACTCGTACCCTACTTGGCTTCCTTGAAAAATGTGCTTCCCTTGTACCTCACTATGGGCTTCCTTGAGAGTGTGGCTGTGATACCAATGTGAAAAAATGAATTCTTGATAGATTGAAGAAAAAATGGAAATATGTGACACAATCACTTATGTGACCATCCTTTTATTAATGAAAAAGTGGTAACATTAGTTGGGGGTTTCATAACCTCCCACAGTCATTAATTAATAATGAATTATAACTTTAACATCATTCTCTTCAACAATATATTTTTTATTTTTTTCTACTTCATCCTCTATTTGAAGATTATGAGCTCTTACCAGTCCATATTTTTTCTCCTCCACTTCTGGGCAGTCAATTGTGTGATGGCTATGTTGACCACATCTAATGTAGATACCATTAAATATTTTGTCTCTACCTCTTTTAGTATATGAGGATATTGATTATGCTTCTTTCATTTTTTTTAATCTACTACCTCTTTAACTTTGCTAATTTTTTTCCTTTTACTTCTTCCTCATATATTTTTATTCCTTATAGCTATCTTGTCCTCTATTCTCAAATCCAACTAATATGCTCCTTCATTTGAATGCAAGTGAAATAAACTAAATTCATCTTGAATGGGAATATTAATGCAATTTAATTACTTTACAATTTTGTCTCCATGTTTTGCATGCCCTACTCTTAAAATGGTAAAATTATCGTTATAATCCTTCACATTCATATCATTTTGTTTCAAATTATGTAGCATTTTAAGTAATTTGAAATTATAATTAATTGGAAAAAAAATTCACTTTAACCTAGAAACCATCATATCCTAAGTTTTAATTTTTTCTTTTCCTCTTCTATCTCTTTCTAGTAGTACATGATTCCACCAAAATGATACATTTCCTCTCAACTTTATGTATGCAAACGTTACTCAACTTGGGTCTTTGCTTTGCTTAGAATGAAAATATGTACCTATTAATTTATCCAATCTTTAATTTTTTGTAGTCAAACTTCTATATAAATAAGGGATATTTATCAAGCTTACTTCCAATCTTAGCAATATTTTTGATGATTTAATTGATCTATTTGTTATGGATTTTTATTTAAAATATTTCCCCTAGTCTTCATGTTCCTCTTCATCTTCACTTACTTTTACAATAACTCATGTACTAATGTAGTATTCAATCCTCATTACATTTCTCTCAAAATCTATTCATGATTCACAATTCCTAATGCTCCTCTTTATTTTAACATAGGTATTGCACCATGAGCAATTTCTCACTCTTCTTCAATGCATTGTCAGTTTACAACTTTTTTTTGGACATAAATAATGCCACACAACACTTTAAAATACTCAGTTGTGCAAAAGGAGTATTCCACCTCATTTTATTCCTCTCACCCTCAACTCAAGTAGGTAGGACTCACAACTTGATATACTTTAAAATCCTATTAACAACTCACAATAGGATGATTTTAACTCCTCCTTTTCTCAAATTCAACTAAAAAATGTAAGACCTTTGAAATTTTCAACCTCTTAGAGTGCTTCTCTCCTTTATCTAAACACTTAACATGATTTTCATGAATCTTTTACTTGATGACCATTTTATTTTCACACTATTTCCTTTGACTTTTATTTATCAAGGCCAATAGTCATTGTTGTTCTTGTTATTTATTTGTACCCTATTTATATTTTCCATCTTCCATATCATATCACAAACTATCTCATACTGGTATTCCCAGTGTGGAAATATATGTTACATTTTTAAGACACCATAACTTGATGACATTTTCACAACCATGTAACCTTATATTGATAGAGTGTGTGTTAGCCACCATAACTTGATGACATTTTCATAACCATGTAACATTAAATGGCTAGAGAGTGTGTTATATTTTAGTTCTAACTTTCTAGCCATATTTATAGATACCAAATTATTTATACTACCTCCATATATAATAATTGAAACACTTACTTCCAACTTTATAGTTAGTTCTAAAATTACTTTTCCTTTGCAATGAGCCTTTACTTTTATCAGTCTTCAATAATATAATTTTTTTCCTACTTCATCCTCTCCTTGAGGAATATAAAATATTTACATGCCATCTCTATTTTCCTGCACCTCTGGACATTCAAATGCTTTGTGTCTGTGCTAACCACATCTAAAGTAGATACCACCAAATCATCTGCCTCTACTTTCTATATGTCTTCTTTATTTATGAGAATAACCGCATCTCTATCTTTGATGTGAGGAGATTGATTTTACTTATTGATACTTTTTATCTAAAGTCTCTTTACCTCTGTTACTATTTTTCCTTATACTTCTTCCTTATATACTTTTATTCCTTTTATCTAACTTGTCTTATTCTCTCAAAACTAACTGATATGCTCCTTTATCTGAATGTAACTAAAGTAAGTTAAACTCATGTTGAATGAAAATATTAAAATAATCTATATACATTATAATTTTCTCTCTATCATCTTCTGCATGACTTGCTCTTATGGTTAACTGGTAAAATTATCATTATACTCCTTCACACACATATCATTTTGATTCAAATGATGTAGATTTCTAATCAAGTTACAATGATTATTAACTAGAAAAAATACCCTTTAACTTAGCAACATTATTATCTCAAGTTATAATCTTTTAGTTTCCTCTTCTAACTATTTCTAGTATTACATGGTTCTACCAAATAGATGCTTCTCCTCTCAAATTTATGTCTAAAAAATTTACTGACCTTAGGTCTTTAATTTGATAATAATGAAATTATGCACTTGTTTTTATTACATAATATTTAATTTTTTTGTCTTCGAACTTCCATATGAATAAGGGAAATTTATTATAATTATCTCTAAGCTGGTAATAGTTTTGATGATTGTGTTTTTTGGCATGGAATTTTATTCAAGTATTTCCATTGGTCTTCATGTTTATCTTCATCTTCTCTTACTTATGCAACAACTCATCTTCTAATGTAGCATCCAATCTTCCTTACATTCCTCTTAGAATCTCTTCAATATTACAACTCTTGGTGCTCATCCTTGTTTTTTCATATGTATTGCACTGATCACCATTTCTAATATTTATTCAATGTATTATCAATCTATATTTTTTATTTGACACAAATAGTCACACACAACAATGCCAACAACATAGATGTACAAAAAAAGTATTCCACCTCATTTCATTCATCTCATTGTCAACTTTAGTAAGCATGAATTGTAACCTACTATACTCTTAAAATCCTATCAACATCTCAGAATAGGAGGATTTAAACTACTTTTCCTTTTCTAATACTCAACTCAACAATGTAAGATATTTTGAACTTTTCAACATCTCATAATGCTTCTCTCATTTCTCTCAACACTTGAATGATTCACATATTCATTTTCTCTTTATCTTAAATATCGATGCATGATTCCATCAAGTTTTTTACTCGATGACTGCGTATTTTTTTTTTGCATTGTTTCCTCCCACATCTACTCAGTAATGCCAATATGATGTTCTTTTTATTACTATTTGCATGAATAAATGCTTTCACTATTCTATTTTCATCCACCATGAACTCCTCTTGTAGTTATTAATCTCCTTACGACAACATTTCTTATCTCTTTATGTAACCTTGGCCTACAAACTTTTAATATGTTATCTTGCCCACTATTTTTTTTTAAATGTGTATTATTATACACTTTTATAACATTCACTATACCCTACCATTCTAAAATGGAATATTCACCTTTTCTATTTTTATTAAATTAATTTACAATGTAATACTATTATATTCCTCTTTGTAAGCCATTCAAAAATGACTTTGATCATATTTAAATCTTGGTTTATCCTGTCACACATATTTTTCACAAAAAGATATCTCTATGCTCTTTTTATTTCATTTCATCCACTTCTGCTTCCATTTTCCAATCTAAAACCTTCATATGCATCCAACCCTTTTATACGGATCACTACTTTTGAAGCCTCTTCATACACTCTAGACTCTTCTTATCAGCAACTCTCCTTTGAATTTTTTATTTTGCTTGAGTTTTGTTTGCTGAAATCTACTATTTTTATTAGATATGGTTAAAACCAGGAATTGAGAGGTCTCGAAACCTTTAGCAGTAAAGAAAAAGTGAGATTTCACTACCAATGGTAAAGGGGTAAGGTAAAACACACAACAAATGAATTGTTGTAGCAACCTTATAGTCAGCAGCTATGGAACTTATGTTTATCATCTGCCAAATGAGAACTCCTCCAAACAATAAGCACTATCTTCCTCTTACAACCTAGTTGCCATCGAGCAATCTTTCATAAACCTTCTGCCAAATTGCCAATGTTATCAATTGTCTTTTATGATTCTTATCGGATCCCCCCCGATCGAAGAGCCATGTTAAATGGTTGAACCCATAACTCTTATATTTTTTTTTCTTTTTTTTACCTTGGTACATTTTCCCTTATCTTTCTCAACTTTTAATTGATTTGGAGCTATTTTGTAAATTGGTTTGTAGGGTTGAGATTTGAATTCTACTGATGTAGCTTCATTTGGTTCTGCCTTGAAGATATCACATTCTAGATTCATGCAGAGACAACTGGTTCACAGGTTTCCTAGATTTTGATGCAGGTTTTCTTTGAATTCACCAGCTATTTTTTTCAATATTGATGCATAGATATAATTTCAAGGATGTGGTCATTGATTGGTTACCTATAATGACAATGAGACCTTGAAATTGATTTATACACATACACTCATCCTTGAGAGGATTAAGTAATATTGACCATACTCTACGTGAAATTCTCCAAGTCTGAGATGCTGGGAAAATAAAATAGCACTGCTAAATGATGTATTGACATTGTAAGGTTTAAACAAAACTTGCATATTATATTTAATTTTGTGGTCTATATTAACATTGGTTTAATGTTACAAGTAGTGGGGATTAATAGTTAAGACTTATACTTATTTCCTTTTTTCTAAAATTAAAAAAATAATGATAGAAACCCAAATCTTTCAAAATTTGGTTGTCCATATTGTTATACCTGCTTTATCCATATGTTAATGTAGAAAGTTATGGGTCTCTTTTTTTTGAAAAAAAAAAAAAAAACATTCATGAAATATTGTCATTATATTATCAAATGCTCCTAAGAGTAGTGAATACTTCTCTAAGTCAGTTTTAGCATGCATGTGTTTGGGAAGAATTTTTTTAAGAAAAGAATATGATTTTAAGGTTTTACTAGTTATTGTTATCCTCGTGATATTCTCTATAAGTAATTGTATTATCCTTAATTATGTCTATCCTTATATCCATAAATGGTTACTTCCACCATAACTTGATAAAATTACTAATAGGATTAGTAGTATTCGGCTGTAGATTTAGAATTATTCCACGAACATAAATAATATTCATACCATGTAAAACCTGTATTATACTCTCATGCACTAGATTTCCATGTTTGGCATATATACTTTTTAAGGTTCACTTAAGTAGAAATAACACTTTATTATCATTCTGCCCCAAAATTATTAAAGGCACCTAATGAGTTATGACAATTCTTAACCTTATGTCGAACATGAGTTATTCTTCTACACATGTGAAATCACATCTAAAGGTCGATATTTAAAATTTTATGGCAATTGATATCATAATAAACTATTTTAGTGTTGTTATAGAGATAATGTTGGGTCCTTTTCATTTTGAATTGAGAAAATTAATCATAGCTTGGTTCTGAAATAGATAATGAAAATTGGCTAAAGGTTTATATTAAGAAGGCATGTGCTATCCTCTCAACCCATTTTTTTTTGTCTTTAATTTTTTTTTCTTTTATTTCCCAATAATTAATGTTATTAAATTTATTAATAAAATATAAAATAAATAAATAATTTTTAGATTGTGTTTTTAAGTGTGTTATATTAACGATTTATTTATGAGTTTATTTAATTAATATGTTATTTCATTCATAATATTAAAAAAATAAGAAATGAAAGTATGGAATTACAATTTATTTTCATTTTTATTTTATTTATATATTTTATCACATTTAAGAATTGTAAATTATATATTTTTAGTTCATTTATAGTACGCATACTATCAATTTCAGGGTCTAAAATCATTTTAACATGCCCCTCATTTTTTAGATTAGGTGTTGAATAATTACTTGAAGACTACATCCATTGATTAATTCCACCAACTCCCTCCTAAAAGTTAGTATCATACAATTTATTTAACACTTGCCCATTTCTAAAAATTTAAGACAATTAATCAATTTACCTTTCCTAATCAAACTCCCTTTATCAATATAAACTTGAAGCTTTACCAAGATTCTACAAAAAACTATTACTTTTAATTGCTCATTTATATTTATAAAAAATTGTTACTAGTGCATCACATAACCAATCATTATTTGGTCCTGAATGTCATGCTCTGGTCTAAATTTTTCATGAAGGATTGAATAAAATCATTAATATCCTTTTTTTAGATGGTCCCTTCAAACTTAAAGGTATTCACCAAAGTTGGGTTCGAGTCACTAGCTTATTTAAATTACAATACCTGTAACAATAAATCACCACCTCAACTATAAATGGGTGGATCATTTTCCAATCTAATGCGGGGATATATCTTGGAATTTTTCTTGTATTTAGTAGAAAGTTTATGAAAAATTTCACCATCCCTTTAATCCAAAAAAAATCATCTCAACTCAAAAAATCTCAAACTGAAAAAAATTAAACATATATAATTCAAAGGATACTTCTCTTTATAAGTTAGAAACAACCCTACCTTTATGAAGGAAACATTTAAATTTATTTGCTTCCAAAGAAAATATAATTTTTAGGTTCTTAATAAGAATATCAAACAATATAAAATATATGTCTCTATTTCTATAGAAGATCAGAAAAATACTACTAATTATTGAAGCCAAGATAAATATTTTGAAAGAATGAAATCTTAACATAAACTTATTTAATGATGATTTTTCTTAACAAAGAACATATCACAAGATCTTAATAAAATATAAAATTATTTTAAATTACATATTTAAAAATAAATGTTAACTCTAAATACTCAATTCGATCAATACATATAATAACACTAAAAATGGTGGTGCCATCTATTTTCTCTTTTTTATGGCTTGCTAGTCATATAAGTTCTATTTCCTATTTGGAAAAACTTATGACAATTAATTTCTTAAGGTTTAGAGAATCTATTGTATCTCATTTCACCTTGCTATTTTCCTTTCATAGGTGGATGCTATTCAAAACTATTATTTTCCTTAAAATTTTATTTATTGTTATATCATTTATTACATTATAGGAGGCATACATTTATTTTTATATATTTTCTTTTCTTAAACTAAATAGAAATACATTTAAGTTTTGATACTAATTTTTATTTTTTTTTCAATTATGAATATAGAAATCAAAGTGTTACATACATTTGGTATTTAAAAAAAAAATATAAAAAATGCATAACCAATTTTAATAATTTTAAATGTAAATAAAATAATAAACTTAATCAAATAATTTTATTATAAATAAAGGAATTGTATATAATATTCTAATTATAAATAAAGGAATTGTATATACTATTCTATCGTTATATATATTAGAATCATCTTTTTCATTTTTATCCAAATAATAATGAATATTCACATTTTGAAATTGGATATGTTTTGTTTCTCCTATTTCTAACATGTGTCATACCATTGGTATGGTAATAAGTGATATATTAAATTAATGACATTAATGCCTAACTATTCATTAAAAAAAAATGCCCTCAAAACCATACTAATATAAATTATAATGTTTTCCTAATACACATGAGATTATGTCAACCATATCTACATAAGGTTATGTTAACCATATCTATATAAAGACATTATTTTGAGCATTCCATTACCCGATAATGGTTTTAAAAGAGTAAAAGATTTGAATATGTTGATTCAACCATTTATTTGTTTCAAAAACCAGCTAATAATTCAAAATAGTACAAAACAAAAGCATTATATATTATTTACATTTGAGGAATAGAAAAAAGGGCATGAAAAATATATTAGCTCAAACTACCACTCAAATCTAGTTGAGTGTACTACAATATGTCAATGTATTTATTATTAAATCAAAACAAAATTTAGTATATTTTTATATAAAAGAAATTATAGCTTAACCCACATCACAATGGTTTCATTCCTGATCTCCTTTTTATGTGGGAAGTGCTATAAAAAAAACCCACACTTTTGCTATCCTTTCCACAACAGCCTTAACATTCAAAGAAAGAAACAATAAATTTAATTAATTAAATTTATTAATGTGTCAACCTTTTTGTATCTACCACTTGGTCTCCAACATCTTAAAAAACTACTTAAAACTCTTTTTCAATCTCTAATTTTATCTTGATTTTTTTTTTTTGATATTTATAGCTCTTACCCTTGCAAACCAAGCCTTCTTCCACAATGAAAGAGATAATTACACAGATAGTTTCTACCACAAATTTTATTTAGCAAAAATGAATACAATTCAAAACTACAGTCCATACAAATCAGGATATCAAAACTACACAACATTTCAAAACCACAATGGTATGAAAAAAAAAATATAAGACCCTTTTGTGATCTCCACTATCATCTTAAAGAATGAAATATATCGCATTACTAATGGCCAAAAAAATAAATCCTATCAGATTAAGCCCTAAGTTCTATATTGAGTCAATGGTACACATTAGAAATTTGAAGATAACTATTATCATATATCCTTGTTGCTAAAGGATGGTGTGAATTTATGCGTTCGCGTCACATGATATAAGGGTTAACAATGAGAATGTGTTGGTCTACTGGTAACTAGGTGGCAAATAGGAATGATGAGTGAGTAATAAATTATATTAATGTACTTGGGGTTAATTTTACCACATTGGCAAATTTGTTCTGTGAGAATGTTTTGTTTATCTCATTTTTTTGTTGACATTGATATCAATGTATTTTATCACTATGTTTCTTATTTCCATAAATTTATGTATAAGGCTCGATGATCTTGAAATTTTATTGCCAAAGCTTTGTTTTTTCATTAGAAGGTGGTTAGATTTAAGATCAAATCAAGGTAAGTTTTATCCTCTGAATAACCAAAAAATTGGTTGTCTTAATTTTTTTTATTGTACTATGTTATTTGATAGGATAATATTTGGATACTTATAAATAGATATATTTTAATGGTTTACTAATATTTTTAATGTTTATGTAAGAATTAGTTGTGCGTTTGAAATGTTATTTAGTTTTCATAGCTCATTGTGCATAGATCAAAAATTCAACATGTAGACATTGATTAAGTTAGTTAAGATCTAATCAATGTCTTTATGTAAATTTGATGAGAATATTTTGTTTGTTTCAGTTTTTTTATTGAAACAAATATCAATACTTTTATCCATATTTTTATTCTTCTCATAAAATTTTGTATAGGTCTGCAAGATCATGATTTCACTCTTTCCAAAGGCATTGATATTTTATGTTGTATTCTAATGCATTTATAAGGATGCAAATATTGGTTTTGTATTATCAAACCAAATTAACAATGTCATTAATGACATATTGAAAAAATCATAATCATAAAACTGATCTAGAAATTTCCTTGCTTTAAAATCCTAAATAAAATTTCCTCTCAGTGTAATAATATACTTTCTCTCATAGATGGTGAGCTCGCACATATGTTACATTTTTTCAATATGATATTAATGATATTTAGTTTAGAATTTTTGAAATAATGATTACACTGATATGAATTCACCTAATCTGATGAACCTTTCTTTCCATACCTAATTGATAGTCTGCATTCAATTTTGAAGGATAAACACAAATCACATTTCTAATTATAAATACAAAGTCAATTATTTAGAACTACGTATGCATAATAATGTTTTATTTGCCTATTATTTTGTGTTTTAAATGTTTTGGCACAAAATAAATTGAAATTTGATAATCCCATATATGTTAAGCTCCTTGAATATATTAAATTGGAGTTAGTTTGAATGATTTTTCCAAGTCTTGGATAGAATAATTTGTAGCTTTTTTAAAGGGTGTCTAACATTCATTAGTTTCTTAGCCATATAGTAGTGTAAATCTATATTAATTACATTTATGGTAGTCATTGTATTTTATAAAATTGCACTTGTGTATGCCTGTATTTTAGTTCTATAATTTGGTCAGCAACGATGAAATTGCTCTCTATTGGTCTTTAAATACATTTTTTTAAATATTTGTGCATAAGGATGTAGAGGTTCATTTTATGTGGTATTAAACCAATTAAATTGTGGGACTGTATTAAAAAAAAGATTTATATATGAAATCATAATCTATGAGAATTAAAAAATTATTACCTTGAAACCCTGCATAAATCATCATTTTATGCACATAAGTTTCTTTTCCATGGTCATTCATTTAGATGTACAGAGATTTTTTTTAAAATTTTTTCTTGCAATAAATAAATGGTCTTTGCATTTTATACTTGATTGATGGTTCATATTATATGATTTAGATTCAATATAATCTTATTTCCTTACTTTTAGTGTATAGCACATATTGGTGCGATTGCCTCATAGGGATTTAAGATGGCAACATGGATACATTAGCTTCTTGATGACTAGATGGCACATATGGAAGGTGAGTGATTAATATATTGAAACAATAATATGGGTATATTTTTCAAAGTCGGATGTCTATTTTATAGATATTTATTTTATTATATTAAACATGATTAATCCTTTTTTCTAAAAAAATTAAATGTAAGGATGCAAAGTTTTCATTATTTTATTATTAACCCAAAATAATATTTCATAGTTTTAACAATTTTTATATAAAAAAAAAGACAAATAAGATTTTTTTTTTAAATAGCTCACTTAAAAATAAATTAATCCTCATTACTTATTGTAGGCTCTCTTATTCCATGAATGTTGTTGACATAATTGACAAGATTTATAAAAAAAAAAATAATGCTTAACATGGTGTTTTTATTATTTACTAATATATTTAGAAATGACATGTTTTTAATTTGAATCAATTTTTTTGCTAGGGTTAATCAAGAAGCATTTTTGTTCTACAAACATATGAATTATAAAATGTTTTGCAAAATTTTAATAATTATTAAAATTTTAGTCTATGTTTGTTTTTCTATTATTTCCATATCTTTATTGCATAATTTATACTAAAAAAATTAGCATGATAATTTTTGCTTTATCAACATTTGCATTTCATCTCTTTCATGCAATTTCTAGTTTTAAAAAATAATGGGCTAATATGTTTCTTTAGAAATTGGTGTTTTAATAGAATCTTTTAAATATTTTTAATTATTGAGGAAAAAGTCATAGGTGGTGTTGTAATGGAAAAATGGTAATTTAATAATCAGGCTTCTTAAAAGCTAACTTAAAGAATAAAAACAACACAAGGTGAACATGCTAAGATTCATGCAATTTCAGGGGAAAAATGACGATTAACTAAATTTACTAATAACTACCAAATATTATGTTTTTTAGATTTGAGTTAAAATAATTATAATGGCATTGAGTCTTGTTCTTGCATTCATTGCATCTGACATATTTATATTGATAGGCATTCACCTACTAAAATAATCCCTACATTCTATACTTAATGGATGATCTATATTTGAAGTTGGAGGATGAATACGATTGTATTTCCATACTACTCATATATGGCACAAGTTGGTTAGCCTTCACTACAAGGTCTAAGGTTCATTAGAACAAATGCATTGACCAATGAGTGATGAGGTGGCAGATACAAAATTGTGAGTGGTAAAAAATAGAAGTAATGACATGGGTACATTTTTCCATGTTGAAAATTTTATTCTATGGATATTTATTTGTTATGCTAGATGCAATTAATATTTATTTGTGTTGTATTTTAATGTATATGTAAGATGCAAAGTTTTATTTCATGTGTTATTAAAATAAACTAATGTTTTTATAAATGGTAAAAGTGGGTTCCAACCCATTACAAAGAGCAAAAACCATAGTCCTTAGATAGAACAAACAAGCAAGCCAAAAAACCGGTGAAAAACCACTACTAAAAAAATAACAGAACACAAGCAAAAAAATGGCAACAACCATCAAAGATGTGTAAAACAATGGAGGAACTAGGACCCATCAAAACTATTTTCCTTTTTGATCTAAGGGTCATTTGAAGAGATGTTGAATCTTTCTTTCTTTGAATTTTTTTGTTACCAACAATTGTCCATTCCCTCCATCATCAGGGAGGGTAGGAATGGAAATTTCCAGTGTAGCTTCTTATTTATCCAAAGGTAACTTCACCAAAGAATCACTTTTTGAATCCTTATCTACAATTGGGTGATCTCTATCATCCTTCCCCAAGGGGGGTGAATCTTTAGATACTCTTTTAACTTCATTTTAAGTCAAATCCATATCATCTTTTGGTTTATCTAAATCACTTTGAATCATTACTCTCGTTGTCTTTGAAAACAATGAAATGCTCAGAGGGAGCATCCTTCCACCAGAGGATTTTGGTATTACACTTAGAAAAATTACACAAGGAAGCAAGATGCCCTATTTGAAAATAATTTCTACAATGGAAAGACAAGGTCTCAAAATTGAGAGATTGCTTCCAAATACGATCTTGGACTTTCAAATCAATGGACTCAGGAAGATCTATGAAAATATCTAGATTAACTAGAATTCGAGCAACAATTGTATGGTTCATGGATTTGGGGTCCGTATATAAGAATTTACCCAATGAATCACCTATAACTTTGAAACAAAAAGGAGTCCAAAATTGTGAGGGTAAAAAAACCAACCTTACCCAAATTGATCTGACATCGAAGGCCTTAGAATGAGGATCAAATAACAGAAACCATGGTTTACAGGGAAGAACACATTTATTTCAAAACCAAAATGGCTTCTGAAACACAAAAGTCATATCCTCTTCCAAATCAAAAAGAACAATAAAATAACCTTTTGCATAAGGGAAAATGCACAAATTTCCTTTCATTAGTGGCAACTAGTTCTCCGTCATCCAGCCATTCAGATCTGTGAGAGAAGGCCATAAGTTAGAGAATCAACAGATCATCCCAGAATTTGATAAATCATGTTTTCTTTCCATAATAGTCTGAAGTTGCTCTCTTTCAAAGGAGATAGAGGGATTCGATTTAGAGGGTACCAACGGCTTGTAATCTGCCTGCTTTGCTTTAGCTACAGCCACAACATAAAAGGGACATTTGTCCCCTGTATTCTCATTCACCCTAGCTGAGTGGGATGGAATATTATCCCGTGTCACCACATTAATATTCTTCTCTATTTTTACCATACCGGTTACATTCCCCATCGAATCAGGAGAGAACAGGGTCGTTGCCACCCTGGATCTATTCGTCACTTTTTGACATTTACGGATCGCTATCGAATCCCCATTGGATGCATCCTATACCCCTAAATCATCCTCCTTCAATATGTTGGAAGTCTTCCACGACTCTACTCTTTTTCAAATCCATATCAAATGATGCTGTCGACCCTATAGTAGCAACCAAATGCATAAATTTTATCGTCGCTCCATGCTCAGTCCAGATCTGAGTCGCCACCACTGCATCCCTATTCTCCGAAGATTCATTGCATCTCTTAGGGCTTCACTGAGGTTGATATACCATTCTAGGAGGAACCCCTACAACCTTATCCAAAGAACCCATCACTGCATGCACACCTGTATCCTTCTCCAAAGATCCAGATGCCACAGACCCCACTGCCACTGATTTTCAAAGCGATTAAGGTTTAGCAGAGCTTCCTGTTTCGCGTTAGGTTTTGGATCTTCCATCACACTCTCAGCCACCAAATCTAACAAATACATCTTGAAAATATATTTAATCTATATATGAAATCATCACCTATGAGAGGGAGTTCGAAATTTCTTTTTGTTTATTTAGTGGGATAGCGAGCCATGACAATTTATAATTTCATGTGTGGAGGGTATAGATTTGACCTATATTAATTTTTAGGGGAGCTAATTTCGAATTAGTTTCTCTTTGTCTCATATTTTTGATAAAATTGATAGTCATATTTTTTAATGAATATGTTTCTTCATATCATAAAATTTTGTATAAGGTTATATGTTCTTGATTTATTTTTTCGTTTTATCCGTCATTTGTGACTAGAGTGAGGTTGAGGTTAGAATCATATAAAGGTAAGATTTTACCTCTAAATGAAAAATATGGATGTGTTTTTTTTTTTTCTATAATGTTGTGTTTTTTGAAGGTACATAATCATTGGCTTCTTGTAAAGAGGGCTATGTAAATGGTTTATGGATCCTCTTAGGGTTTAAGTAGACATAGGGTGTGGGTTTGAAACATTATATTCTTTTGATAGCTTGGTGTCCATAGACTAAAGATTAGGTATAAAGCCAATTTTTGGTAATATATCATTATCTCTAAGTGAATGCAGTGAGAATTTTTTGTTTTTGATGACACTATTGTCATTTTTGTAATCAATACATTTATTCTTGTCATAAAATTATGTATAGGGTTGTAGGGTTATCATTACATTATTTCGAAAGTCTTGTTTTGTCATTAAAAATTAATATTTATCCCTTGAATAACATAAAACATTGGGTTTTCCTTGATTTTTTTTAATAATGCTATGGTGTTTGACAACATGAAATCATTGTCTTATTATAAACAAAGGTTTGTGAATAGTCTAAAATTCATATTAAAGACTATCTTGAAATATTGTGTTTCTTTCCCAACTCGATGCACATAAAACATTTATTTAATGTTTAGATTTATTCTTATCATAAAATTTCTGTGAAGATCTACATAGTCATGATTTATTTCTTTCCAAAGTCATATTTTTTTAAAAAGGTAAGATTTGTCTTTTGAATAACAAAATATTTTTTTTTTGGTTCATTTTTTATACAACTATGTTTTATGGCATGAAATTATTAGATTTATATAAACATAGCTCTATAACTGGTTTACAACTCATGATATGGTTTATGTAAAAAAAATTGTGGGTTTTAAATTTGGTGTTGTTTTGATAGCTTGATGTATATTTACTAGAGTTTGGGAATGCAACCATTTTCAGGTATGTTAAGGTTGAATCAGTGTCTCTACCTGATTGTGATGAGAATACTCTCTCTCTCTCTCTCTCTCTCTCTCTCTCTCTCTCTCTCTCTCTCTCTCTCTCTCTCTCTCTCTCTCTCTCTCTCTCTCTCTCTCATTTATTTTATTTATATATTTTTTCTCATAACCTTGTGTATGTTTAGATGGTAATGATTTTATTCTTTCCAAAGCATTTTTTTAATCATTAGAATGGGTTTTATGGCTAAATATGTGAGGTTTAGTGTCAAATCAAGGCAAGATCCATCTTTTGAATAACAAAAAATTGGTTATGTTTCCATTGTTTTTTAAATTTTGATGTTTTTGATACCATGGAATCACTTGTTTCTTGTAAATATAGATTTGTTCATCATCATCATCATCATCATCATCATCATCATCATCATCATCATCATCATCATCATCATCATCATCATCATCATCATCATCATCATCATTATTATTATTTTATATGAATATTATATTAATATAATTATATAGTTATATGACATTAATATTTAATATTTTTAATATTCACATGATAGTAGTCTATAATACTATAATTTTTATAGTTGCATATTAATAATTTTAATATAGATATATCCCCGTTGGTTACATGAACAATTTTTTTGAATGTAATGAGCACACCAATGACACAAATATTTTCTTGATGTGTTATTAATAGACGGATAAATGTTTTATGTCGTAAAAAAGGTGCCAAGGAAACATAATGTTTTACATTGCTACATTATTCTTTTGAGTAGATGGTGGTTACATAACCTGCCCAATATTTTTTCAACCTTTGTTCCTATAGGTAATACATAAGAAGTTTGAATTACATATAGTATTTGGGCTTTTGTTTATGACTTTTAGGATTCTTGTTTGAGCCTAAGGAATAGTTATGGTTTAGTAATATTTTTTTCAACCTTACATTTTTTTTAGTAATTCTAATGCATTCAATAATGTCCAAGTGAATTAACTTAGTATTGAGTGTATTCAAAGAATATTTTTTTAAGACTACGTAACTGAGATGGTTGAGTTTAAAAGTCTCTTACTGAAGAAGTAAGTTATGCAATGAACAATGCATATATCATTATGAGAATTTACAATACTTTTGAGATTTGTGTCTTTGTAAGTTTAAAAAGGAATAATATTCTATTCTAAATAAATATCTTGGAGATGGTGAATCTTAGCTTCACTCTTTCTAGAGTTTTATCACATTGATTTTATATAAGGCATGTTTTGTGTATCTCTCTCTCATGTTGAGGTTATTACCATTTATTGTATGTTTTTAATTTGTTGCAACTAGTCTAACATACAAACACTCAAGATAGCTTAAGAATCAGTTAATATAGGCATATTAATTAATTTTAAATGTTAATGAAATTCACATTCATTTTCAATTCTATATAAGCACTTTAATTCTTTTTAAATGTTAATGAAATTCACATTAATTTTTAGTTGTATACAAGCATATTGGATTCCACTCATAAATGGAGTACTAGAATGTTTAGGATGTAATGGATTGTATGCAATTGATGTAATATGTGGGAATTATGTGTGAATGGTTTCATATTCTTTTGTATGCTATAGATTTAGTCATAAGAGTTGGAATACATTTTTTTTTTAATGTTGTTATATGGCATATAAATTTAGGAGTACCCTCTTTAAGTAAAGGATGTGTGTTGAAGAAGCCTATTGTGGAATATCCAAATATTTTACATATCACTAAAATTAGTAATTAAATTTTTCATTATTAGTTTTTTTAGTTTAAATTAACTTAAGTTTGATCAATACTGATAAGTATAACACATCATTTTTCTAACTCAAAATATAAGCACATGTGCTATTGTTAAAGCCATTAATCAATGTGTGTTGATGGTTAAATGTACTGAAACAGGCTTTTTCAAAGCTACTTAATGAGGAGATCATCCCCATAAAATTATTTTATTCAGTATATTGATGCCAAAAACATTTGATTCAATTTCTTAAATAAGATAAATTTATTTTATTTCAAAGGAAGGTTTCATTACTTAAATTATTTATTCTTTCAAATAAATATTGTGCATAATTAGAATATTAAATGGATTTTGAATAGAATATTTTATTAGATATTTTTTAATCGAATAGTCTTTTTAAATATAATGTGTGTTTATTAAGTTTCAGTGTAGCAAGGTAATATTAATCATTTAAAATCTAATTAATCATTTTACTTGTCTCTTTTTGATTTAAAAACTCATTTACTTGATGGATTTGTCCCTTGTTTGGAAGATATGAATAATAATTATCATAATTGTTTAAGCATTTTTTTTATTTAAAAAAAAATTTTACTCTTAAAAAACTATTTATGGTGGTTAAAGGTATAATAGTTTCTATAGGGAGTGGTAGATATTATATAATTGATTATGAACTCTTGAATGTAATTATATTTTTAAATTTAATTTTAAATATTCCAATTATTACATTATTTATTTTATAATAATGATTGGTTGTCTTTTTAATTAAAAATGTGAAACTATGTTTTTTGAATTATAATTACGTTGTGATGGCCAAATTGATGCATAGTAATGTATTTATTTTGAGACATAATATAATGTGTGATTTTTTGATTATATAAAATATAATAAATTTTATATGAATGTTTATGTTAACAACATATTGCATATGTTAAATCATTATTGAGTTCATAAAGTTATCAATCATCTATGGCTTCCATTAAATATGATAATGTATAATATAAATTTTTATCGAATATTGTGAATAATAAACAAGTAAAAAATAATGATTTTTTAAAATTATTATTATTATTGCTATATTCATCATAGCTTGGAATGTCATATTTCAATAAATTAATAATTTATGTGAGTCCTAACATATTATAAACTTATTCTACTTATTATTTAATTTTTTATTATTACATGTAAAGTATAGGAAAACATAAACACACATGCAACAAAGAATAATTTCAAAGATAAGATAACATTAACAATAAGACATTTTATAAAAGAATACAAAATTAATAGGTCATAATTTTTCATAAATATTTTACATTATAGACTAAGGCATCCATCATCAAAGCTTAAAGAGATGGTGAAATCCCAGTTAAAGTTTTTGAGAGTGTGTGCTATTTATTTGTCAAAATTGTTTGTTGTTGGACCTCTATCTAGTTTTATTTTTATTTTTATAATATTTTCCATTTTGCTAAAAAGATGAACTTGGGTGTACATTGGAAAAAATGGGTATCATAATTCCTAATCTGAACGCAATATTTTTTCCTCATCGTGAGCAAATAAAAAAAAATTATTAAATAAAAAAAACTAGATATTTGTTGTAATTTTTTGGAATGTGTGTGTGGGGAGGGGGAGGGAGAGGGAGGATAAAAAGTATAAATCTCATTATTTATCAAATCAAATGTATACTTGATTTAAATGAATCAATTGTTTTATGGTAAGCTACACTCAAATAATTATCTATATATATTTTTTGTTTGCCTCAATTTTTTGATGGGATTATTATCATTTTTTAAATCAATATATTTATTCTTGTCATAAAATTATGTACAGATTTATAGGGTTGTCATTTCATTCTTTCTAAAGTTTTGTTTTGTTATTTTAGAAGTTAATATTTATCCCTTGAATAACACAAAATATTGAGTTGTCTTTTTATTTTTATTTTAACAATGTTATGTTGTTTGACAACATGGAATCATGTCTTTTTGTAAACAAAGGTTTGTGAATGATCTAAGACTCATATTAAGGATTATCTTGAAATATTGTACTATTTTTATAGCTCAAATGCATCATCATCATCATCATCATCATCATCATCATCATCATCATCATCATCATCATCATCATCATCATAGCCTGAAATGTCATTTTTATTAAACGAGCAATTTATATCAGTCCTAACATATTATAAAGTTATTATACTTATTACTTAATTTTTTTTGTTAAATGTAAAATATAAGAAAACATAAATACACATGCAACAAAAAATAATTTCATAGATAGGATAACATTAACAACAAGACACTTTATGAGAGAAGAAAAAATGAATAGGTCACAATATTTCATAAATATTTTGCATTATAGAAAATTAAGGCCTCCATCATCAGAGTTTAAATAGATGGTGAAATCTTAGTTAAAGTTTTTGAAAGTGTGTTCTTTATTTATCTAAATTACTTGTTGTCCCTCTATTTAGATTTTTTTTATCTTATTTATGATAATTTACATTGGCTGAAAATATGACTTGAGTGTACATTGGAAAAAATAGGTACCATAATTTTGAATCTTAAGGTAAAAAAAAATATTCCCAATCGTGCACATAGAATTCAACATTGATGAGATTCAATAACTCTTTGAACTTACATCATGAAAAACCTAGTAATCAAAAGAGTTAATTATGAGATTCAACATTGATGATATCAATAACCACATAAGGAAGAGTTTGTTGGTCAACCCATTTATCAAAATATTCACTGAAGGCCCCTTTGTTAGCAAACCAGTCCACCACTCGATTGCCTTATCTATAAACATGTTTGATAGAAATTTCTTGAAAAGAAGGTGTGATTCATAAATCATCATCTATGATATTTTTAATAATCTAGCTTGGTTTGCTCTTTCGACAAAGATAATTTATTATATTAAGAGAATCTCCATTTATAACAAGGTGAGTTGTTCTCATATCTTTAGCAACTTGGAGACCCAAAAGAGTAGCTTTATCTTCCACCATATGTTTAGTTTACATACCAATATTACCTGCATAGGTTACTATAAATTTTCCTTTACTATATCTTAAAATTCCACCTAATCTAGCCCTCCATAGGTTTCTTTTGTAAGTAACATAAAGAATTAGCTTAAATCAGGAAAATGATGGATGAACCCATCTAAATATTGTTCTATCAACATTTATATTTACAATTTTCCAATTTGTTGCTATTTCACATTTGTTGTCATTAAACCTTTAATTATTTTAAAATTTGATGGCCTTGAAATTTTCATTGATTGAGTCCACTATTATTAAAGCCACTTGAGAAACACATCACTTTATGTTTTGAAAAATACTTAAATTCCTTTCTCACTAGAATCCCAAGAAAACATGTGGTACAATTAGCTTCAAAATTTATTTGAGTTTAGCATTGAGAGAATGAGGGTACCATTGGATTATAAAGTTTAATACAGAATTTGAATAGACCCAACTGACCTAAAATTTATAAAGGATAACACTAAGAGTATTATAGGCAAACGAGAAAATAATCAAAAGATGAAAAACACACTATCCATCATTTTCACATAAGGTACACCTATTTGGCATAACAAAACCTCTTTTCATCAGATAATCTATGGTAAGGATTTTATTTGGTATTGTAACCCTAAAGAAGAAGTTGATCTTTGGGATAAGATCCATGTCCCAAATATAATTCTAAGGAAATCTATTCAGATCGACATTAAGTCCTAAGTTATACCCCAATTTGACATTGTAATCTCCATCAAGAGTATTGGACCAAACCAACTTATCATCCATATGGGATTGTCTAATATGATAACCTTTAAGTAGATAAGTCATATCATTAGTGATATAAAGATCCTCTTGATTGGAGGAATGTAGAGTGATTGGTTTCCAACGTTTATGTGAGTCAATCTCTATAATATATTTAGACACTCTTTCACACGTCTATCTTAACCAAGTTGTAAATTTACTTCCATAGAATTATAGAGTTGAGAGGTGAATATAAAATCTAAACATCATTTGAGAACATAAATCTATCCCCTAAACCCACATTCCATCTAATGTCTTTCAAAAAAATATCTCTACTACTCACTAAACTATTCCAAAAGCACGAGCCTTCAAGAAAAGAGTCAATTGATAGAAACTTTTCAACATGATGACTATCCATGTACTTGGCCTTACTAATATATTTTTATTCATTGGTTGTTTTCTCCATCCAGTGTTAGAAATAAGAGCTCTATTCATTGACTTCATTACTTTGATCCCAAAACCTCCTTGCCTATTTGGGAGGTAAATCTTGTTCTTTGAAACTTCCCAAATTTTACACTAGTGTGTAGACCAGGTTGAAGAAGTAAATTTTAATTTTAAACATAGTATAAATTTTCAAGTCCCAAGACCTATTTAGAAGTTTTGAAACTTTTAGGCACCTTAGGAAATTTCTTTGGTTCTCAAGTACTTGAAATCCCCTAAAGCCCTAAATAGATCTAATTTATTTTAAGATATGAAAATTCTAATTAAATCTTGGGTCTTTCTGTTACACTAATTTTCTTTAGTCGCAAATAGAATTAAAATGTCCCACTAGTAGTGACCAAGAAGGTTGATCATTGAAGGAGTGTGGTTGAGCATTCGGTGGCCCAAATTATGGAAAATATTACAAGGGTTAAGGTTTCAACTGAGGGAGTGGCCATAAGTGATGATGTGGTTATGGAAGAAGTCTTAGTATTGGGTGAATTAATTGAATGCATAAGGGTGGTACCCAAGGTTGACTTAAATGAAAATCTAGTCCATTGTCCTATGTTTTTCCCATCTCCCCTACCTCTCACATCTATTGTCAGTTACTCCTTACCTTCTTTCATAGGTAAGGCTTCCATAATAGATAGTTCTTTTGAGTTTGAACCATGCACTTTTTGTCCCAAGAATTATTATGCAAAATAAGTGAATGGAGGGTGTAAGTTTTTTGAAATATCTTAGGGGAAAGAGTGGAAGAGGGATATGAAAAAAATGGACTTTAGATCGAGTTGTAGTAGGAAAAACATTAGGAAGATTTATAAAAAGGCTCATGTAGGAAGAAAAGTTGAATGGAACATTCCACCACACCTTTGTCTAGCTTCCTAACAAGGGACTTATGGTTCCTAGACCAAGGAAATTAGGCGTGCCTTGGTCTTTACGCTTAGACTTTATAGGTTGGTGGTGTGTATAAACACTTTTAGAATTTCATGTAGTAGTTTTTGATTTTGAGTTATTTGCTTTCAGTAGTGGATATTCTAGGATATCCCTAAGAATTGTGTTATTTGGATGCATGTGATCATTGTTATCGATAATACCAAAATTGTTCATGTTCTAAGATGCTCTTCACCCATATTTAGGTTGAGTGATTTGAGGGTTTTAAGTATTATGGACATTTTCATTTTTGTCTTTTTTGGCTTTTTATCTATAATTCAACCATTGAAAACCTATTGGTTTTTGGGTTAGTGATTTTAGAGTCTCTAGGTATGTCCCCAACTATATTTGTTTTTATTTTTATGAATAGGTTATGGGCCTTGTTTGGTGGGATGACTTATTGCATATTTTTCATAATAAACCACCCCTATTTCTATTTTTTTTATTATATTAGAAAGGTGAGGAAAACACCAACCCTCAATTACTTATAAAAAAATATTATATACTATTATAATATAATATATATTTCTATTATAGTTATATTACATGAATTTTGGAGCTCCTCACTACTTTTTTATTAATAAATTTTTTTAACCTTTGTTAATTTATGTAAACAATAATTCTAAAAATTTATGCAAACATTTTTCTCATCATTAAATTTTTAATGACACATTACATAGTTCCTAATATACTGAAGAGGTATATGTGAAAAAAATTGGAGTTAAAGGATTGCAATTTTTTTTCTACACGTCTCTTTAATATATTAGGAACTATGTAATGTGGGAGTTGTGGTGAAGAGTGTGAACCATGAATACTAATAAAATGTTTTGTTATGTAACCTTTGTGTAATTTATTATTTTATATAATAAAATTACCTTGAAATGTTCCAATAGTCCTACCAATAACACTCTCAAATATTTTCCTTGTAGTTCCCTGCGCCCCCCCGCCCCCCCCGCCACCCCAAACTAGTGTTTTCTCTGAAACACACCAAGATTAGTATTAAACCGAAAAAAAAAAAAGATTGTCAAAGAAAAAACCACACCAAGATTAGTATTAAACCCCCCAAAAAAAAAAAAAAAGATTTTCAAAGAAAAAACCTTTGAAGTTTTATTTGATTGTTAGCTAATGAATAAAAAATATGCTTTATGTCCTTGTGGACTTATACTACATTATCAAAGGATATTTTCCTAAAGCAGTGAGATTGGGAAACCATTTCCAACATGCAACCATGCTTTCCTAATAGTCTAAATTTACAATCATTATTCAATGATCGCATACCAAAATTACTTAGTGGTAATGTATAAAGTAAAAAGATAAAATAAGCTATGAACTCAAGGCATATATAAATGCCATTGACATCTAGATCGAAAATAAAAACATCTACTTGCAAGAGAATCAACAAATCAAATAAATGCCCAAGTTTTTTTGGCAACTAAAGGCAAATTATGACCATCGAGAGGACATTACACTACACACATTATAATTTATGTGCCATGTGTGTAACCAAACACTTTATACTCACATTACCAACATATCCTATGATCATTACCAAGTGCAAAAAATCACCAATGTTTAACTTTTAGGAAAAAACTAGAATCCTATAAAATTTGAATCACAAGATGGAATATTGTAACTAAAAACCTGTTAACATATGAATGGTCAATATGAACCTAAAACCATATAAGTGAAACCCTAATAATAATAAAAATCATATCTCATAAACATAATAATTAATTGGGTGTTTCTACACATGTTATAAGTTTTGCACCATGCATGTACCCAAACACTTGATATTCACTCCACCAACATATAACACAATTGACTTTTACGTTCACTTGAGGTACATAGATTCTCAAGTTATTATTGACCAATTTTGACCCCAAGGTCAAAAGGTCAACCCCTATAGGTAAAAACGTGCTTGTCATGCTTTAATAATATTTTTCCTAACCTTGTCATGTCTTATAAGGCCTTATTAGAGTATTTCTAAAACCTCATTAGCAAAGATTAAGGTTAATTTGACAAAATTAAGGTAATGGCTATTTGCGTCTTATACTAGCCTAGTCATGTCATGATAAGGAAAAGGGTGGGTCCAAGAAGTGTCATAGGTTATTATGTGTACCTCAAAGTCATTTCATGCCTTCATTAATTTGTATAAACATTTCATGTGAGTTTTGAGAAGTTAAGGTTCTTTTAAAAATTTTAAGGTAAGGTTTTATGAAGAAAAAGATGTTTTTAACTAACTCCAACATGTGTCAAAGCTTTTAAAACCCAATGGTATGTAAATTTCACTTGTAAAATCTTGTATTAGGGGTTTCTAACATGTATATGGTAGTTATAAGTCAGAAAGTGGTCAGATTCTTGCATTTCAATGCTTAGTAGGTAGTTTTTAGGCACTTGTATGGACTTAATGAACTCATCCTCAAGTGAAAATGTTGTATAGGTTTCTTTTCAAATCCAAAAAATCAAGTCCATGTTTGAAGTACAGCTAAAGGTCTCAAGATTACAAAATTTGATCCCTTCTCTCCATCACTCTCTTCACAAGCTTGCAAAGGTAGGTTTCATGTGGATGATATGAATAGGAGAGAGAGAGAAAGTCAAGGTCTGATATTTTTTCCAAAGGATGGGGTCTTAGTAAGCTTAAAATTTATGGAATTAGTTTGTAGATTCATCCTCCTTCCTTTATGAACAATCGTTAAGAAGGCAAGGCAATCAAAAGAGATAGTGAACCCCACAAGCTTGTAATTTTCACCATTTTCATGTAGTTTGAAGCTTTTTAAATCATGGTGAGTGTTGAAGATTATTTTCACCAGGTTGGAATGTGTGAGCCTCCATAGTATCAAGAAGAGCCTTCATGCAAGATGTGTCACAGTTTGCACTTGAAGTTTTGGAGGAGTTTAATAGTTTAAGTGAATTCAAAGGAGTTTAAATATGTTTCCAATATATTATAATTCCATAAAAACTATTTGTCTTGATTGGTCATTCCATACCACCTCTCTAATGGGATTCATATTCTATGTTAGAAGACTGTGTTTTGAGGTTGCCTGCAAAATAGAGTGAATAAGACTTGTATTACATGTTCTAGGGGTATATGGAGGTCTTGAATTAATAAATAAAGTGATGATACATTGGATAAATTATCAAAATTTTATAGATACCAAGTTAACCATCATCCAAGGCCTAAAACACATGAATACAAACCTACAGGTTTGCAAACCTATAGGTTTGCATTTATGTGAAATTGTGTTAAAAATGCATCAAATATTGACCTTGAAAACCAAATTTTGAATGGATTATAGTATCTCCATGCTATGAATATTTCCAACACCCATTGAATCGTGGTTTCAATACTTAGTACTAAAGATGCTCAATCATTACCTACAAGTAGAGTTGGCCAACTTAAGTGATGTCAAACTTTGAGTTAATATGGAAAAGGTATGAGAAGGTACATATAAGACTTACAGAACTAATAAGATATATTAAAATGTACATCTAATCTTACACTATAATCTTATTATTTAGTAAGTGAATTGAGAAAGTGAAGTTGAATAGGCCTGCTATAGGCAGAATTTGGGAAAGGGCATGTATGGTCACTAGAAGGAAATGCTAATATGTCTATAAGAGACCGAGTTGAATGTGAAGGAGCCTCATGAAATTCATAATTATTAAAATGTTTATGACCTACTTGAATAAGACCAATTTTCAAATCCCAATGTTCAAAATCTCATCACTTATAGCCATGTATTCAATATACATGAGAGAGAAGGGGTATGTTTTGAAGATGAGAGGCCTTGAAGAAGTATGGAGAGGGTAGAAAGAAGGTTTTAAAATATCAAGCTTGTGATAAGATATTTTATATATTCATTAAATTATAAGTGGAAATATCTAAACCTCAAACAAAGTCAAGATACTCTGTGTAGGCCTAGTAAGCCTAAATTCATACACATAGGTCTATATGGTTAGTTTGTGAAGAGAATGGTCTTGAAGTTAAGATGAACACATGAATATACAAGAAGGATGTGATATATAATTCATTATAACACTATATAAAGTTATTAAATCCTTCAATAGGTGAAGGTATTTCTCAAACATAGTTAAAACCCTAGAAATAACTACCTACATGTTAGTATGAGCAGTTCAAGTTGTCTTCAAGATTGAAAAGTGGATGAAATGTATAATAGTAGAATTGGAGTGTGGAGAGATGGACAAAGTGTAGTATGTAATTTGAGGTTAGTGAATCCTAAATGGAAGGTCATTAAAGAGTGATCAAAATAATGATGCACTTGAACCCTGTGTACACTTAGTGGAGTGACCTATAAGCCTGCCTGTCTAAAGTGAGAAACACCTACATGTTTTGAGAAGACATAGAGATATGAGATGAATAAAATCATTTTAAATTTATTTCATAGTGATAGTGTAACCTATATATAGTCTTCATAGTAAAAAAAAGATGATAATGTAGATAAGACTTGTTTAGGCCTCGTAAGCCTAAAACTACATATGCAAACCTATATACACAGTGGAAGAAAAGTGGTTTGATGAGGATAAAATGAGGATTATAAATAAATTTTTGAGTGTAAAATTATATTAAATACCCTAAAATAAAACTAGTAGGCAGAAGAAGATAAAGATTGACCAATTTGGCCTAAAAACCTCTTCGAACTCCCTAAGTGCATGAATGCAAATCAAACTAGAGATTATCTTGATTGGTGTGAGTCTGATCTTGTGAATGGGACCAAATTTATTTTAAATATGGTAAATATGTATTCACACTTCATTCTCTTGGAATTATTTTTTGGTTTAGATCCCTGACATGTATGAACAAAGGTTAAGACTGTTAAGCACTCCCAAATTGCCTAGTTGCAACCCAAAGACCAACTTCTTGTGTTTATCTATACAAAAATGATTCATGTGAACTTGAGAAATTATGGATAATTGAGGGGGATAGTTTAATTGATATTTTTGGCATTGGTTCAGGGTTTTAGGGGCCAAGGTTTATGAATAATCGTTAAGAACCAAAACATGTCTAAACCCTCCTAAAACCCTTATAATGACTAGTTGAGAGAGATGGGCCTCTAAAGTTCATGAGATTAATTTTATTGATATTGAAACATATTTTAAATCATTATTAAATCCAATTATGTCCTCAACATGAAATTTACCTATACTTGCAACTGTACGGATGCAACAAATGCTATACTTTTATGAGGTTTTGAGCTTCAAATAGGGTATAGAAGATCATGAAAAGTTGAAAATTGTTGGAAAGGATGCCTTGGGTTTTATTAAAAATATATAAGTAAAAAAATATGTACAAGTAACCTGGAAATTTCTCAAAAAAATCTAGTTTTTTTAAAGGTAGTATAAAAAAGGTTTGAGAAAGGGCTAGTTACTTGGCCATTTCTTGGGTTTGCCTACCTGCACAAGGTTTCAGAAGCCTAAATTCGGTATGAATAATAATAACATGGTAATAAAATTTAATCATATAATTTAAGGAGGTTTCACACATGTGGGATTCTTGTGGATCCATAACTTAGTTTTTAGGCTAAGAGTGCTAACGAAGACCTAATTGAAGAGAGAAAATGGGCTAATAAGTGTACTTACACTCAGAGTTGGGTCCTAAAATTTGACATAAATATGTAAGGGAATACTAGGTCCTCAAAAATATATTTAGTCTTACAATATCCTTTGTAAATTATTATAAAAAAACAATTTTACCTATTTTTAGGGATACAAGGAAGTGAGACCAAGTGAGAGCTTAAGGTGCAAGATGGAGTCTTAGAAAGACTTTGATGAATAAAAATGAGTTGTTATAAGTTTTATATGATATTAATAATCCATCCATGGAGAGATATTTATTTTATGAGGACAAATTCAAGATTTGACACTTTTAAACAAGATTGGCATAGTAGGAAGCCACCCAAGGAGTTGTAATCATCATGGTAGCATCAATTATGAAGACTTATAAAATGATGAAAGGTGTCAAATATGAGATCAAGAGATAATTTAAGAGGATTTAGTTATCAAGTGTGCTATTTATCCACAAAAATACAAGTCAAATGGTAATTTTGAAGAATAAGGCAAGGTGTCAAGCAAAGTTAAAAACTCCTACACCACTTGGAAGAGAAGAGCATATTCAGGGGAGTAACACATGGAATTGAGGACCTGATGGACAATTTCATAACTCATTACTGTTTGTAACTCTATTTTGGACACTTGTCACTCCCTCTTAGGCCCTTCTCTTCTCTTCTCTTCTCTTCTCTCACTTTTATATAAATTGAGCCTTGATAGGAATTTATGTATCCTCCAACTGGGTATGGTGAAGCCTTACCCATTTTCAAGCCTTTGATTAATGATAAAATTTTGGTTTTACCTCCTCCTTTGACTAGTTTTAATGTGTGTGTATAACTAGTAGATCTTGTTAAGTGATTAGCTTTGCTTCCTTGACATGTTTGTCATTTTCTTGCATTTAATTTAGTTTGAATGTATTTTTATAGGTCTTGTGAAGTGTGAAAGTTTTAGTGAGTTGTCTATTCACTAGTGTCATTGTATGATCTCTTGACTAGTCTTCCTAGCCCAAGCATCTTTTACAACCTTCATTTGAAATGCTGATGTAGAGAGGTAGATTAGGAGCAGTGTTTATTTTAGCTTAGTCTCATGGTTTAAGTGAATATGCATCTAGTTTATTGTGGAAAAATTATTTGGTGCATCAATTTCATTAGAATAGGTTTCTCTCTCTTTTCCTAGCTAGTTGGTAGACTATTAGATGATCCTAAGTGATACATAAAGGGGATTTAGACCTTTAACATAGTGATTCAATCTAAGATTAGGCCACCCACATCTTAGGATTATCTCCATGTTATTCCAAATTTGGAAGGCTTGAACTACCTTCCAAGGGTGAAAATCTGGTTGATAACAGTTACATTTGGGTTAGTTGCAAAGACAAGTCATATATTAACTTTACTTATATGATAGTAGTGTTGATTGACATTTATTCATATCATGCATAATTATAAAATTATTTAAATTACATATATAATAAGGATCATATTTTACACTTATACATTCTATTAATAGGGAGATTATTTTTCATCATCTAGATCTAAACTAAGCATGAACAACACTACTATAATGAACATAAAGATTGATTACAATGAGAAATTTTTTTTATGTTCTTTAAACTCCATAGATTAAATGTATAATAATGTTCTCTTTGTAAGGTAACCAAGAGGTTTAATACAATTCATCATGATAAAATAACAACATTACTCTAAGTATAATTGATTTAATAAGTCAACAACAAACAACATCAACCAAAATAACAACATCATTTCTTCAAACTCCCTCCTTAAGAATCAAGGTTGGATTTAATAATTTCAAGCCAAAACCTTGTGGTTACATAAAATTATTATTTTACCCATAGAATTTACAACTATATCCTATAGATAATAGTATTTAATTGCTTTACATTCAATTACTTTGACCTAACAATTCCCTATATCTACACCATGTTGTACTAGGTTTGATCAAAATTTGTTATGTATTAATAAACTTCCTTGTATAATCACCTTTACAACATAATCCAATGGTCCTTCATTCATTATCCATGGTTTGGAAAACCTCCTTACTGATCCTCATGCTCATTTTCCCATGCTAAGCATTCTATCACTAGTGGTGCATTTGGAGACTTGGTTAAATCTATTCTGAGTAGTCTCAGATTTTATAGTCCACTTACAAAACTTCATCCTTGTGTGCCTCTAATACAAGATCTTGGATGGTATTTGTTATTCTTCTTACTTTTCATCACTATGAACCATGTGTCAATGTTTTAGAATGTGCACATATTTTTTATCTTTAATTTATCTCATATACATTCATGCAATAATGTGATTGGACAAAATATGGGCCCAACATGATATAAAAAAGCTTTATTTAATCCTTTTGGGAAACATTTCTATCTCTCTTTGTTCCTCCAAAAAATGTGGCCTATCTCTTTTAGTATATTCTTCTTGAACCTCCCATCTTAAGGGTGTAGCTTGAATCGCATGATGTGCCTTAATGCCCATGCCTAGTGTTAAATTTCCAAGTGTGACTAGCTATTTGAACTCTTCTTTAAAGTAAATTTTAGTGGCCTCCATATCCTTAGTTAACATGTATTTTGCATTGTGCCTTATTCATCCATAACTTTTTTTTTAAGGATTTTAAAATTCTTTTTCTGCTTCCTGAACTTTTCCTTAATATTCCACCCTAGTTTTTTTTATCATCGTTGAGGATTAGTTTTTCACAGTTATATCCTTGGTCTAAAATACCTTTGCCTCAAGTTATTTTTATTTCAATTGATCTTAAAGAAATCAGGTCTTACCACTACTATGTGGCATGCTAAATTTTGGAATACCATATCTACTAGGTTTGCCTTAGCTTGAAGATCAACAAATAATTTCTCATAGCTTTGCAATTATTAACTTAATTCTTACAATGATTTTTATTTATCTTCATAATCTTCTTCTTTGACACTAGTTCTCTTTCCCTTATTCTTTAGGATTTGGTTTACCATTGAATCCTTCAATGTATCTTACTTCTCTGAGGTCATCTTTGTATACTATGTCAAGTTGTTTTGTAAAAATTCATTAGAAAATATTTAGAACTTTCATTTCCATTATTATGAGTATGTGTTTTTCTTTACCACTCATTGTTAGCTTACTTCAACAATTTATTATTATTAATCATTGCTTCATAGTTCACAACAATCTGGTGTGAAACTTCAATATCCATTTGAACTAATACACACACATATTAGACTTCAGATAATTTCATTCAGTCCATGTGCACAATTGCACACTTATCATTCATAGTAAATGGATATTATTTATGTACACATTTAAATAGTAGCTCAAAATATGGCTTATCTAGATGAGTAAAAAGGATGAAAAATGTTTATTTATGTGTTTAGACAGATGTGATCCCCTCATGCATTTCATTTCATAGAAATATATTTTTCATCATCTATATTTTTTTGTGATTTTGTCCTTATATTAAATTTTCAAAATTCATCATCATTTAGTGCATGTCCTAATCCTTTGGGGTCTCAAGTTCCTTGTGTACCCCTATTGGGTCATTCATTCGATGAATCTTCAATCTCAAATATTTATTGCTCTTATTTTTCATGTGTTTCTCCTTTCATTTCCTATTTTTTGTCATCCTCCTTTTCTCTTGCTTCCCTCGCTCCCCCCACCCAATATATTTATTTGTTCCATCCTCCTCCCCATATTTTATCAAGTCCCTCTATATATACACATGATATTTTCATCTTTATCACGTTATTGACAATTTTCTATTATAGGACTTGTTCTCACATCAATCTCCCTAAATACATGTCCCATTAAGTGCATTGAGAAAGGGGTGGGATTGAATTGAATGAGGATATGCTAATAATATTATGTCATACATTCATTACTATTAGTATATCCTCATTCGAGTCTCTTTTTGTCTTACCTCTCCATCTACTTTCCATCTAGATTTGATAAATTACCTATATTCCTACTATATCAGCCATGTCAACATAGTACATTTATTTCCTACCTTTATTTGACCTATATCAGCTTGAAAAATATATTTTTGAATCTTTTCCTTGAGTTCCCAACCAATACCCAAACCATATTGGCTTGGCATAAAGAATTCAAAGTCAGCTAACATCATTTTTATTTATCATCTTAACTGATACCATTAACTTAGATTCCATGGTTAGTTTTATGTATTAGATCCATATATACAAGGTCAAATTTATCATTCCGAACACATCACAACTCTCATATGATATGCTTTCACTCACATTTATACTCTTAAATTATACAAGAAGAGCTAGAAAATTTTAACTTATTCTTAGAGAATAAGTCTTGTTTAAGGTATTTAAATCTAAATGGGAGGAATCATACCAAGGAGGTGTCCCTATATTTAGATTCCATAACTAAAGAATATACAAGTCTCATTATTTACATTTGAGGTATTCATCCTATGACATATTGTAAAGTGAGACTTAAACCGAGGGGGATATTGATGCACCAAAAAATCATCACAAAGGTAAGTATCTCTATCCCTATTATCTTTCATTTATTTACTTATTGGGATATACATTGATTATTATTATAGTGGATATGTGTTGTTTTCCTTGTGTTAAGTCCTATTTATACCAAATATGCTGGTGTATATATATACACCAACATATTTGGTATAAATAGGACTTTATATATGTGTGTGTGTGTGTGTGTGTGTGTGTGTGTGTGTGTGTGTGTGTGTGTGTGTGTGTGTGTGTGTGTGTGTGTGTGTGTGTGTGTGTGTGTGTGGTTATTAGGTTTTCCATTTATCCCTTTAGGTCACATAGACTACACATTGGCTTACCATTATATAAATATCAAGTATTTTAATTTAGTATTTACAACTATCTTATATCTAGGTTACCCTTGTACGTTAGTTACTTGCATGTAGTACCTATTAATTGTCATTTCTACATCATTTGAATTATATTTGGATTTATCTAGTGCCATACCTCATATATTAGGCATAGGCCTTGGAAACCTATACCCTTGAAATTGAATTTTTTTCTTCCTTCTTCATCTACCATGCTTAGTATAGATATTAACACAACGGGTCCTTCCTTAAGTGGGCTTACAACAAGTGCTAATCTCAATACCAAAATTAATGAATCATCTAATGCATCTTAATAAGGCACTCAATCCTCTAATTCCAACCAAAATTGTCATGATCATAATCAAGTCATATTAAAATTAATGAACCAAATGGATACCATACAATCTTCCAATAATGCTATAATATTGCAAATGTAAAACCAACTTATGCAAATGAAATCTAAGCCTCAATAGATTTAATGGAAAATGCCAAATCAAAATGGAACTGCCACTCCATAGATATTATCTTGGTAATTTAATTCTATAACCTCTCTGTATTCACCTATTTTATTTTACTTTTATCACTTTACTAACACTTTATCTAGAAATGGCTTGTCCATGCATCAATCTCTTTGAGGGCACACCTTAAAGGGTTTCAACGGTAATGGGGTGGCATCAAACCATGGTATATTTTGAGATATGTTTCCACAATATTATTTCATACCATCGTTACTATTAATTTTACCTCCTTAGAGTATCTTTCCATCTTACCTATCCATATATTTTCTATCCAGATTTTTTAGCTTCCATGTATCCTACTATATCATCTTGGTCTCAGTATAGTTTATTTCCTATTTTACCTTAATTTTACTATATCTTCCAACATGATATAGTTATAATTATATCTTTTGTAGTTCTTATATTATTGACCCTAGCCAATGCCTTACTATGTCAGTAAACATCTTCCAAATGTATCAGCCTAGTCGATATTATCGATTTAGAGTTCAGGGTAAGTTTTGGGGTTTGACTCCATATATATGGGGGTCATATTTAATTCCTAATATATATATATATATATAATATATATATATATATTCATTCAATTTTATTTCACTCACATTTATACCCCCAATTAGTATTTGGGAGAGTTATAGGTTTAGAACCTTATCTTGGCACTCATGTATCGTTGTGTCATTAAATCTCAATAGTGTTGATGGTTATTTTGACACATCAAAAAACAACTGGGTTCTTCTAGTGGTTTTGATGTACCAAAAAACCTCTTACAAAGATCTCCTAATATCTCCCCAAGGTTTATTCTACCTGGTCTATGTGCATTGATCTTCACTCAGTGGCTCATTGTGATCATTCCAATTTAAGAGGCATATTTAAAGTATTTCAGATTTAATCATATGCATTCTAAACTTAGAGCTTATGCATTAAAGGAATAATCATATGAATCAATTATGAGAAGTATCTAATTAATTAGATGTTCATTCCATAGACAACTTCAACAATGTAGTAGCACCATGAACAAAGAAATAAGCAATCAAGATATGCATTAACAACATATTACTAATGAGAAACTAAACTAAAAATATAATTAAATAAAAATAAAAGAGATAAGGGTAGAGAGAAAGAGAATAATGAGTCCACTTTCTAATGGACTTGTTTAGTTCTTCTTGAGTAGATAAATCCTCGAAGAAACCAATCCTTAATTGAGCTAGATCTAGAATAACTCTAGCTAAAGGACAATGCAAGAGTCTGGGGGAGATAGAAGCAATGCAAAAGAGGAAAATAAGGGCAAAATATTATAACACTATAAATAATATTTATTCCAACATATCTCCTATGGAATTTTCTTAAAAATGGCATAATTTATCATAATCTACTATCAAGATTTTATCACAATTTTAAATATAAATAACAAACTAAATCTACCATTCCAACTGTTCATAAAGAGCCTTGAAATCAATTGTATTTATATTAAAAAACAATTTAAAAAATATATGGATTATAAAGAGAATTTAAAACAAATTTGAAGCAACGTATTTATAGCAAGTATTGCTAAAGAGACTCAAAAAATGATATATAATGAAAAAGAAAATAATTAGTACATTATATTTTTTTGGGGAATAAGCTATATATATGATACTATTATAATAGTTTATATTTATTATTATTATTATTATTATATATTATATATTTTCACTTAAAACTTATTATCGTTTACTTGTGTTACTTTTTATGCACATAGGGTTATGTCGTTTGTATATTAGCTATGATTTTCCATTATATTTAATATATATAGTTTTTCTGTATTCTTACTAATAATGTTCT
>JARHVA010000617.1:4565000-4952994 GCA_037957365.1 Torreya grandis | reverse complement strand
GTGAGCATGGTTATGAGCCTCCTCTCAACTAGATCTCTCTAATACAATTCCAAATACCAAAATCCCCCAGCATGTCATCAAAATTTTTTGCTCTCATCCCTATACAAGTACTCAATAAAATACTCTAACTCATGCTTGATATGATAAATCACCTCACGATGTAGTGGGATCCTGGTAATCCTATGAACATCCTCAAGGAGAATAGTCATCTCCCCAATCAGGATCAAGAAAATGTTCATAGTAGGATCCCATATTTTTATGAGTGCTATGACCATAGATGCATCTCAGGGCACATGCTGAGTGCTTCATAACCCCCATCCTTACCTCCTCTATATGGTCATAGTCCTTTGGAGTCATCCCCATGTGTATCTTAGGAAAGATGCATGACACATGGTCCTGCATCATAGCAAAAACTTAGATTAGGTAATTTTATTCTTATCTACCATATATTTTAACCCACCTAACTTATTCTACCTATTTACCCGTTTACCCACCATGTACCATCTAAAACCCTACAAGATCTAGCTACCTATAAAACCTAACCCAACTACCTCATCACCCTGTTATTGGTCTATTTTGACCCATCTGGTGCATAATTTTAAAAAATGTTTTGCCTATTCTTTTGACTAAAGTGAAAAAATTTCCATGTTGGCCCCTTTTTATCTTATACAACCTCATGTATACCAACCTATTTATGTATTTTAAATATCACTTCCTACCTCAAACACCTATGATACTTGACCCATATGTGTTTTCCTTGAGAGCACTTACTGCCTTGAATACCCACCATAAACATATAAATTTCTCAAGAGGCTTATGATTACCAAGTGTTCCTAGATACCATGTCTTTAGGAAATCATGTGGTTCAATTGTCACTTATCTTTCTTAATAATGACCCTTATTTTTACTAATATTGACAACCTAGTCTATGAGATATCTTAGATATCACACCTTTTTGTCGCACTCTGTGTGCAAGTTTGTATTTCAAATGCCTAACCCATCATTCACACATTTTCATTACCAAATACCATTCATCAAACCCTATCCTAATTTTATTTTTACCCCATAAACTCCTTGTTTGAGGGGGAACACCTCCTCCCACTATTGATGCAACCAAATGTTGACTTGTACTCTATTTTTATTTCATAAATCATTCACACAGAGAAACACAACAAAAGGGGGGGAAATATAGACACCAAAAATATGTACACTTGCACTTCCAAATGTTGACAACCCCTTATACCTACTTGGGACCAATTTACACCAATTTGGCCTAACCAATCCCACCCATAATCAGATTAATAATTTAACTCAATCTGGTCTTCAAGATCTCTTTTGGTCAGGGTGACTATCAATGGTCACCATGGGAAACCTTGACCACTGATGGTCAGGGTCTACTTCCTTAACAAAGCACATGCAAAACACCCATGTTTATTTTATAAATATATTTTGTCTAAATCTTGTTGTGAGCCTTTACTTGGATAATTTATTTTAGATGGCCTAGTTATACCTTCACTTCCACCTCTTTCTTGTGCCTATAAAAGAGAGAGGTTTGGGATGTCAAATCCATCTACAATAATTATCAAGAGCTTATGGATTTAGGAGTTTTCTTTTGCAAGTCAATCAACATCATCAAGCATCATTATCAATCTTGTTGAGAGCTAACTTGTCATCACCCCTTTACTAAGTTCTCAAGTACCATTACTCTAATGGAATCAAGTTATATTCTACTAATAGGCTAACTACTTCAACCTCTTACCCAATCAACTCCTAGTAAGATAAGTATTTGTTTGTCAATATTCACATAATTTATTTCCATTTTGTAATTAGTCTAGCCCTTGCCCATCTCCTAAAATCCATCTTTCAAATCCTATTATTTGGTAATTAACAACTTAGATCTTCACATAGTAACCATCGATAGTTGACTTAACCACCAATAGTTTTCACAACCATCGATGGTCATCTTAACCATTGATGATCACATTAACTACTGATGATCACCCTAACCATCAATGGTCATTATGTTAGTGAAAACTAGCAAGCTATTTTTACCTATTTACCCTCAACCAAACCTAATTTTCTATGTTTTTGATCACTTATAAACCTCTTTTAGATTTTATGAAGCATACCCCAACCCATTATCACTAGTATTAATTACTTTACCAATACTTTTATCTTTTATAATCTATTTTCTTGAGCAAGTATTCTTGTGTTAAATTTTAGTACCTTTTTATTATTGATGCAAGTACCTTATTTCTAGTTTTATGAACTTAATTTCTTAAAATGTGTGGATTGACATCCCCTAAGGAATCTCTCACTTCTAGGATTTAGCTATCACTAGGAAATCCACCTGACTATCTATCTAACAAACAAATTTTATTTAGTGCTTTCTTATTTATAGGTCTTCTTCCCAAGCCAAAGAGGAGATCTTCATAATATTTTGATTCAATGTGCACATAAATAAACAAGTTTTTCAAACCACACCCATATCAAGTTTCTTTTCTCTCTTCCCTATAACTTAAAGTGAAAATTTACAAGAAACACATAGGTCCTCCTCTTCATGACTATCATGCTCAAGAGAATATTCATCATGGACAATAGGTATGAGGTCCTTATCAATCACTTCTTCTATGTTTTCATCATATTCTTTATGTGTAGATGCAATAAGATCTTTAATATCTCTCTCCTTATTTAATAAGTTAGATTTACATTTATGTTCACCAAAGGAAGTCTCTATGGTGATCTCCTCTTCATATACACTCCTGACATCTTTTTGATTAGCTATGACTTGATATCACTCCTCTTCATTTGCTTCCCTCAAAATGGGCTCTTTTTCAAGAAGGGGTGAGGTGGAAGGTTGATGGATAGGATCATGAGTTATAAATGGGGAATGAGGTGTGGTGAAGGGATTATGAATTGGAGATAGGGTATGAGGTGTAATCGAGAGATTGTGAATGGATTTTGGAAAGAGGATTTCACTAGTAAGCTCATGGGGAAATGAAAATTTTGTCTGGTTGGAAGGGAACCCATTTACATTAGTAGAAATTACACCTTAACAATATCCTCCTTGAGGCTCTCCAATAGTCACATGTTTATTCTTAAGCTATTTTTATTCCCACATCTTTAGCCTATATATTGAGCATCTAAGGAACTTATTTGCCAAGTCTTGCTATTCTTTGATACCCCATTGATTTCCTTATTTCCCTTCAACTATCTCTAATACCTTCATATAACTTTGGTAAATATCTCTTAACCATTCCATGTGATGATTAAGAAGAACATCAAACTCATTATCCCATGTTCCCATGTTATCTTCATTCTTTGGCAACTTTGGTATGAGTTCTAAGAGGTATTTGACATGAGATGAGGCTAATGAAGGAGGAAGAGGAGGATAATAGTGGGGATTAAGGCCAGCTCTACATTATTTGATTTGAGTTTTTAGGAATTCATATATTGTCTTATATTATCTTTTTGTGTAGTTAATGTGATCATTTTATTCTTCATTACAAGACTGATAAAGATCCTCTTAAGGCTGATAGGAATAATTATATGGTTGGAAAGGATCATATTGGGACTGATAATAAGGCATTTATTAATAGTTTTCTTAGTATCCTTCCTCATAGGGTTATCAAACAACATGATGTTTATATGGAGAAGGAAATAGATGACCATGGGACTACCATCGATCATAGGATTGGTAATCATTATGATAAGACTATTGAGGAGTATAATGTGGTTCATAATAAGGATGATATGGAGGTTCATAGTATGGATGTTCACCATATCCATTCATATTAACCTCATATGTCAAAGAAAACACAATAATTGATCAAAAAATTCAATAAGAGATAGTTGGGTTACTTAAAACTAGAAAATTTTATTTTGAGTCACCATTGGTGCTATCTTTCTTGCTTTCAAAATATTATTAGAGGAAAGACATACCAATAATCTTTCCACTCTCTTGGACCTTGGTCCCATCAGGCTCAAAACTATTATCACCAAATATTACACTCTATAGTAATTTGTTAAGGCCTCCTAAAATTTTTAGAAAAATGGGAATACTTTTAGGTGTGTGGATGTACCTATAGCAAAAGTAGACCTCTAGGTTTAATGGCTAGCTCCTTGAGTATGGCTTGAAATGCTTATCACCTAAACTAGTTAATTATTTATGGGAAAAGGGATAATAATTTACATAAAATGAAACTAATATAAGGGGGTGATATACTATAAGGGTTTACACAAGACCATCATACTTCTTTGACTAAGAGACAAGGCCTACAACACTATTTTAAAAGTCTTAAAATACTCTAGTATTAGTATTTCAATATGAAGGTGATGTGCATGAATACTATTCAAGGTAAGTGAAACCATATATTATTTGTAGATAATAAGATCCATTATAACCTTGAGAGAAAATAAATACACTTAATAACACTTCATATGACCTGTTAGAGTGGAGTCACTTGCATTAAACATGGAAGGATTAAGAGAAAGCAAGGATAGATAGATATCTCTTAAGTGTTCACTATACATATCTTCACACAATTTTAAAATATGAGATATAAACTCAAACCATATTGAATTTATTTTACTAAGGCAAATTATAATGTCAAAACTTTTATGGATTCAAAATACATTGTGTGGTATTGGTCTACAAGAGCCAAAATGGCTTTTACTTATAGAATTTGAGAGAGAGGAGAAGAGAATGAAGTCCAAGAGTCATAAAAACACTTGTCAATTTGAGAGGATAAGTTACACATGTAGGAAAATGAAGTAGGAGATATACCATGTAAGGTCTCATAGGACAAATGTCCCTCAAAGTCATGAAACTCCTAAAATGTGGCATAGGTCTCATTATTTGCATGCCTAAAACTATCTTCATCATTTGGCCTTCTTGGAGTGTCCCAAAATAGACTAGGGACATATTTGATGATTATGATGAGAGATAAGGTTTTTATAATTATCCAACATGCATTAGTTTCATCCCTAATCATCAAGATTCTTTTGGACATGAGTTATCACTACCTATAGTCTAAATAACTCCTCTTTCACTCATCCTTTACACCTAACACCAAATTTTCCTTCAATTATCCAAAAAATTACATAAAAAAGAGTTAATGAAACATTTTAGGATCCTTGATAGCCTTATATTCTTCAAATTGACCTTAAAAGGCCTCCCACTTAGAGCTTTCACCTTTTCATTTGCTTGTTTACTATGCTAGTTTAGACTAGCTGAGATGGAGGTACTTGCAAAATCAATTATGTGACTTTATATAGAAATAAATTTATATTATATGATATATTAGGTCCCAATATATCCCCCAAAATTATTTTAATCTCTTGAAAACCTGCTATACCTGCATAACATGAAAAACTATCAAAGAAACCAATTATGTGTCTTGTTCATATAAGTAGGGTGAGAGTAAAATCAATGGAAAGGAGATATTATGAGTCCTATGCAATATAAATGTAATTTTACAATCAAAATCTCCCTCTTAGGTATCTTTCCTACTTCATTTTCTCTATCAGGTCAAGAACCAAGGTTTTGGAGGGTTTGGAGATGTTTTACCCCTTAAGGAATGTTCATGAAGGTCTAACATTTAAATCTCAAAAAAATTTCACTAATAACTTATTAAATACCCTATATAACATATATAAAACTATTATACTCCCATGTTAGTCCCCAATTCACATATGAGCTTCTAAACATTTTTTTTGAGTTATTTCCTACAATTTACATACCTCATTATGCTCTTAGGCCAAGAAATGACCTTATCATGTCTTTATACACATGTTACATTATTAAACACACCTTATCACTCCATATTATGGTAATTTAATTCTCCACAAAGTTAATCTAGTTCTATAAGTGATACTTGATCTCATTTAGACATTAAGCCTAGACTAAGACTAGTAGGAGTTAACTATGCATTTGTGAGTCTAGGTCATTATGCTCATTTCCAGAACCTTTGTGGGTCTATTAATGTTTTTTAATTTCAAATAAAAATTCAAAAAATCTTATTCAATGCTTACATAATCTTAAAGTCATCTTCTTGTCATCTGTTTCATAACCCTACATGATTTTCATCATGGGAGTGCCCTCTATCTGAGATTAAATAGAGGGAATATCACCTATTATCTCACGAAAAGGTGATATTAGGGGATTATTCAAGTGGTGAGTTCCATATATATAATTTTTTAGGTTTTTTTAATACTCCTAACATCTCCAAATGCCTCAAAACCTAAGACAAACCATTATAACATTAACTATGTGAAGAATGCCGAGTATGGATTATAGGTTATCAGATAGAGACCTTCCCTTTCCCTATTTCCATGTGATAAGAGTGTTATGAATATGGGTATAATAATTTCTTATGTTTTCTCATTCATATAACCCTCACAACCTTTCCAAACTCTTCCATGACCATGCTTTTGATTGGATAAGACCACAAGTTAACTGTATCTTTAGAAAGGAGATTGCTTATAGGTTTCATCTTAGGCCTTGTATTATTGAAAAAATACCTTAATTAGGTACTATAGGTCATATTATAACTCAATTTAACCATTATTTATCATGTTTTTACTACCCAATCATGAAGCACCATGTTGTAGCTCATTGTCTACTAAAGTCAACTATAATTGACTTTATTGAGGCAAAAAAAGTGCCTGTAGGTGAATTACTAATCTTGGAAACCTATGATATTAATATAAGAAAATTTTTAAGTTTTCAAGGTCACTTAATAACATATTAATTCCAATATAATCACTAATTTAGTTAACTTTACAACGTTTTTGACTATAGTTAATAGTAATTAACCCTATTGGAGCAATAAGGGGGCCTATAGGTGGTGGTCAAGACCAAGACACTATATTCCAACATATTTTAAGCTAATTGGACCACTAGTGTGTCTTTTACCTTAATAATATCACTTTTAATACATGGATATACTTCTACATTGCAACTTATGGTGCAAAGCTATTTGAAAACTTAAAATCTTGTAGAAAGCACTACCAAAGTGGAGTGAACAGATAATAAGAATGGAGGCCTTCAAACACTATGTTCCTTTAGTCAAACACCCAATATATTTTTAAGGATTAGAATCCTATGTTAAGGATATAATATGGATTCCTTAAAATTCAATTATAATCCATGATACAATGTTATATGGCATCAACAAAATTAGTTAGGCCTCTGTTTTGGTGTTTTAGGGAAACTTGCCCTTGAATTCAAATTCCATCACTTGGAGTGACATTTCAAGATTATGTAATAGTATAATGATTAAAAAATAATAGCATGGTGTGATACAACTCCACAATCCTCATTAATGTTTTAAATCATGTCAAATCTCCTCTATGAATCATCTCAAATCTCTATGGTAGCCTATAGATGCACACATAATAGTACATAAGGAAGTGAAGGTGGATTATGGACTATGCATATGATGTATGCTTAATTAAATAGCTAAAAAAATTCATATAAATCCTCTAGATTATCATTACAATATTTAAGTACATTATATCAATTAACATGTACTATCTATACTTGGTTATCTCTGTCAGTGCCACCTATAGGTGGACATTTTAATACACAGGTCAATGGGGTTGAGATAATCAATTTACATGGTATATGGGCATGAAAATAGTTAACAACCTTCTCAAAACATTTTAAAATGAATTATTACAATCTTTTCATGCTTCAAACAAGTTTCAACACTTATATCAACATGATATCCTTTTATAGGCACCTATAGGTGAACACTAATGATGTTTGATTGTGTTAGAGGTTTGCATTAACAATCATAGCTTTTCTTGTGTCACTTGAGAGTTTGTATTGATGTATAATGCTCCAATAAGGTGCCTCATTATTTTAAACTCTTCAAAACATCTTCATAACCATGTTTATATATCAAAACACCATGACTATAAGTGGGAGTAAGTAAAGAGATGACTCTATGCAACATTCTTGACTTTAACCTTCATGATGTTAGCTTTGGAGATTTAAATTGGGAATAAGGGGATTATCATAACATTTGAGATGCATGAAACATCATATCATATTGGTTTTAATAAATTTTAGATAAAGAGACCTTCTACAAGTGTTAAAGAGTGACTACAAATCCATAAGTGACATCAACCTACAACCTTAACTATTTAGCTCATGAAATCATATTCAAACATGAAACCAAAGATTCTAATCATGGGAGGAGGTACTCCACTTATTATATAATGAAAATCACCAACTAGATTATATGGAATAGCTCATTTAGGAGAAAAACTTGTAGGGTGTGGGGATTGACTAAAAAAATAAGATAGTCAACTTGTTAGGAATGGTTCATAAATAATAGGAATCCAATCATTGAAATAAAAACATTAATTCAAATCTAATAAATTTTAATATCACCCCACACAGGCATTTGACCTTGAACTTCTTCTACTAGTCATACTAAGAAGAAACCTCTTGAATAATTTTGCATTTCTAGTGGAGTGATGGAAGACCGAAATGGTTTTTAACCATTTTTGAGAATTATAAATCTATTCAAGAATTTAAATGATTCAAATTAAGTTGAATATCCATCCCAAAATCTCTTCTGACATGCCACTCTCCTCATGGGTCGTACAACTATAAAAACTCCTCCTTTCTCACTTGTTTTCTTTAATTTCAATTAGTAACCTACATTTTTCTATCATTATTGACATTTTTGACAAGGAATATGATATGGAATAACATGAGGGACGTTTATAATGTGTTTATACATTTTTATACCTAATAAAACCTTACCACCTTCACAAATAGCTCTAACATGACCCTTTAAGTGACATAGAGTGATTTAGGAAAAAAATTGACTATGACCAAGGTGATGACAAATTAAATGACACTAAATAACACCATGAAACACCATATATGACCCTAATATACCCATATACAATTTATGGATTATAGGGGGTTTGACCTATTTTGACTTATGGTCAAAATAGTTAATATTTACAAGGTATAAATATAAATATTAAAAGTAAAGAGTACTTGTATTGATTGATATTGTTGTTATTACCAATAAAGTGATAAAAGTGAATTTTATTTGAATTTATATAGATATAGTTACTTATCCAGTGGAAGTTGGGTGTTTATTTATATTAAAAGGAAAATTATATGCCAATCATTTTCCAAACTGTCTATGTCAATGGTGGAATAAATTTTGAAAAATTAGAAATAATTTGGCGAAGATAAATATTTTTACAAGTAATTATTATATTCCAAATCACTTAAATTTTATTCAAAAAAATTCAAAAAAAATATGAAGTGGATTTGGTTCCATGGTTATCACATGTGATTTAAAATTGAGTGATTACAAATTTAGTAAAAGTTTGTGGTTGAAATAAAGTTCATTTGTGCATGATTATTTAGAATTCATACTTGATAGTAATTTTGATTTTTAACTCTTGGACTTTCTATTTTATAGCTATGTGATGTATTCATTCATTAAATAGTTAGTTGTGTATGAGAGTATTGGCATTGATTCATATGATATATCTTACTATTGTTTATAACATTAATATATAATATTGTATTGAAATCAAATCTTCTTTTACTATTTGTATCGTATACTTTTCAATTCAACATTATGCATATTTTTTGTATTCTATCATTTATTATTTTTTATCAAGGTAACAAATTAGAGTTCACCAATACATGTTTGGGTGTTAGATCATGTATGCAATTATAAATTCATCATGTCTATAAATCAATCCTAGATCAGAGAAGATAAATCATACCTACACTTTTGATTGGGAATACATTTGTTAAGTAGGAGAATAATCAATATGGGGATCATCTAGACCAAATTAGGGGATCACTTGTCACAATACACCATGATAGGAAGGGTTATAAAGCCTACATTCTAACACAATCACATAACAATCCTAAAAAGAGTCCTAGGTTTAATGTTTAGTCTATTCTAATAAACAAGAAAGTAAATCTAATATAGTGCACACCAAAGCTTGTGGCACAAAGTGGGGGTTAAAAACAAAACAAACTAAACTAAACATGCATAGAATACATATACTGATGTCAATGTATGCATGGAAGAGAAGCACAACTACATTATCTATCTACTCTTACAAAGGAGATATAAAGTTAGGAATACTTACCTTTGAAGATGAACCCACTGAGCATTAATATCTCCCTTGGCCAAGGCGATTATCAAGATATTGTTATGGTATGTAAGGATTAAAAAGACAAATCAACTCTAGGATACACAACCTATCTATTAATCCAAAAGACTTATCCACAAGACAAGATCCATATCTCCAAATAAAGTATGGAACCCTAGGCTTTATTCCTCAAGTAGAATGGTCAATAAGTAGATGTTTGTTCATACTTATTATTCTTTAATTCTCTTCTTCTCAAATGGTTGGAAATGAACTTGTATATATAGGTAGATATTTACCTAAATCCTTCTAAATATTTTGGTTGTACAAGGTCAATATAGTTGACCCCGTATGTTTTTGGGGGATAATTCACTAGGTCTCAAGCTAGGTCAGCCAAAGAGTTGATGAAACCCCTAATGAAAAACACCCTAAATAGTACATCATCAACCTAATTGACCATGCATAGTAATTAGAAGCTAAAAACTATATAGGTCAACCCAATCAACCTAGTACATTCAACTAGTAAAAATGGGGTCAATGTAAGAACACAGAGGGTAAAACATGATAAATGATTGGAATGGGTATAACAAAGAAGAATAAGATTAGGGTAAATGGTTTTAGGATATGAGTGTGTAGATGGAAATTGGTAATGATCCAAAACTTGAAAATCTTTGGTTGAAATATAATTTAGAAATAAGAACAACACAATTCAAATAATGCTATCTCTAAAAAGAGATGTTTTATTTATTGAAATTGTAGACCCAAACATATGCTTATCTCTGAGAAGAGATGTTTGATTTCCATTTTAGGTTACATATTCATTTATACATGTTTTGAAGGTGTGGGGAGGATGTGGAAGGTCACCAATCTTGAGGGAGATGAATTGGTTCGACTTCCATGATTTACAACAATACAAAATTCAAGGAATTACTATTTTTAAAAACTTACTATTTTTAGACTGCACTACTAAAACTAAAATTTAGGACACTTCCATTGGGTTTTAGGGGGTAAAACTTCATTGAGTAGAGCTCCATGCCATCTCATGATGTTCCCCTCATTATTATTTTTCCAACGGTTCAAACGGTGAGTCAATTGGAGCTACGGTGCAAAAGTTATGGCTCCCATAAGTTCTGCTATCAATTGGGGTAGACCCATCACCCAAATTATCATTTGGATTGTTGTCCAGATCATTCCTCCCTCCTTGAGAAGCAATGGCCCCCATTGCATCAATATTTTTCATCAAGTGTGGTAGTTTTACTTTGATTTGATTCCTGATGCATACTTTGAAGGGACTATGATTTATGGAGCTGTGCAGGGCCCGATTATTCACCATTTCTATCTGACCATCAGTCTGTGGATGGAAGGCCATGAACTTCTTCAATTTGGTATCTATTTGATTTTTTTGTTGTGTTGTTTGTGTAGTCATGGCTATAACATCAGCCCTTTTGGATTCCTGTGGCTTGACCACCATGAGAACAAATTTCTTGGCACTAATTAGAGAGATAGATGTAGAAGGTGGTACTTCTAGTACCCTATAGCATTGTGTTCCAAGAGTGAGATTGATCCTTCTAGTTCTTGATTGATATATACCATGTTGATCATACATGAATGGTTGACCAAAGAGTACATCATAAACATCTAGATTAAACACATCACATAAGACCTCATCTTGGAAAGGTTGTATTGCATATGAGAGAAGACATTGGTGGGTGACACGGAGGTTTCTCCCTAGACTCAACCATCCAATACTGTATGGTTTTGGGTGAGGCTTCATAAAAAAATTTAAACTTTTCACAACATCAGTAGAGATTAAATTCTTTTGACTTATACTACAAGAATGAAATGTAGAGGCTTACCTTTCACCCATAACTTAGAGTGAAACAACCTTTCCTTTCCATCTAGCATCTTGTCATGTGTCTGTGATGAAGTAATAATGGCTTCAAGATCAACATCTACAATTTCTTCTTCAACCTCTTCGACTGCAGGGTCTGTATGAGGTAGAGCAGAGGATTGTGACTTAGAAAGTAGTGATTTGATAGCTTGACATTCTTCTTTGGAGTGAGTTCTAGATTTGTGATAATCACACCACTTCCTAGTCTTTACTTCCTTTTGCTTCCAATTTTGGCCTCATGTTTGACCTTCTTTGTCACTTTTCCATTTTGAATACTGATTCTTTATATTCATTCTTCCATGCTTCTTCTCAATCTTCATTACAAACTTGTATGCCTCACCGATGGTTTCCAAATTGAAGAGTTTCATTTCTCCCCATATGTACCATTGTAGTCTACCATGATATTTGAGAACCTTATATTTTTCACTCTTGGATGCCCAATCTCACAGATAGAGAATGAAAAATGTCAGTGTAATCTTGAACAAATTATTCCTTACCTTGGTAAAGTTGTTGCCACTCTATATACAGATCATCATATGCTCCAATGGGGTAGTATTCTTCCTTTACAACATCTATGGAATCATCCCATGTAGGTTCTATCTCAAGGCCAATATCATCTACACTGAATCTCTTTTTGTACACTTGCCACCAATTTTTGATAGGCAATGATGCTTTCAGAAGAGCAAAAGTAATTTTCTCTTTATCGGTGAATTTATTTAAAAAAAATAAGCTGAAAATTGATCTAACCAATTTTCTATTGCATCAACATTGATTTTGCCTTCAAATGTAGGGATATTAAAATTCACTTAAACCTTGAAGGGTGTTGGGGCACTGAAAGGATGTGCAGGTGCGGATGAGGAGCCAAAATTTCCCATCAAGATTTGTTGGAGAATTTGAGTAAATTTTTGTAGCATCTACGCTTGTTGTTTTTTGAGGGCTTCATTCACCATTTCCTTGAAAGGATTAGATGCCTTGGTGTTGTCTACCATTTGAAGTCATTTAAAGCGAATAGGTGGATATTCTGCTAGTTCTATTTTCCACCCAAAATTCCTGTAATCTGACCTCATCCTCGAGATCATACACTCTAAAGACAAACCACTCTGATACCACTGATACAAAACTTGACAAGCTTTGGTTGAAATATAATTTAGAAATAAGAACAACACAATTCAAATAATGCTATCTCTAAAAAGAGATGTTTTATTTATCAAAATTGCAGACCCAAACATATGCTTATCTCTAAGAAGAGATGTCTAATTTCTATTTTAGGTTACATCTTCATTTATACATGTTTTTAAGGTGTGGGGAGGATGTGTAAGGTCACTAATCTTGAGGGAGATGAATTGGTTCGACTTTCATGATTTACAATAATACAGAATTCGAGGAATTACTATTTTTATAAACTTACTATTTTTAGACTGCACTACTAAAATTGAAATTTAGGACACTTCCATTGGGTTTTATGGGGTAAAAGTTAATCAATTAGATCTCCATGCCATCTCATGAATTTCCCCTCATTATTAGCTTTCCAACGGTTCAAACGGTGAGTCAATTGGAGCTACGGTGCAAAAGTTATGGCTCCTAGAAGTTCCGCCATCAATTGGGGTAGACCCATCTCCCGAATTGTCATCTGGATTGTTGTCTGGATCAGTAAAAGTGATAATAAACTTATGAAATGCCAATGGTCTACCCACCCCTTTCTTGATGCACCCCTTAAGCCATGCACTCAGAGAGATTGAGACTTGATGGGTTCCTTCATTGATAAAATTTTGAAAATATTATGTGTATACATATGCCCCACTCTAAACTCATCATGTGTCATGTAAGTACAACATGGGATGGTGATTCGAGAAATATAACATGATAACACATAATTTTGATGCTAAGTAAAGTGTAGTAAGAAACAAATAAGATAAATTAAAGGATAAAATTGAAAAACACGTGCCTCTACTTATCTTAGTGTTGTAGATAAAAAATTAGACTACAAGAGATGTGAATGTGTCCAATGTGAAAAAACATTAGGCAAACCTATAGAAGTTAGTGAAAAAAATAACCAAAAAATTAAATTTTTTAATGTAGGCATATTATAGTGTAAAATATTGTCTATGTCATCATGAATCCAATGCATTTTATAGTTTTAAAAATGGAATAATAGAAATAAAGATATAGGAAAAAGAAGGAATCTACAAAAAAGTAATTGAAGAATTTTGAATTATTGAAAAGTGTTTTGAAAAAAGGGGGAAAGAGAAGTAATTGGGTTATTTTAACTTGTGAAAGAGAGGAAAAGAGCTCTGAATACCAAATGAGCTAGGATTGTAAGGAGATGATAGGTTATATGAGGAGGATCTAGCATCAGGTACACTATAGGTATGTAACTATGAACCTTAAGCTACTTTGGGAGAAATTTTGTTCAATTAAGTGTATTTTTAGAAAAAATAGTTTTTAACATTTCCATATGTTATAATGAAGCAAAATTAGATTATATAGATAGTAAAAACCAATTAGGTGAATGGGTTTTAAGGAATTAGGAAGAAAATTGTAAAAAGGCACTTTTTAAGGAAAAATAAAGGGGTCAACAAGTAAAAAATAACTGGGTCAACCCAGTCAACCCAGTAGGCTAAAAATAGGAAAAATATGCACTACTAACCTAGTATGTATGTGTTAACCCTATACATTTTACAAACTACCAACCTAGTATAGTTTGCCAATTGATCCAAAAAGTCTAGAATGACAACATAGTACTAGGGAGGGGAAAATAAGAGGGTTGACTTAGATTTTTAAGTCAACCAGGTCAAAAAAGTAAATTTGGGTCAAACTAGGTTGATTAAAGAACCAAAATGGTACAAAAATGCATGCATAAGGCTGAAAGAAGGCTATAATGGCCTAAAATGACCAAGGGTAAAAAGGATTGAGTAGGTTAAAAATAGGTTCAAAAGAATAAATTAAAGCATTTTAGGCTTATTTTTTTATTGAAATTGTAAAAATAATGTATTTTGATTATACATGACATGGCGGATATAATATATATTTTTTTATTTCTTGTTTACATGTATGACCCAAGTTATGTAGATTGGTAGACATATCTTGGCTACCAGATCTACTGGAGTGTCTAACCATAGGAGATAGAGCTAGGTTAGTAGCTACAGGCCTATGAGGGATAGCTAACATATGTAGGATTCCCTTGTGCATAGATTTATTAGTCATGTTCTTTTGATGTTGGGAATTATTGACTAAAATTTTTTGATGGGGGGTGGATGTGGATGTGGTAGAGGTAGCTATCACTTTAGAGGATGTGCATGCCATCTTAGGGCTACCAATAGCAAGAGCACCAATGACTACAAGCATACCAAATATTTTTGAGGAGAGGAGAGCCTTAACCATGTGGGATATGAGCTTAGATATGATATTGGTGGGTAAGAGAGTTAGTATGTTTGATGTATATGCATCATAGATTATAGATATATAGAAGGTTGTGATAGGACTTATGACACAATGAATATTGTGTCACATGTCAGATGGTAAGATACCACTATTTATAGTAGCCCTAAGCAAGATGATCTTAGAGGAAGGATTATTATATGATCTCAACTTTGTCATCTAGGTCTAGCTCACACATGATTTATATGAGGTGTTGGTTAGAGGGAAAAAGTTGATAGGACCAATTATATACTAATAGCTTGAATATATGAGAGGTTTCCCATGTATTAAATAGTTGGGTTGCCCCATGTGGTCAATGATAGGTCACCTTGAGTGTGAATGTAGAGAGAGGACTAGGTATCATAGGGTGTACCCCACGTGCTAGTGCTATAGATGGTGAGACATGTAGACATAGTGTGGTAACCATATCAACACATAATGACTACATGGTCAAGTTGTTATATAATTTCACCAACTATAATGAGGATAGAGGTGATTGTAAACTATACTTGGTAGACAAAGCCACATTTGGTGGCATGAGTACTAAGATAGATGGGCTTACCTCATCTATTATAATTGATATTTATGCCTAATTAGTGGTCTTAACATATGAGAGAACCATGGGGGAGGAGGGGACTAGGACCACTAGTGATGATTTTGATGCTCAGACCATGTCATGAGTGACCATGGACTGGGTGACAATGATAGGGAGAAAAGTAGGAGGAGATGGATACAAAGGTAGTGGAGTCAAAGATACTACCACCAACTTCATAGTGAGATGAGCTATGATCACCAAGGACATGATGTTGATAGAGGTAGGAGTAAGAGAGAGTGGATACTATCACCATCCCAAATGACCTAATAGGTGAGCCAAAGGAGAGATGGATGATAGAGAGGCCACTTAGGCATAGGCTAAGGCAGACATGAGCCATGATAGCAAGATTTGAGATGAGGAGATGACCTATATAGGAGGTGCTAGGAGGCCACATAGATGGAGAGACTATGTTAGGTGGTTGCATGGATGGTGAGACCATAGTGATTGAGACACAAATAGGTAATAAATATGATTAAATTATTTCTTAAGTTTTTATTTTGAAATAGAGACTAGAGATAGATATTATGAGATATAAAAATGATCTAATATCTATCTTAGTGGGGTTTTATAAGAATATCTAAGGATGAAGAGGAGGGATGAGGGTCCCTTATGAGGGGGCACTTCATGACATCTTGGATGAGACTTTTTAGTCATATGACCCTACTACATTAGAGGACCCAAGTGTACCATTTAACCCAGCTTAGGTGAGCTAGTTCAAATTAGGTGGAGAGGTAGTGAGGCAAATACAAGCATAAAGAGTACACAACCACCATCATAGATTGGTGAAATTAATATAGGGCATGGTAGGCCCTAGTAGAGGAGAGAGCTACACATCTAGATATAGTGATGCATATGACATAGGCACATATAGTGACCTTGACCCATATGACATAGGTGCAAGAGTAGGAGAGGGTGACACACATGGTAACCTTAGCTCATTTGGTGTAGGTATAGGCATGGGTGGTACATATAGAGGGATAGGTAGATGGACTGAGATCTTAGATGGCCTCTTTATACTATACTATTTATAGGAGTTAGATCAAGGCCTTGATAGGTAGCATGGCTAGACCATGAGATAGATAGGATGGAGCCCAGCCATAGAGCACGAGAATTGTAAATGGTTGTACTTATTGTATAAAAATGCATGATATATATATCCAAAACATCTACAACCATAACCATAATGATGATAACATACATAATCAACATCAATATACTAAAATGATATATATATATATATATCATTTTAGTATATTGATGTTGATTATGTATGTTATCATCATTATGTTTGTGGTTGCATATTCTTTGGATATATTTGTTTTAAGTGCACATATTTATCTATTGTTTTATATGCTATAGGAAATATATGAGACATAGTTTATTTTCTAGCATTATGTAGAACACATGCATGGTTAAAATAAAATAGGCAAAAAGGACTTGGTAAAATATAATCAATCAAAAAATGATGTACTACACACTATTTCAGGTTGGGAAAAATGTAATAACAAGAAAATGACTAAGTATAAAGAACCAATGGATGGTAAAACAAGATGGTAAAAAGTAAATTTTTATGTACACCAAAGTAAAATATTTTTTCACCAAATTAAAACAAGTAAAATCATACTAAATCACATTGGGAAGTATGAAAACAATGTAATAAAATGGAAGGTATGCAAAAGGGAACCAATGGTATTAAAAAAATGAATTAAGTCAATAAATTATACTATATCACATTTAGAAGTATAAAAGAAAAACAAAATTAGAAAAATATTGGTCTTAAATTGATCACACTAATTCAAGCTGGGAAGTATGAAAAATTCAATAAATGGTTGTACTCTTACATGCACTCAAAAAAAAAAAAAAAGAGTGAAAGAGAAATGAAGTAAGCATAAAACATACAAAATCAAGTTGGGAAGCATGTAAATGATGTGTAACCTCATAATCAATCACATTTTATCTCATATTTGACACATGTAATTTTGTTTGCAACTTATATTATTAAAAAATGTTGTGAGGAATGTTGGGTCCTATCTACAATCTTACACTACAACTCACAAAGAGAACACTACTAAGGTGTAAAAATTAGGACAACTAGGTAACAAAATATATGGGTAATAGGAAGGAAACAAGTGATAATTTGTGAGGAATGTTGGGTCCTATCCATGGTCTTACAAAGAAACTCACAAATGAGATACCAAGGGGAGTTATCAGTAGACAAAAAAATATTTCTCAAGAGGAAATATGAGGGATATAGGGAATGAAAAAGGGAGTGTAAAAATCATAACCTAGGCATTTTATGAGAAGACCTTACAATAGAAGAGGCATACTAAGGACATGAGAAGACACTAAGTGACTAGTGACCATCAATGTACAAAGGAAACTTGTTCCCTATAGACACAAATATTTGTAGGCAGATAAGCATGCTACTAAGATCAACTCATAAAGGTATATTGTTACAAGGAAAAATAAAATATACCTACCTTCCCACGACATGTTCCCCATTCTTCAAAACCCCTTACAGAGTTGTTAGTCTACTGCAAATATTGGTTACTTACATGAGAAAGTGGGTAGCACTAAAATATATTTTTGTTCTCCTTTTCTAATCTAATGGCCTACCACACCCCAAAGGACCTCAGCTCTATTGTGAGGCCAACTATGGAGTTTGTGTTTTGACTAGAAGAAGGAGATGTGTTTTAAATCATGTCTTTTAGTGTGATTTGACTTTTAAGAATATTTGTGCCTTTTATATCATTGCATTTTGTAAAATGATTTTGATTTTAACTTTTTTTATGTATTTTTAAGAGTCTTCCTCAATACATATTTGTAACGACCAATCATGAGAGATGTAGTGATACACACTAATGAGATTTATGTAAAGGATACAAGAAACTAAGTAACCAAAGACAAATCTCTAGGACTCTTAGGCTTAATAACAAATGAGTATGTGATCTCAAGTCTCAACCTTATAAATGCTTAGTTTGCAAAAAAGGAAGAAGGGAAAAAGGAGATCCAAAGGTGGATTGGTATAAGGAAAGTATAATGAGATGCATTGTTTGCTAATTGATCACATGGTAAAAGGAGACAAAGACCAAAGGGAACATGGTTTATATAACCAAATCACAATTATAATTATCTTTGAAAAATATAAATAAGAGAACAAACAATCATGAAGACACAAGAAGAGAGTTTTGAGAAAAACTCAAGAAATAAAGAGAAAAGAAAGATAAATAAATATAATCATATGCAAATATTAATGATAATATAAGAAAGATATAGTACAAAAGATAAAATCACTATATAATAAAAATATGAATTTAACATAGCATCAAATGATATAACAAATAGAGAAAATTAAAATTAGAGCACGCATCCAATCAAGATGTAAATGTGAGGCACCATGCATGTGCTCTTAAGTACTGATAAATTTTCCCACACACATTATCCACAACATCAAATAAATATCTATGAAGTTGAATATGAATGGTTACTAATGTCTCATCAATCTTCAATAAAAATTGTGAAAATACTTCTCTTCCAATCTCCTTAACTAAAAATCTATGAATACTCGAAGGATCATGGTGAGGAAAATTAGGTAAGGGATGCTTGGGAGAATACATGGGAGTGGGATATAAGGGATATGTAAGAATCACTGATGGAGAAGGATCCATGTGTGAAGGACTCATGGGTGGAGAAGGATCCACAAGTGAGGGAAGGTCCACAGGTGAAGGCATAAAAGGTGATGAAGGGACCACAGGAGGGGATGGAACCACTAGAGGTGGAGCCATGGTAGAAGAAGGAGAAGCCTTCTTATGGGAATGACCTATGGGAGGAATGGAAAAAGGTCTATAAATAGATATAAGATTATCCTTAAGATGTTTTTGAAGGATACAACAATGATCAGTGTGATGGGTGCCACAAATAATATACCTCACCATACTTAGGTATATATTTAGGTAGAACCTTTGGGGGAGGTGTAGCTTTGTCTGAGGTAAGAGAGGAAGGATGCAAAATATCAATATATTATCACAACTTACAATAATGGGTAGAATAATGATTATCTATTCTATGTAATAAACATATACGCTTGTGAGTGGTCTTAGTAGAAACACTCATATAAGGAAGTGTAACAAGAGTAAAAGAAACCAGAGAACACTAATTATCCTATTTGGTGGGAAACATAGCCATATTAGGTAAAGGAAGCAAACCATCACCAAGGGAAGGTGGTGATGGAGGAGGATTAGAACTAGGCTCAATGGAAGGAACAATGGGATGAGAAGTAGGGGTAGGCTCAGTAAGAGTAAGAGCATAAATAGGCTCAATTATAATAGGAGAGAGAAGAGGCTCAACTATAGTGGGATCAAGAATGGACTTAGATAAAGGCTCTACTAAGGGAGGATCTAGATCTATAGAAGGTCTAATAAAGGTCACATTAATCTTAGGAGTAGTCTAATTATGGTGATCAGGGTATCTAGAAAAATGGTAAGGCCTAGTCATAGCATGATCTATGAGCATACTCCTATTAAGATCCTCAAAAATTGAAGGTGTTGACACCATCTCTACCCTACAATAAAGAGGGAAAATACTAAAATTAATAACTATAATCAAGGGAAAATGGGAAGATATGCAAAAAGACTCAAGTAAAGAATGATGGTAATGAACAATCTTGACATCATAGCCCTAGACAAGAATGCCTAAGAATGGATCATCTAAGGAATAACCATCATCATAATCCAAGGTGTGAAGATCAATGACACAAGTAAGAATGAACTTATCATTTGAGGAAGTCTAGTGATTTTAGTCTTGGTAAAAACTATGGGAACATCATCACAAGGAGGTTTGTAATAATGAGGTTGTAAGGAAGTAGGATGCTACGAGATGAGATGAGGTGAGAGATAGAAAGTTTTAATCTTGAGGTTAATCTAATCGAGCTCATCATCATCAAAATCTAAGAGGTTAGGGGGAATATTCCTAATGATTTTTTGATTCCCATTGTAACATTAGGTTAAATTAGTAATAAATTAAGATGCTAAGATTCACACAATGGAATTCTAGGCAATGGTTCAAGAGTAAAAATCTTGAAGACACCATGGTCTTGGAATTATTCAAAATTCTAAGGGTTAGTATCACCCTAAATCTTATAAATAGATCTATTATGAGGTAATTTAATGCATTGGAAAGTGAAATAAGTAACAAATCTTATATGGTGAGTCCACATCCTACCAAGCAAGATGTTATAAGAAAGGGAAAAGTTAAAGATTATCACCTTCACATGAACAGTGATAGGTAGGATAGTAATGGGAAGCCACACACAACCTCAAAAGAGGCATTTTAATTCTATCATATCCTTGGTAGGTGTTAATTTTATAATTGATATTACATTCTAAATATCCAAGGGTTTTAATGAAGTTGAGAGAGGTAATGTAGGTGCCATAACCCTTATCAATCAATGCATGTTTAACTTAGATATTGCCTATTTGAACATTAATTAATAAGGGAGGATCATTCATATGAATGAAAATCATGTCAGGAATCATAGAAGCTATGGGAAATATTAAAGAAAGAGAAGTGTCTATAGTTTTATTAATGTTGATAAACATGTTTTTACATTATTATAATATACTATCCTTAGATCTAGATAAAGTTGCCTCCCATCCTGCTAGGAAAGGACCAGGGACATTTAGTTTAAACAATAGTTACATAATATGATTTATATGATGAGTAGAAGTCCTCATAATCTCAAGGAATGAAATTTGGGATGGGAGATTTAGTAAGTTATGTAATGGGATCCCACTCATCATAAACCATAATAAGTTTGTTAGATATAGGTGCATAATGATTAAGGAGGTCCGTAGAAGGAGGAATCGAACTACATTGGAATTTTTATTAGTAAGAAGAGGTAGGTTTATAACAAGGTTATAAATCATGTTATGATGATGAGATAGTTGTTTCAATTTGATTTTCAGAATTGGTAGAAGAAGTGTTAGTATAAATTTGAGTATCATTAGTCTTTGAAGATGATGGAAGAGTGGTAGAATGTAATGTACCTAGACAGGAGTATAATAGTAGAATAATAAACTAGTGAATAATCACACATGCATTAGAATGAGGAGTGGGGTAGATAGAAAATAGTATAAATAAAGGGTAATATGATGTTGTATATGATCTAAGAAGTGAATTGTAATAGAGCCTTGCTCTAAAGGAGGTAGCTCCTTGAAGTGGCCCACAATATGGAGTGTTCCTTCTATAAAAGGAATTGTGTGTAATCAACATTTTGAGTTTAATATATGTAGCTAGATTATCATTATTTGAATATTAGGTTCCTCTCATCTGGTATCAGAGCACTTTCTAGGGCCATTTCCATTATCATGATTTCTATTGCAAGTATATTTGGGAGCTTTGTGGAGCAAGTCTAAGAAGTGCAGATTTTTATTTTTGTCCTAAAAAAATCCCAATTATTATTCTTCAAATTTCTTGCAAATGGTAATGAATCAAGCCAAAATTATTCTGGGTTTCATGCGTCTTTGTTTCATATTTCCCAAAAAAATTAAAGTTTTGAATTTATTTATGTATTTTTAAAATTATCACAATTTTGGTGACTATTATTTTATAAAAAAAATCAAAAAAGAAAAGAAAAAAAAGAAAGAAAGAAAAAAGTCATGGATCCATCTATTTTATTTAAAGAAATGCATTTATTAAATAATATCCATGATATTTTTGATATAATTGAGATTCACTTCCATATAACCAAACAATATGATGGAGAGATTAATGCATGGTTAGATTGGGATCATAAATATAGTGAATGGTATGTGGATTCATTTCCTATAGTTGAAGAATATGAAGTAGAAACAACTACATGGGTTGAGTTGAAGGACACTTGTAGAGCATGGTATGTTATTCACTCTAAATTTATTAATTTAGTTGATATTTTATTCTCCAAATCATCCATTCACACAATAAAAACTTATTTTATTCTACCTTCAAATATTTATAGCAATTTGATGCATTCTTTTATGGGGTTAGTCACTGTAAACAAAATATGTGTAAGGAACAATGCTAAGGGGGATGGCATGTATCCTCCATTTGTTCATCAAGTTAAATATTGTGAACATCTTTGCTCTCATTTTTAGGAGATGATTACCATTATTCAAATTACATTTCAAACTTTTATTATGGTGTTCATGTTTAACTTGTTGATGTACATACTCATATCCCAACATCGAAAGAAGAAGAAAAAGCAAAAAAGGATGCACGGATGAGCTTCTATCTAGTCTTCAACTTATTTTTGGTCTGGCTTTCATTTTTTACTCCTCCTAATTATTATCATGTTTTTAGGGGAAAACATATTTAAGGGGGATTAAATGTAATGTACCTAGATAGAAGTATAATAGTATAATAGTAGAATAATAGAATAGTGAATAATCCCACATGCATTAGAATGAGGAGTTGGGTAGATAGGAAATAATATAAATAAAGGGGAATATGATGTTGTATATCATCCAAGAAGTTAATTGTAATAGATCCTTTTGATAAATGAGGTATCCCTCTTGAAGTGGCCCATAATATAGAGTGTTCCTTCCATAAAAGGAAATGTGTGTAATCAACATTTTAAGTTCAATATATGTAGTTAGATTTTCATTATGTGAATATTAGGTTCCTCTCATAGAAATAGAAAAGGAAGTTTTATCCAAGAAAGAATCATAAATTGATTAATCAAAAGTAATAATTTCATCTTTCCCCACCTCATTTAAATGAGTTGGAGAAGAATCTTGACTAACATGATATGTTCTATGTGAAAGAGTGTAGATAGGTTGGGGATCGATAAAAATAACCACCCTTAACATATTAGTCATACTAGCCACATTCTCTTTAGAAGTGGGTTAAAAAAGAATTTATATAATATTGGTGGAAGGGGTAGCTTTGTCGTGATTGTCTTGAATAGATTGATGATTAGGAAGAGGGTCTTTGTAGATAGCTAAATGAATATTAGCTTGATTTAAGTCTTGAGTTTTGTCATGTGATTTATAATACTTAAAATTAATTTCATAATCTTGTTGATGCTTTCAAATAATGGAATCATGATAAAAATTATGACCAAGAAGAAATTCCATAGATAAATTAGAAGTTGTCTATAGGTCTCTTGAGAATCACCCTAACTACCATGAAACTAACAAAACATGTTAGGATCATACTAGGATTTCATAAGATGGGTAGGGTCAAGTTCTAATGGAAGAGGCCTAGTTATATGATTAATAAATTAAGCTAAGAATAAAGGTTTATGAACATTAATGTTGTTTGGTGAAGATAAGTGTGGATTTATATATTTTTGAGAAGGGGGAACCAGTTCTGACAAAGAGGTAAGAATGATAGCTTGAACATTATGAATGGTGTCATAATAATCAGTAACACCATCATCATTAATATTGAATTTTTTTTTCTTAAGAGATAAGGTCCCATAAAAGGTTGGGGTGGCTCAAATTTATTCATAAGGAAATCTTGATGTTTAGCTTAGTTAATAGCCTCCTCTAATATATATGGAGAGAGAGTGCAGACCCAATTTTAAAGTTTAGAAAAAAGGGCATTGGTAAAGTGATATAAAAGATTATCATCAGCCATGTTATGTTCACATTTATTTGACAAAGTCTTCCACCTTTTAACAAATGCTTGAGTAGTTTCATTTTTGAGTTGTTTACAATTTATGAAGTGGGCCAAAGTGTTTTTAGGAAGATCACTAGTTTGGAATTCTTGAATTAAATCATTCACTAAATCCTCCAAACTAGTAATGGAGTGAGTTTTAAGTTGGTTTTACCAATTCAAGGAATCACTTGTGAGAGTTTTAGCTAAGAGTTTGGTGGAAACAAATGTGTTCAATTTGACCCAATCCTTATAAATATTTCCAAATGTTTTAAGATAAAGGGTGGGATCAGTTGATTCAGTATAATAAATTGTAGGTGTGATACCTCTTATATCAATGTTAGCAATTTGAGTAGTAAGAGGTTCATTTTGGTGATGATTAATGGTTTTATTGACTAAAGGAGGTTGAATAATGAGATTCCTTGAGTACCTTGAAGAAGAGGAGGGGGAAAATTCTAGTTATGTGTGCCCTAAGCCATTGGTTTAGGATGAGATTGACTATGGAGAAGGTGGTTTTGCATTCTCATCATTTGATTTGTGTTACGAGATTGAAAGGTATTCATTTAACTGAGTGTTTTTAACAATAGTTGATGTGTTCAATAAACATTTTTAAAAGCATTGATGTGGTATTAGTGGATTGGGTACCTTTATTGGTGTTGATAGGAGCTTGAGAGGAATTATGAGAATGTGAGGCACTAGTGGCAAAATTTACTTGTGTAGCAAAAGATGGACTAATGAATGGTTGAGAAGAAGAATTACTAGTAACATGATTGCCTTGGGTAGAAAATGATGCATTAGTGGAAGGATTAAGGATAGTGGATATTATGAGAGGCCCACTAGATGTAGAACCTACCATGTTAGTGGATATACTAGGCATGAAGGTGGAAGAAGTTAGAGAATAAGAGGTCATGATATGAGAAAGGGTCATAATCGAAGGAATAGGCTAAGAATAAAAGAAATTGGTACCCCCAAATCTAGTTGAGAATGTATGAGTAGTTGAATGAAGATCTTCAACTTGACCACTAATCATAAGATTGTAAATGGTAGAAAGATGCTTTCCTTAATGTTGAGGAAATTTAGAGATGAAGAGAATTTTAGGGGTATACTCTAATTTGGGTTGGTCTTCTAATGAGAAAAGAGTATTATTTTGTGAAGAGGTATTAAGAGGGGTCCCATAGTTCATTATGCGAGTGGAAATATGAACATTACTAGCATCCGAGAGAGGAGCCCTACTCTATCTATGGGAGACCCTATGAGGGTTGGTAAATTTCATCATATCTATTGTTTATAACTTAGTATTATCATCAAGTAGAAATTCCATGATGAAGGGAAGAAAAGAAAGATGAGAAATCAAGTAAATAGAAAATGATAGAAATAGTACAGGTTCAACTAGGTTGACCTAACATAAAAATAGGGTTTATAAAATATATAGGGTTGATTGGGTTGATCTAGTATAGTGAATAGAGGATATAAAAAGATATAGGGTCAACTAGGTTGACCCAATATAATAGAGAGTAAAATTTAAGAAGCTTATAATAGGTTTGTGAAATGAAAAAAGATGATTTTTTGAAGAAATTTGAAAAGAAATAACTAAAAGGAAACAAACAGTCAATTGGATTAACGTTGGCCAATCTAATTAAGGAACACAACATAAAATCTTATACCAACACTAGCTAGTGCAAGTTTTTTAAATAAAAAATACAATTGAGAAAAGATCAAACAATCAAATTGGAAAGTAAATAGATAACTAATTGGTTAACTTGAATGTTTATTTCATTATTAAGACATGATTTTAAATGTGATGGGAAGTTGGTTATAAGTAAGAAACTAGAATGTCAATCTAAGGATGACATCAGGTAGTTTGGGATAAAAGGGTCTATAGTGAAAATGATATAGGCTTGGTAGTGGGTCCTACCCCCTCACTTCACACACCACAATGATAAGGGTATTAGGTGCTTAGCCATAATATACCATTAACCACACTTTATACTTGACCAAACTATCAAGTTGGCTTCCACCTTGGTGATAAAATTCAATTAGGTTGGATTTGGGTTAAAAAATGTTAAAATGCTTGTTTATATTTTTTGATTTGGCCATGTGTACATAAAATATAAAATAGTGAAAATAAATGATTAATTAAAAACCACATAATTAAGATATGTGATCTATTCTAAGCATGCAAGCAACAAGAAAAGAAAGTGTGAATTAATTACTAGCATACAAGGTTAATTCCAAATTTGAAACAAGTTACAATGTTGATATATTCAAAAATGTATGCAAAAAATATAGAAAAATGTTGATAGGGTCAAACTTGTACTATGAAAGTAAGGTCTAAAAATAGACAAGGTCAATAGAGTTGACCTAGTTATCTAGACAACACACAAAACACAGATTTGGGTTGGTAGTGTCGATCTAGTTGACTATGCAAGGGTTGTTTTGAATACTATAAAAGTAAATATTTTAAATAAAGAGATAGAGAGATATAAAGGAACCTTGGTGGATTAGAGATGTAAATAATGAAGATTGTTGTTCAAGAACCTTGATATACACTTGAAAATTTTACTAACTAGGCCGACTGGGTCGATTAAGATTTACAAAAACTTATTGTTGAGTGCCTAAAAATGTACAAGGTTGAATGGGTTGACCTAGTAATCTAGAGTGGAAGTCTGTAAAGTTAAAAACCTATACTGGGTTGACAAGGTTGATCTAATAGCCTTTTCTTGAGATTATACACATAAAAGTTAAATACTAGGTCGACAAAGTCAATCTAGTATGGTAAATATATTATAAAAATAATGATGGAATATTGAAAGAGATGAAATAAGGTAAACAAATATTGTAAGGGTTAGTTCACATTGGGTTCACCAGAATGTATGCAATTGGAAATGCAACATGTTTATAAATTAATACTAGCTTGAAGAAGATAGAACACACCTATAATTTTGATTGGGAATATATTTATTAAGTGGGAGCATGACCAATATGAGGATCTGTTAGACCTAATTACGGGATCACTTATCAAAATACACCATGATCAGAAGGGTTTCAAAGACTACAGTCTAACACAATCATGCAACAACCCTAAAGGAGTCTTAGGTTTAATGTTCACTCTATTATAATAAATAAGTAAGTAAATCTAATTTAGTGCACATGAAAGCTTGTGGCACAAAGTGGAGGTTAGAAACAAAAAAAACTAAAATAAACATGAATATAAGACATATACTCATGTCAATGTATACATGGAAGAGAAATACAACTACATTATCTATCTACTCTTACAAAGGAGAAATAAAGTTAGGAATAATTACCTTTGAAGATGAACTCACTGAGCCTCAATATCTCCCTTTGCCAAGGTACTTCACAAGATATTGTTGTGATATGTAAGGATAACAAAGACAATCATATTTAGGCTACACAACCTATCTATGCATCCAAAAGACTTCTCCACAAGACAAGATACATATCTCCAAATAAAGTATAAAACCCTAAGCTTTATTCCTCAAGTAGAATGGTCAATAAGTAGATGTTCATTTGCACTTATTTATCTTCACTTCTCTCTTCTCAAATGGTTAGAAATGAACTTGTATATATAGGCAGATCTTTCCCTAAATCCTTTTGAATATGTCAGTTATGTGGGGTTGACCCAATCAACTCTATATTTTTTTGGTGGATAATTAACTAGGTCCCAAGATAGGTTGGATGAAGGGCTGATGAAATTCCTAATGAAAACACCCTAAATAGTACAAGGTTAACTCAATTGACCCTGTATAGTAATTAGAGGCTAAAAACTATACATGGTCGACCCAGCCGACCTACTACAATCAGCTAGTAAAAATGGGGTCACCGTAAGAACATAGAGGATAAATCATTACAAATATCTAGAATGGATATAATAGAAAATAATAATCTTAGGGTAAATGGTTTTAGGAGATGAGTGTTTATATGACAAGTGGCAAAAGGGATAATAATCTTATGAAACACCTATGATCTACCCACCCCTTTCTTGGTGCACCCCTTAAGGCATGTACTTAGAGAGATTGAGATTCAACAAGTTTCTACAAGATAAAAAGTGTCAATAATTGATAAAATTTTTAAAATATTATGGGTATACAAATCAGACTATCAATCTTTGATCCAAATAAAAAATCAATGTACGTGACATTAAAAAAAATTCTAGAATAGTTTTGAGTATTTTAATTGAAGGTTATTTTAAAATGGAACACAATGAGGTTTAAGTTGAATACTTTTTCTTTAAAAAAATGTTATTTTTTTAAAGATAAATATGCATGCTTCATAAGGAAAATAAGGTTAATATCAATTACAAATTATCACACTACTTACTTCATAACAAAATAAACTTAAAATATGATATGACTAATAATATAAAATAAATTATTTAAAACACAAAAATTAAATGAGCTAACTAAGACATTTTATAATAATAATAAAAAAACTACCCTAATAGTGGACAAAAACTGATAACAAGTGTCCATATTTATATCTATATATTTAGATTGGTTTATACTTTTATACAAAGCTGAATTGAGATGTTTTGTTTTGAAAGTGCATAAATTTTTAAGGAGAGTCCAAAATTAACCACAATGTAATTTTGGGTTATTCCTAATTACATTTTTTTAATTATCACTATAATATATCATTTTAGTTCATTAATAGTGACACTCTCTACTTGAATGACTTTGATATTCAAATAACTTAACAAAGTTAGTTAGAACCATTTTACTGAATGAAATCGGTCCTCTATGAGACACATGAATGCATTGACTGGTCTATGTAATTAATGAAATATTTTTAGTACCCCTTGTATTCTCTTAGATTATACATCAAGGTAAATTTATTTTTGAGATCCAACTCAAAAAGGTAAGGTGACTAATATAACCATTGTTTTGGCAAATTTTCCCTAGCCATGGTGTCCCCTTCTATCTTGTTAGATATCTTGATTTTTTTCAATTTGGTTTTTCCTCATTTTCCATGCATAGTTTGAATTATATACCATCCTCCTCTACATAAATTTAGACACCCAAATTTTATAGAACACTTGTTTTATAATGTAATTTTAATCAATTTACCTATATAAGTCTTTACTAAGAATTAAACCCTTAATGACACATTTATCTTATGTTTTCCCCTTTTATTTTATGTTTATTTTTAATGAATTTGTAGTATTCTTTTATCTTTGTCTTTAATTAAAAAACATTTAAAAATAGAGACCTCTAAACCCTTTTGTTTTTCAAGGTTTTTCAAACATAAGAAAATATTTAAAAAAATGCTATATCTTGTCCCCTTATTGCCAATATTTTCCTTTGATATTTTAATCTTTTTTTTTTTTTTTTGACATATTTCCTCTTTTTATACATTACTTTTGAGTCTCCTTTATGTTATTTTGGGTCCATTGTGCACACCACTAAGTTTATAATTCAAATTCTCATATATTCTTATATAAATAAAGTTGTTAGAAGGTATTAATGACAAAATAAATCACATTTAAAGAGTTATACAAAGTCATACATTTATTACACTAAATTATTAGAGATATATCTAAATTATTGTTACATTTTCATAATTGTGAAAAGGATAAGATATGATAAGAAGAATCTATATCTTTGTATCACCATTTCACACACATATGTAGGTAGGGAACTAAATTTTAGTTTGATCCCTCTTTGGATCATTAACACTGTATTTTAGTGTTTTTAATTTCCATGGGAATTAACTAAGTCTAGTCCAACCTAATACCTTCCACCTAATCCCCACACATCTAATATTATAAGTGTTTGTGCAAGAAATTAGAGATTAATATTTTAGGTATTTTCATAAGAGAAAAAGACATTTAAAATGTTTTAAAATATGTTAATGAAACATCCACATCATTCATGAAATTTTTAGAGCCACACTATAAAAATACATAATCGAATAGTAAGGAAAAAATTGACTATCATATCAGTCTAGATCCCATCAATCTTGTCCTAAACCAGAAATAGTCATTATATTATGAAACAAAAAAAATACAACCATTACACACAAATTTTAATTAATTAGATTCAACTTGCATAGATAAAGGAAGTGTGCCAAATAAGATAAATTTCTCTTTATCCTTTGCATATGTCATTGTACTTGTTGAAGGTGCTTGTTGCAAAATGTAGTTATTGAAATTATATTTTATGCTTGTTTACATTAATTCATAACTTAAATCATATTCTATTAGTTATATTTATTAAAAGGTTAGTGTCTCATTAATCCGATTTTAGGTAAAATATAATGGTGAACCTGTATATTATTTTAACATTGCCAAAATTTAGCATTCCCTTATAGTTCTAACCTTATTTTTAAGATCTTAGAATTTTGTCTTTGGGTTTCAAGTATGATCTCTAATTTTACCTTATTGTTGGTCTAAATCAAGATTCCTTTTTTCCTATTTCCCCTAGAGTTTCAGCCTTATCTTACTATTAGGGTTTTATTTTACTATATTTGTGGTTTATCCTACCTTATTTGGCTCATATCTACTCCACAAAAACTCTATTTTTAAAACACTTTGAGATTTTCTATAGAATATTGAGTAGATACAAATCATCTTTTTGTTTTCCAAAATATTGTATGGATTTTCTAAAAAAAATAATTTACTATTTTTAGTAAATTTGGCCTAGGGGTGAAAGGTGTACCTATTGTTAAATTAATTTATGGGTTTCACCTATTTTATAATTTTATTTAAAAATATCTCTTATATTTTAAAAATACCTAATAGATCCATTACAATTATTGATTCATTTTTGTGCATATATTAATATTCTCCCTTAGGTTTTACATATGGGAGTTTGTTGTTGGAATAATACTTAGTGATTTTTATTTCATAAAATTGAAGGGTTTAAAATAAATACCTTTATTAGAAATACTAATAGCTCTCATCCCTTAGATTTTCTATTTTCTAGCCAATCTATACCCTATGATCATTCTAGTGAATGGACTAATGATGATTATTGTATGCTCAATGATGCTAATGATGTATTTGAGGAATATGTCAATGAAGGAAATGATTATTATTATTTTGAAAAATAATATAGTGGGTAACTATACCACATCTAAAAGGGTGGGAGCCCTAGCCTAGTTGGCTAAGTATTTCCACTATGGCTCTACTAGTCTCATGTTCTAGTCTCCCCCTGCCCCGTGGTACCGGTATTAAGCGTGTCTAGCCAGCACCACCGGTCACATTAAAAAGTTTACCAGACTTTTAAAAAATAAATAAATAAATAAAACTAAAACTATACCACATCTAAAATAGAAGATCCTCATTCCCCTACACCTTCATTATAACCCCAACTTTACTATACTTTAGCATAAGACGAACATAATGTTAATGTGAATCTTTATACTCATTTTGTGTTACATGAATTACAATATAAAGATGTTTTATTTAAAAATACACCTCATTTGCCTTTACATTTTACTAGTGCATTTGATTACACTAAATGTTATAAAAATCCATGTATAAAGATAAAAAAAACAAGGCATAAATCAAAGTCATGATGAAACTACTCTTACTTGCATGACTGACTCTCATGATATAGATGATGTAAATATTTTTTTGATAAATTTAAAGAGAGGGTTTTTAAATGGTTCCTTCCATTTTACAAGGAGAAGGTAAAAATCCAAAAAATATTGAACAATAAATAAGAAACTATGTGGAATAACAAAAATTTATTGAACATCAACAAATTAACAATAACTAAAAAATAAACACCAACAACCAATTGTAAAAGAGAAAGACCAATAGAAAAATAATACTAAACATCAAGTCTAAGAAGGAATGTATTCCACTCCTATGCTAGGTCATTAATAACTCTCAAGACTACCAACACCTTTGGCATCCACCTTTGACAAATTGTGATTGTCCTAGCCTTTAATAATTCTTCTTGACCTCAAGTTTCTTTTATCATATCTCCCAACTCTAATGACCTCCTTCAACACATTTATGTTGGAAACATAGTTATTAATAGCCAATTTTATGATATGTATGATTTTCTTAATGTTTTCCTACATCTGTAACTTATCCCTTTCTAGATTAGAGACCCACTCCTCCAATTCAATAGTTTTTTAGAAACATTCTCACCATCCAATGTATCCTTCATAAAACTAACATGAATCATACTTACACTATAAAATAATCTTTATATGTTTTATGGAGTCATTAATACCAACACTTTCCTATTAATCATAGGCGTATACTGAGAGGAGAGTAAATCAGTATAAGATAACCTTTTAATATTTTAAATTTAATCAACCACAACAACCATAAACATTCAAGATCTAGAAATTAATAACATAATAAAACACAAGATTTACATGGAAACCCTTTCAAGAGAAAAACATGACAAAATATTTCTTTTATATTTAAATATTTTACAATGTTTGAAGTTACTAACCTATTGGAGACAATAATTCCTAAACCAATCACTAACTTAGTCAATTTGTGAGCACCCACCCACTAGAGACACTGATCCCTTTCACCAAACACGAAATAATCCAATTCATGAGCACCAACCCACAAGAGCACCAGCCTCTAGACTATGAGGCATCGACCTCAAGCCAAATCAATTCCACCATCTATGATTTATTCTTTAATCAAATGATGGATTTACGTCCTTACCCTTTCTCTCTCACTAATTTTCTTATATACTTTTTGATCTCCTCTCTTTCATAATTTTCAAATGATATTCTTCATTAAAATAAATCAAACCTTCACACTTATTTTCTTAAGAGATATTCTATTTCATTTTCTTCTCTTCTCTTCTTCTTCACTCAAATGATATGCATAAACAAAATTCTACTCTTCATCTCTTCCTTCTCTCTCACACTTATATGATATTCAATCAAATCAAATTCTTACAATACTTACACATCTCTTCTCCCTTATTTAGCCTTTAAAAACTTCTCAAAAAGGGGGTGTCCCACTAAGAGGCACCTCTTCACCAAAATATGTGACTGTTGACACTTATGTCAACAATTTTGTAAACATTTCTTTCAACATTTTGAAATTTATGTTCACTTCTAATAATAATTCCATTTGACACTTCCATTCACTTTTGAAAACAATTCCATTCACTTCTGGCAACAATTTCATTTGACACTTCCATTCACTTCTATCAAAAAATTTGTTTGAAATTTCATTCACTTCTATAAATAATTCTATTTGACATTTCCATTCATATCCATTATAATTACTTTGACATCAATGACAATTATTCCAACAATTTCCCCCTTTGTCATTGATGGAAATCCCCATGAATTAGTATATGAACTCCCCCTTTCTTTAGATCTCCTCCTTTTCTCCCCTATCTTCAATTCTCCCCTTTTGACATAAATGTAAAAATGGTTATACACCCTATTTCCCCTGAGTTGATCCTTCCTCTCATAGTTACTAGATGAAAAAAAAATTATCTTCTTCTATTATCTTCGTTGCAATCTTGTATTTTTTTATACCACTTATTGTAATATCTTATTTTATTTTTCCTCTACATAGCATATTTATACTATACACACCATATCTCTCTTTATTCAACATGGTCTTTACTATCATTTTTCCTTATGCTTTGTGCTCCATCATTTCCTCACTACCAATGCTCCTATTGGCTTTTACACAAATGCATATTACTCTTGCCTTTTACACAAGCACATATTACTCTTTTTAATTTTCTATTTTTTACATTTGCTTCCAAACTTGTTTGAATTCTCTTTTGAGTTTGGTTTGAGCATCCTCTTTCTTGTTATGGTCTATAGGATTAATTCCACATTGTCTCACTATATGTCCATACTTATTGATATTATAACATACAATATATTTTGACAATAGAGTAAATAAATTTATACCTAAGAAACCATTTGAATATTTTTTTCCATTCCAACCATGCCCATTCCTCTCATGTCCTTCACTTGTGCCATAGTTCTATGCATACTCATTTATTTCATGCCCATTACTTTTATCTACATTTTTTCCACTATTTCATGTGTATCCATTCCTCACATGTCCCTTAAACTCTTTTGTTCTATGACCAAAAATGTTGCAATTAAAGCAATAGCCATAAGATGATCCTTGGTACCTATCAGACTGTTGTGGCAAGAATGATATTCTATCATGCCATGGTTCTTTCCTTTGTCTTCTAATTGTGGAACTTCATTATTTGGGGAAGTTTTCTCTTCTATATTCATAGGTTTATAAAATTTATCATACTCGGTAACCTTTTATTCATCTTCATAGCCAAGACCTGACTTCTTGAATAGTGACCTTTGATGATATAGAATCTCATCTAGAATCTCAATGTTGTTCTCAAATCTTAAGTTGATTTTCAACTTAACACTAGAATTCTCCAATTCCTTTCTTAAATCAAAAATATTAGATTCAAGTTTAGCAAGATTTTCCTCTTTTGATTTCAGCTGATCTTTTATTACCTCCTCAATTCTTTTTGCCTCTTCTACTTGATTTTTTAGACTAGTAATGATATTTTCAAACTCTTTTAGAAACATTTGATCTTCATCAATTTTTTGAGATATGTTTATTTTCAAATTTACACCTTATTTTTAATATTTATAAATCTTCAATTTTTTATTCAAATTATTTTTCTTAAGCCTCTTTATTTTATTTAATGCACAAACAATTTCTTCTTACAGAACCACTTCTCCTTCATCCTCAATATTTTCTTCCTATTTTAGAAACATTTGATCTTCATCATTATTTATTTATATTTACATGAAAAGAGTTTCTTACTTATTACTCTCTGAATTACTCTCATTACTCTCTTCTTTTACGATATTCTCCTTAGTGTAAAGGCTTTTTTATATCTATCAAAGTTTTTATTTTTCTTTTTCATATTTACTTGGCTTATAGTTATTTTTGTATGAATGTTTGCTCTTTCCTACCTTAGCATGTTCTTATTTATCACCATTATCATATTTTGCATGAGGACACTTATCAACAAAATACCCTTTCTCACCATAATGGAAACCTTTGAAAGGAATCTTACTTTTATACTTTCTAGATACCTTTTTAAGATTTCTCACAAAAATAGCTTCTTCTTATGATTCATCACTTGACTCAGGTTTTGCATTTTTTTACTTTATTTAAAACTTTGAAGTCTACTTACTACTTTGACAATTTTTTTATTTCTATCCTCATTTCATATGATGTGAGGATTCCATATAATTCATCCATATTTAATGCGCCCAAGTCCTACCTCATAGGAAGTGATCTTAGTACATTTTGTATTATCATTGATTCTTCCATTTTATCACCTAGCCCTTTGATGGTGTTGATTATCTCATCCACATGGAGAAGATAGGCTATAATTTTTTCTTTATCTTTCATTTTAAGACTTTCAAACTGCCTTCTATGCATTTGAAGCTTCACCTTCTTGACTTTGTCATCAACTTCATAGATATTTTGAAGTTTATCCCATATATATTTTATTGACACATAATGCATTACTTTTAGTAACTTTGATTCTGATAAGCCACATCAAATGGCATTCATGGATTTCATATTATTCTCACATGCCTTCTTTCTAACCTAATCCATTGGCTATGTTTCACATAAAAATTTGCTTTATTTTCATAGAAGAAAGTTGTAAAACTTGAAATAAGGGTGAGGTTAGTAGAACTTGGATTTGGTTTGTGGTATATGATCTAGATGGTTATAGATACTCCTCTTTAGCTTGGGAGGAATGACTTGTAGATAATACAACACTAACTAAATGGTTGATTAGCTAGATAGTAAGGTGAACTACCTAGCAAGCTAGATCTAAGAAGCATAAACTTCTTTGAAGTCTATCAATCTACACTTTTAAACAATCAATAAAAATGAAAGATAAATTACATGCATGAATAAAAAAAGGTATTGAAATCAAATATAAGAAGTGCTTCAAAGAGATGAATTTAACTAATTATAGAAATAGATGATTAGATATTAATGCTAAATGAATTAGGCATGGTTTCAAAAAATAAAGTGATGGTTTATACTCAAGAAAAAAGTTAGAAAGAGACATTTGGTTAGGTTTTGATAGGTAAAACAACTTGTTATTGAAATTGTCACACAATGACCATTGATGATTGGGTGAGACCATCGATAGTTAAGGTGACAATTTGTGGTTGGGTAACCATCAATAATTAGGATAGTTCATCAGTGATCAAGGTGATTGCTGATGATTACTATGGGTTTTGGTTTAGTTCAAGAGGATGGTTCACGAGGTTGTAAAATGGATTTTAGAAGGTGGGATGGAAGATAAAATAGAGAAACCAATTACTAAATTTTATAAAATATAGATAATTAGTTCATTGGTATAAATAATGTGGAGGTAATTGGCTAAAAAACTTATTGGTGGAGTCTAGATTAATTTTAGTAGAGTAACAGTGTCTTGTCTATGACTGATGAGCAATAACACTTTAGATCTCTGACCTAACTGTTAGTCCATTGGATTTTTCAAAAGAAGACTTGCAAAATAAGTTATGATATAAGAAACTTTGATAATTATTGATGATGCTTGATAAATATTTACCTTTTGTTGTTTGATTTGTCTTGAGTCTAGATCCCTTTCACCTCCTCCTCCTCTCTTTTTATAAAAGGAAAGGAGAAATGGAATAATAGGTTCAATAAGAGGTTTAACAAGGTGTCTAAATTTAGCTTTAGAATGCATTGATTTACATGTAGATTAGATAAGCTAAATATAAAAAATTAAGTTGTAGTTAGCAAAAATTAACCCTTAAGGTGATTAAAATGATAATCATTGGTGGTTAGGCCTAACCATGCATGGTTAGGGGTCGACCATCAATAGTTGATAAGTTAAAGGGGAGAATGGTCAAAGTCAATCAATTTGACCTAGGTTTAGTATTTGAGGTTTGTCAATTGGTATTGAAGGGGTCCAAGAGTGGTCTAAGGGTTAGTTAAACATATAAAACTATTGTGTGTGGTTTTTTAGTGTTGATATTTTACCCTTTTTTGTTATGCAGTTTGTATTAACAAGTTGTAAAATAAAAATGAATTTTGGGTCAAAGGTTACATGCCACAAGTATGGGAGGAGGTGTTCCCCCTCAAAACAAGAATTGATGAGGTGAAATAGAGTCAATTATAGGTTTGATGAGTGGATAAGTGTACAAAAAAAATTGTGATAGGTTAGGTACTGAAGTGTAAACACACACACAAAGTGTGACTAAATGTGATAGCTAAGATCATGCACTAATTAGGTTACCATGGTTGAAGTAATCATGTAAAAATAAGGTTAGTATTAGAAGGATAAGTGATAAGTGGATCATGTGATTGTATTTAGGTGTGGTAGTTAGGTTAAACTTGTAAACATGAGTCTCCTTGATAAGGTCAATGTTTTTACAAGTATCCAAGGTAGGAAGTGATTCCAAGTAGACACAAAATGGGTCAGTATAAAAAAGGTAGAGAAAATTCAAAATGTTCATTCATGGAAATTTAATTGGTATGGTTAAAAAGACCAAAGCAAGGTCATTGTAAAACATGCATAAGTTAGGACAAAATGACCATGACAAGGTTACGTGGTTGGTGGTCAAGGTGGTAGAGAAGGTAATTTCCATTCGTAAGTAGAAGGATTGGTTTTGGATATGAAAGTTTATTTGAAAAGGTGTGGGTAGGAGGCTAAAACCCTAAAATTATTCAATCATTAATAGTTAATGTTGACCATCAATGGTTACCTTGATCGTCAATGATTGTATGTCAGCCCTAAAAGGGCAATGGTAAAAAGGCCATTATGGGTTCACTATATTCATTTGGCCTTTGTACCTCTGATAAATAACTTATGACTTGAATGAGAAAATAGTAACAGGTTGATAGTGTTGGTTGAGTGATTGAGTGAGGTATTTTTTGAGTTGATTGAGTAATCAAAGATGCAAAGGTTATTAGGGAGAGCATGAGATCAAGTGGTGGCTCCTAGGGTACCTCCATGATGGTGGTCAAAGAATGAGGTAGGGTTTGTCATTGAATTGATAATTTAGATTTAAATTGGAAAATGAATGTTTTATTGAATGCATTTTTTATTTATTTATGGGTGGGTGTTAACCTAGGGCTAAGGTTATTGATAACATTTTTGGTTTTGGAGTTGAATTTGGTAGTTTAGAGTCAAATTAACAAGGGTAGGGTAGATAGGGGAGGGTAGAGTGAAGATTAAGAATTTTTTTTGTAGATGTTTGTGGTGTTTGGTAGGAAGTTTTAGGGGGTAAGCTTTGGGTTGATCACCAATGGTCACTACATAGTGACCATTAGTGGTTTTTATCAATTGTCACTAGTCATTATCAATTATTGGTGGTCGATGGGCAATTATTAATAGGTCACTTTGTGGTGAATATCGATGGTTGGTCCCTAACCAATAGTGGTTGATGATAGGAAGAGTTGATCACTAGTGGTTGATGAAATTTGGATGTTTTTAAAGTTAATGATTCATAGTAAATAGTTTAATGTTAAAGTTAAGTTTAATGGGTGAGGTCATGGTTAATGTGTATAGGTCAAAGGGTAATATTTAAGATCAAAGGGTAATAGTTAAGGTAAAAATAATGTTGTTAGATAAGTTGTAAGGGTGTGGTTAAGTAATAAATTGGTGAATTAGGTATAGGGTATATTAGGTTTAAAGGTGAAGGGTAAAGTTTTGAAGATAAGTTGTAGGTATAGGTCATATTAGGCAAATGTTAGGAGTTGAATAGATTAGAATATAAGGTAGGTTTCATAGGTAGATTTCATAGGAAAAAATATGTCAATGAACTAGGGTTTTTTATATTGAAATCTACAGTCATGAGAGTGGATATAGATGAGGGACAAAGTTCCCTAGATACTATATGAGATTCAACAAGGGATGACCAAAGCTGATTGGGAGCATATGAAGGATGTGGGCCTTGGAGGCATGAGGTATTACCATCACATACCTCATAATGAAATGATGTTAGTGGCACTCATAAAGATATGGGATCTTTCCACTAACACATTCATGCTTTTGATAGGTGAGTTGACAATTTTACCTAAGGACATCCATAGGATCGTGCATCTACCCATACAGGGTGAGTCGATCTACCACATTGAGAGTGAGGAGAAAGATGTATATATGGAGCTCTTGTATCAAGATGACCATGAGTATGTGAGGTGGCACTTAGGTTTTTTACACTACACACCATTATACTAGAGGGATAGTGATGCAAGGTAGCTATTCAATGATGATGATAATGGTCACTTGTTATGCTTTACTAGATTTGAGTAGTGAGAGGTTTCTATAATTATTGTTGGGGGTGCTAGTTGAGATTTTTTTGGGTTGCATATTGTTTTCATGTGATCCTATTCTATTGGTTTAGATTTATTGAGAGATTTATGGATTCTATGCTCATAAGAGATACAAGATCAGTTTTGGCTTCATTTTACATTATTGGGCTTATGAGCACATCCAAGTGTTGTGACATATAGGGATACCATGGCATGGGTTTGCTCAAATGGATTTTAAGGTTGGATACATGAGGTGAAGAGGCTATTATTCCCTTATAGGACTAGGAGGAGGGTCACATGACCTAGATTGGTATAGAGATTGATTGGATTCCTTGGTCATGGGAGATGTGATTTGGAAACCATATGTCAGGTTTTTAGGATGGTGACATTATGTGAGACATACTCTATCTCTTTAGAGCTACAAATGGATCTATGGAAAGTGGGATTAGGAGATAGATCTCATTATATTTGATAGGGTATGGAGGTAGTTTTGTCTTGTTTAGGATATCCCTAGGGTGTTCCTATGGTATAGGAGGGAGGATCTAGAGTTTCTACTACCTAATCCATAGCTAGTTCATGAGTTCATTGATCATGAGGAGTTTCCTATGAGGATAGATATGGATCATGTAGGTGTTATAGATGGCTATCCTATATGGTACTAGGCACACTATGATATGGCCAAATTTAGAGGTGATGATGGTGGTTGATAGGACATAGATGTCAATGTAGGGGGAACTAGTCAAAAATCTCAGATGTAGGGGGTTGCCCTAGATATATAGGCAATGATCATTTATAAGGACCAAACACAAGTATCTCTAGCCATATCTTAGGCATCTTTGGTAGTAGCATAGGTATCCTAAGTAGTAACATAGGGTTGGGTGGCTTCTCTTATAGGAGAGATAGATCATGTTAGATCTTAGCTAGCCATGGTTACATAGGAGAGAGATTCTCTCCAGTAGGTAAGAGGAAGAATACCCATAACTTGGGATTGTTAAGGACTATCATGATGTAGATATATGTATCAATAGTTGAGGATATATGGTATTATGAGGCCTTAACATTTAGGTTTCTACAAGATGAGCCATGATGGGGTGAGTATAAAGCAAGTATGACTGGAGGGGTTGACATGATGACACTAGGTTAGTGGGTTGCATTTTAGGCATATAGGTAGGTGTAGATGGGTAGGCTTAAAGAGGTAGTAGTGCCCCAGGGGCTTAGATTTGTTATGAGACATTATATTTTTGATGTACCATATAATTTTTATATTGGCCTATGAGCTAATGTAGTGAGATGTATATATATTTTGAGACATGTACATGGTTGTATATATGATCAACATTTTGATGCATATATATATAAATATATATATATATATATATATGATCATGGTTTATGATTTATTGCTCATGGATATGATGTTTGTACCACTTATTTATGATATGATGTTGATATGGTTATGTTCATGATGGTTTATGTAGACTCACCTAGGTAGGCATGTGATGTTATGGCTCTTTTAATTTATGTTCATGATGACATTGATATTGATAGACATTGTTTATGTGATTATGATGTTTATGATTGCGATAATTGATTTCATATATAATATGATGATGTTTATGAGACTGATATGATTATGATTATGGCTAATGGTTATGCTTGGTTGGACATGGTTATGAAGTGATTATTATTATGATTATGGATGATTATGATGATAGTGATGATTACATTCATGCTTAAATTATATGCTTCCTCATCTATACGTATACATGTGGTGGATAATCATGTGTGAATGACTCATTTATTTTTGATGTATTATTAAACTATGTTAGATGTGATAGATGGTTAGTTAATGTGATTGATCACTAGATGATGTTATGATTAGGATCATAATAATGGTTTATGGACTTGATGTTACTTGATCATGTTTTTTGATGATTATGTTAATGATATTGTTTTTTTTTTATGAATTGGTTATGTTTATTTGATTAAAAACCATAGTCTAATCTTAAAAACACATAGAGAAAGCTTGATAACAAAACTAAATGTGAGAAAGATAGGATAACTAGGATAAAAACATCATAATTAATGTATCAACAAGCATGAGAAAATAAAAAGGACTAATGCTTCTTATTTGGCAGAGACTAAAACAAACCAAAGTTGGATCAACTTAAGGAACACAAGCCCTTCAAATTCTTTGCATTAGCATTCATTAGTTGGTTTAAAAAGTGTATTGATCACATATTATCAAGTAAGCTTAAAATCCCTTATCTATAGAGTGTATAAAACGGAAATGGATGATGGTGGAACCTTCTTGTGAGACTAGCATTTATCTTTGATAGGTTTTTAAAGAGATAACATAAACAAGTCCATGCCATATAATGTGTAGACTGATCGATGTAGGAAGTCTACTTATGAAAGCTAATTGTGGCTTCTAAACTGCATTTGTATTTTATAATTTTGATAATGGGTCTTTTGATCTTTTATTGTTTTTTGGAGAGGTTGGGGAAGCTGATTGATGCGAGAAGATTCCAATAAATTTCTATACTTTTTACAAATGCATTACTCAACTATCCTTCAAGGGAGTGGTCTAAGTTTGTGTTCTTTATTTAAGGCTATTGATAGTTGTCCTTCAAGGGAGAAATCTATCTTATATTGAGAAATTTTGATATTTTTGTGCAACTATCCTTAAAGGGAGTAGTCTGAAAATGGTAAGAATGACCCTTGATTTTCTTTTGATGAATCTTTTGGTTTGTTTACTCTTGATGACATAGACTTGATTATATAGGATTATAGGCTAACATTTATGATGGCAAGACTAAAAGTATAAGAACGTTAATGATTGGTGGAAGAGGTTTGAGAAATAATTAACATGGGAATTTGTCTTATAAGGGATGAAAAGTACCATGAGAAATATGCCATGGGTAGAGCCATGGTACCCATGTTCAATATTAGGTGAAGACTATAATGGATAATCACATGATTCAGTTGTAATCAATTTTTCTTAAAATAAGGAGATGAATGTGGTTGAAGATAAGGTATGAGATTAAGCTAGACAAAAAGTTGAGTTTGATCACATTTAACAAAACAAAATATGTAGATGTGAAGAATTGAGGGGATCAGGGTTTGATTTCTCTTCAAAGGAACATAATCCTTAAGCTCCCCATCCATACTTGTGTGGTATGATATAAGTTTTGATCCATTTTAAAGCAAACTTGCCTCACTTTATTTTCTCCATATTGATTATATGTTTATTTTCCTTTAGCACAAGGTCTTTGATATTCAATTATCACACTTTAAGGTTTTTTTTATAAGCATACTTGATTCATTCTTGATAGACACAAATGTGGGTAAGTGCATCTAAATAATGATTGTCAAGTAGCTTAAGTTGGACTTATCATTCTTGATAATATTCACTCTTAGAGATAAGATATTGTTGGTATATGCAAAGAAAGGGAATTTGGAATTTGAGAGGCAAGATAGCCTCTAATCCAAACACAAGGGAGAAATGGGTAGCACCCACAGAGGTTCAAATGCTAGTATGATATGCCCATAAGGCAAGGGGGATGTGAAAATGCCAATCCTAACTAGAAGCATTGACCATTTTAGTTAGAATTTTATTGAAAGTTTTGTTAGAGGCTTCCACCTGACCATTAGTTTGTGGATGATAGGGTGATGACAAACTTAACTTGATACTAAACACATCATAAAGACCTTGGAATTATTTATTCTTGAAATATTTTCCATTGTTGGTGATAAATTTATGAGGAACATTAAAATGATAAATGATGTGATGGTTGATATAGTTGGCAATATTTTTTACTTTTGTTGAGACAAGAAGAATAACCTCTACCCATTTGGTAAAATATTGAGTCTTAGTGATGATAGAATGATGTCATTATGAAGAATGGGGGTTAATTTCACTAATAAGATCTAGACCCTATTGTGATAAGGGCCATAAATATTTAGATATTCAAAGACTATGGTGGTTATGTGATGTAAATTAGTGTGTTGTTGACATTTAAACAAACCTTTTCACATAATCACAATAATCTTGGTTCAGGGTGGGAAAATAATATCCAATGTGAAGGATGTGTTTAGTGATGGCTAAGCCACTAAAGTGTCCCCTATAGACACCTAAATCTGGCCACCAATGACCTCCAATCAAAATTTTGACCAATTTCCACCAAAATGCACAATTTGGCCTAAAAACACTAAAACACTTGAAATGATGTGAAACTGACATATGCAAGTGCCAATTTTGGTTAGAGTATTCCTAAATGGGGCAATGCAATTTATGGACTAGCTAACTTTGATCAGTTCATTTTGAGTCAGAATGCCAATTTTGCACCTAAGTGCTCTAGATTGCTCTTTGCTATCAAATTTATTATATGAGATGCATGTCTTTGTTATTTTTTTTGGAAACATCCTAAATGGGATAACAAATCTAATGCATCTAACATTGACTCCTAATTCCAATCTAATTAAATTTTGGACCAATAACAAGGCATTCTGATCAATTTGAGTAATTTGTGCACAAAGTGCTTAATCATGCTTAAGAGCTAATAAAACCAAATTATAGCCTAATTAATAATTATATGAAAACTTGTTGAATACTTATTTTTTGAAATGAATACTTAATATATGCATCATCAGGTGACCTCATTTCTTGGGAAGACATCCCTAGGCCATAAATGCCACAAATATCAAGATTATGGGTCTCCCATACCTCCTAATGACCCTTCATGCCTCTTAATTATTACTCTACCCCAAATATTTATGATAATATTTATTAATTTTAATAACATAATCTTATTAATCCTTAGCCATACATATCAATCTTGAGATGGATGGTTCAGGTTGATTCTAACCATTTGCAAAAATCTATAAATAGAGAGGCCATGAACATCATTTCTAAACTATTTTAGTGAAAATTTATAATACATAAATATCTTAAAGAAGCCATTAAAATTAGTGTTACCATGAAAAATTGATTCTAATCCAAGCCAAGCCAAATCCACAAGGTGCCAATGAGAAGAGGAGATAGCCAAGACTCCTTTAATGAAGACTTTATGAGCACAAACTAAGCAAGCCAGTACAACAAGTATTTTGGAGCATCCAAGAAAGGTAAATGAAGGTTTATTTTTTATTTTAGTTGTGCATTTTATTCATGTTTATTAACTAAGCTCTCCCTAGTGTCTAGGCCTATAGATGTTATGTTAGCTTGTGCATTTCTTTTATTTTGAAACTAACACAATACTAACCATCCTCTCTTGAGTCAAATTCCTAGCTCACATAATGGCATGTCTGATGGGACCCAACACATCCCACGTATGAAGGGGAGCATGAGGAAACTTTAAAATTTTAATTCAGATGCTTAAAACTCTTTCTATGTGATTTTCTAATTTCATTTAACCCTTTTTTTCTTTGTCACAGGTTTACATAGTAACCATCACCGATTGAGTAAACTGACATCGGTCTATATAACTGACATCAATTATCATTAGTAAACCCAACATCTATCTACCTAACTATCACCAATTATTAAAACTATCATTATCCTGCATAGAAGTCACTATCACTAGTTAGTATAATTGATGATAGTCATTGTGTTTTTTTTACACAAACCTGAGAGCTCATTTATATAAGTTGGTTGTTTCATCTTCAAAAGTGCTTATAAGATAAAAATCTTGATAACATTTTTTCACAAGTTTTACTTAAAAAATCATCAAATCATGCTTAAATAGATCATCTTAAACTTCTTTTAGGGCATTTTAAAATGAATTAAACTTTTCATTTTGGTGCTTAAAAGGAAAATCATTTAGGGTGCTATTGCTTAAATCTTGTAGTTAGTTTTCAAAGTTAAAAATTAATACCAAGGGGTCAAATGAAAACCACCAAAATTTTCATTTGGGATTAAAATTAAACGCACTTATCAATTTTGTTTTCACTTGTTTCAATTAACACTTTATTGTAGTAAAATACTAAGATGTGTGTATGCTCTTCCATTTATCCCCTTTAGGGAACCCTTGGAATCAAAAGCACTTTCCTTATTTGTAAAAATCATAGTCCAAGGCTTAGAAAGAGTGTCATCTAAATCACTCCCCACAAACTCATAAAAGTTTCGGTGACCTTGAAAATGACCCTAAAGTCTTTCTATTAGTATTTTATTTCATGCAAACTTGGCTTACAAGGAGGACATCATTATCTACCATGAGTTATGTAGGGAAAATTTGACCTAGGGTTTCATCTTTTGACATTGACTTCACTTCTTCTAATTTTCACATGAGATGTATCTACATTTGGACATCACACTACACTGAGTGAACAATAGGATATAGTGGTTGTAAAAATGACTAAACCTTTTTACAACTAGACAATGCTATGGTCACCCAATTTTCATGCTTGTATTTTGCATCATTTGACATGAAATTTATTGTGTAATTGATTCCCCTAGAAAAGTTCAAAATATTGATAGTTTAGTCAAACCCACATTTCCATACCCTTGCTAAGATTTGCAGGATTATACTTAGTGTATTCTGGTCATTTTTTTGGGGTAATATTTGAGACAAACATTTTTGTTTGTTCATAAGCCATGTAAAAACAATTTATTTGAGTTGAGGAGGGTAGCATTATGCTACCTAAATCATGTCAAACCATTTTTTCCTTTAATTATTTTGAATTATAATATAGACTACATCATTCAAGCATGTTTACACCATTATGCTACTCAATTTATTTCAAGACTTGTTTACCCTAGTAGCAAAAACCATTGTTTCAAACCATGTCATGTATACCATTTGGACCTTTGTCTTGTGCCATCATGCTATCCAATCTTGTCTAGCTGGTTAGGTCAAATATTAGTTTTCAAAGTTGAGTTTTTAATTAACCTTGTTAAGTTTGGATCCAAAAATTGATTGATTTTTGTTTAAGCCTCAATTCATGGGGCTAATACACATATCTTTTTATTTTGGGTTGCATAACTTTGATTAATCAATTACCCAAAATTTAAAACTATTGATGGTTTATCTATTTAATGTGTATTCTCATCATTGTTTGTGCCTTTATTTGGAAGAACATAACCTTTCTCAAAGAGCCTTTGTCTTATGCCATATGCCAACTGATCATGTTTATGTTTGATTCCATGTGTTAGGTTTATGTCAAAGTTATTTTCAAACTTGTTATATTAAATCAAATCACATCATCCTTTGTTTAAAGTCTAGATTTTGATGTTGTTTGGCCAAAAGTCTTAGCATATGCTTGTATGTTTGAGTCTAGATTTTGACTTTGTGTTTGGACAAAAGACCTAGTAACTCAACTTTTCCTTCCTAGTTTAGACCTTATTTGGAACACTTTGACCTAGACCTTTGACATGTTGGTTTTTATTCAAATTATTGACCTTTTATGTGTATGACATTTGACATTAGAATTTAATGTTAGACTATTTTATGCCTAGTCTTAGCATAAATTATTTTGGAGATATAGCTCCACTGGTAGACCACATTAGAGATATAGCTCCACCCTTTCAACTAAGTTAGACCAAGTTTGAAATATTTGTCCTTTGGATAATTTTTTAGAGTTTTTAAAACTCTAAGCCATTTTATTTCAAAGTTTTCATTATTTATGTAGATATGTCTAAATACACTTATGGTGGAGTCATGTACAATCTCACTTATGATAAAATGTCCACACAAAATCCCACTAGGAACCCCTATAGATAAATATTTTCTGAGTTTCTTTATTCTCCCTATAATACTCCCTATGGGGAACATAGTCAAAATCCACAAAATCCAAATTATGACCTTGATTGGAATGAACAAGATTGTGAGGACTTTTAAGACCCAACTAAAAATAATGTTATTTAGGATACAAATCCATACCCTGTTTACAATAATCAGTACGTGGAACACGATCAAGAACTATCTTATGAGTCAGCTAATGAATGAGATGATATATTTTATGAGGAATACTTGGATGCTTTGGCTTATACGCATAATTGATATCTAACACATCATACTATTTTTATACTATGACCTCATCCTCTAGCTTGTGTAAGTAATCAAGCTCCACAACACCCTTCCATCGTTATAGGACTTAATTCTTTGGCTTGTGTAATAAATCAAGCTCCATAATGCCCCTTCATAATTATAGGACTTAATACTCTATCTTGTATGAGTAACAGAGCTCCAAAGCACCCCTTCATCATTCCAAGACCTAGTCCTTTAGCTTGTGTGAACAATCAAGCCCCACAATGCCCTATCATTACCATTTTAGGACTTCATCCTTTGGCTCCCTAGTGACCTACCATTATCTAACCATAATTCATTCCTCATCCAAAACCAATCCCATCCAAACCTTAATTGATCCAATCCTTCAAAGCTATGTTCAAAATTGGTATTTTCTAACTCATAAAAAACCAATGCCAAGAGAGCCAACCAATCTGAGATGTTTTTGTTGATCAACCACTTATGATAATTTAACCTATAATGAATCACATATTGATCCTATACTAGTTATTGAGGATTCTCACATTGATGAGCCAGTCTTTGTCAAGTCACTTATTAATGATTATAACCACCTTTGGGAAAATCACTACCAAGCCAATCTTTGAGGAGATATCTCTTAACTTTTTTCCCATCCTAGAGGAGTCCCACTCTAACAAACCAATCTTTGTGGAACCCATTATGCCATCACAGGTCATTACTTGTCCAATACCAAACATTCAACAAGACATCATTATAATATAGTACCCATCAGATGAAATATTAGATTTAGATTCATATTTTATTCTTGAACTAACACCAAATTTACTATCAAAATCTAAATCAACATCAATCTCAACATCAAATTTAGATTTCCTTGAGTTAGAATTGAATTTAGAAGAATAATATGTTCGTGGTTGTTACAACATTGACAACACATGCCTTGTAGATCAATTTGAATACATTTTTAATCCTTCTAAAATTTGTGAGGGTGAGTACTTCAAATTTGACATAATTTATCCTAGTATCTTTTACAAGGATTGTGTAGCCTCTCCCCATTCCATTACCATCAACCAAAATAACCATATCATTAGCATTCCTCTCCCATAAGTCTCGATTAGGATCACCAGAATTACACTTTGTTAAACTACATCCATGATGGCATAGTAGTTGAAGAAGATCAAGGAGGCCAAGACCATATTCATATAGTAGAAGAACAATATCCTAGTGAAACCTTTTTAGAGGTGCTGGGGGACAGTCAAAGTCAAAACTTAGCATCTTATAGTGAAAGTTTTTTGGAAGTGATAGAAGACAATCAAAGTCAAAAGTCAACATTAATTACTAAAGCCTTCTTGAAGGCACTACAAGACAATCAAGACAAATTCATTAGTGAAAACCTCTTTAAGGCACCGATATATGAGCACAAAATTTCTTCACTACTTGGTGAAGACAAAATCAAAGATCAAATCAAAATAGTTTCCAATCTACAACCTAATCAGATGGTAGCTACTCTCAAGATCAAACCAAAAAAAAACTAGTGGTCCTATTAAGAGAACAAGTCTTTATCCCTACCACAACTAAAATTATGTCAAATCTAGCATTAAAAACATTACATGTGACTAAACATCTTGATCTTCATTTGTTTCCCAACCATTTCACATTCTATTATCATCTACCATTCCATCTCACAATTAAACCTATGATCCATTATTTGTCCTTATTTACCATCCATGGTCACACTTTCCTTTGTAGAGGCTACAAAGATACTTTGTATTGATGTTTTAAGGAATCAAAATCAATGACCAACAAAGATCACAAAAACATTCTTGGCATCCAAATTTGTAGGCAATTCTTGATAGAGTAGTTATTCAAATAAGGTGTGGAATAACAATTAACATGATTGAGTATTCTATTTATATCATTTATTGATTAGGACGTGCATCTCCATCTCAATAGGAAAAATAGAATCATGTGTAATTTACCACACCTAGGCCAAAAACATGTACCTAACCATTTCACATTACCATGCCATTGTCATTATTACATATACATTTGCCAATGTCTCATATTCCTATTATTCACCCTATCACCTGGGGCCAAACCCTCTTACCATTTTATACATCCTATCATTCCATTCATATCTAGACCCAAGCTTATTTTTAGTCATCCCACCCAATCCTATTTTGATCTTGGTTCCTTTGGTTCTTCCCACACCTTTTGTGAGGGGATTCTGATCAATTTTCAATAATCAACCAAGTCTGTGTTTAAATGATAATCTATGAAACTAGTGTGACAGTTGATTTAGCAAGATATCTTTCATCCTATCAAGTTTTTTTATGTGAGCCTTATTATAACCACCTATGAGAAAATAAATTTTTCACCAGTCTTGCTACTAATTATAACCACTTATGGGAAAATTAGTATCATTGACATATGTTGTTGTATCATAGTTATAATTGCCTATGGGCAAACTAGGGTCAACACTTGTTTACCATGAATTATCACATCACCTTGCCATTACTATTTTCATTTGATTAGCCATTTAACAGATTTGAGAACTTGTTGGGACCTAGTTGGTTTTTCCACTACCTTTTGTATGGATATAATTAATGTGACTTGAGGTCATTTTAGGACTATGTGGGTCATGTTCAATTCATGTTGAGGTCACCTCAATCCCCCTTTCCATATGCTCTCACCATTTTACAAGTAGGTATCTTGTCATTCTCTAATGAGTTAAGATACCTCAAAAATCTAAAAAACATTCATAACATTTCAAAATCTAAAAATATTTGTCTTATTTAAGTCTAGTCAGTTATCCTCAATCCACCTTACTAGGGCATTGTCATTATTAGGATTCTTTCTTTTGATTTTGTTTTTAGGCTTTCTATTTGTTTATTTATTTCATGTTGTTTATTTATTTGTTTTATTTGTTTGTTTGTTTATTTGCTTGCCTATTTGTTTACTTTTAATATTGTTGCCTTGACTTAGTCTATATGCATTCATGGGTGATTCCTTGAGCACATTATTCTTGAGTCTATCCATATTCATACATCAATATTATCATCATAGTTTTTATCATTGTTGTATTATTTTCAAGTGTTTATTGTATTGGGAGTCAGTCTTTATGACCAAGTCTTCATGGCATTCTATCATGAATCCTACCATCACATGATATATAAAAAATTAGCTTTAGGAAGGTCTATAATCAACGGAGCTACAAAAGTTTCTCCTTGGCACCTTGGCAAATCCTTCCATCCCACCCTTGATCAAATTAACCCATTGACCATTCTAGTTGTATCATTTTTAATAAGGATTAGCATCTCCTCATTAGTAGGTACAATTGAATAATTTTCTATTGATAAATCGCATTCCTCTATTAATATCTTTTATCACTTTACACCTGATCATCTTTAATCTATATTCCAAAATGTATCCTTGAGTTATACTTGATAATCAACCCTAACTAGGGCACCATCATCCTCAGCCAATCTAGGTCCTCTTAATGATTATAACCACCTATGGGAAAATCATTATTTTTACTTTTATTCTTGATTATAACTACCTTTGAGAAAATAATCATCAATTTTACATCAATTCATGCAAGCATTTTCTTATTTAGATTAATCTCAATAATGGGTTACTTCCACCTTTCTTTTTTTTTTTTGAGGGACCATCCATCAACAAATGTGACAGCCACTCCCTTGAGGGGGAATCATCATAGGATTCCCAAACACCATTTGGAGCTTTGTTCTTTAGTAATCATATTATTTTTGGCATATAGGTCATGTCTCATTATTTGAGAATACATTGCTTTGCCTATGGTTTTGAATCCCTTCCCAAATAGGGGAAAACTATAAACACCTAGATCTGGCCAACAATGACCTCCAATTAGGCTATTGACCAATTTCTACCAAAATACATAATTTGGCCTAAAAACACTAAAACACACTAAATGATGTAAAATTAATATATTCAAGTGTTGATTTTGGCTAGAGTATACCTAAATGGAGCAATGCAATTTATGGGCCAACTAACTTTGATCAGTTCATTTTGAGTCAAAATACCAATTTTGCACCTCGATGCTCTAGATTATTTTTATATCAAATTTATTATATGAGATGTGTGTCTTTGTTATTTTGTGTTGGTAACATCCTAAATGGGATAATAAATCTATAACATATGACATTGACTTCTAATTCCAATCCAGTCAAATTTTGGACCAATAACAAGGCATTTTAATTAATTTGAGTAATTTGTGCACAAAGTGCTTAATCATGCTTAAGAGATAATAAAACCAAATTAGAGCCTAATTAAGAATTCCATGGAAAATTTTGAGTACTTATTTTTATAAATGAATATTAAATATCCACATCATCAGGTGACCTCGTTTATTGGGAAGACATCCCTAGGCCATAAATGCCACAAATATCAAGATTATGGGTCTTCCATGCCTCATAATGATCCTCCATGCCTCTTAATTGTTCCTCCATCCCAAATATTAATGAGATTATTTATCAATTTTAATTACATAATTGTATTAATCCTTAGACACGCATCTCAATCTTGAGATGGATGCTTTAGGTTGATTTTAACCATTTACAAAAATCTATAAATAGAGAGGCCATGAACATAATTTCTAAGCTATTGATGTGCAAAGTTATAATGAAAAAATATCTTCAAGAAGCCATTGAAATTAGTGTTACCATGACAAATTGATTCCAATCCAAGCCAATCAAAATCCACAAGGTGCCAAGGATAAGAAGAGATAGCCAAACCTCCTTTGATGAAGACTTCATGAGCACAAACTGAGCAACCCACTACAACAAGCGTTTTGGAGCATCCAAGAAAGGTAAAAGAAGGTTTATTTTGCATTTTAGTTATGTGTTTTATTAATGTTTATTAAATAAGATCTCCCTAGTGTCTATTCCTAGAGATGTTATACTATTTAGTGTGTTTCTTTCATTTTTAAACTAGCACAGTACTAAGCATCCTCTCTTGAGTCAAATTCCTAGCCGACATCCCCCATAGATCCCATCATGCATTTACCTCATATATGAGAGGATTTATGACTACATAAGTAATAAAAGAGGAGACCATCAAATCCATGTTATAAATAATTCCCCCCAATATGGTATAATGTGAGGTGTTCTTAATAAATGCTCTTTGAGCATTCCTAGAAAGACTAGAAGGAATGATGGAAAGGTTGAGGCAGTCGAAGGTATAATGATACCAAAGGTTAGGTTAGGTCTCTTACACATTGAAGATGGTGGGAGAATCTAATTTGACATAATAGGTTCTATTAAGTTGATGGATAATTATAGATAGCTTAGATTCAAAGGGTACACATGGGATTTAAAAAGTGAGGGAAGCCATCATATCAGAAAACTTGTTCATATATCACATAGTGGTTTAGATATGGTAGTGTTTAAATGATAATATGAGTACATAAAATAATTGTTTTTACTATTGTAAATCATCATTATTACATTGATAATATCCATTTATTTAATTGAACATGAGTTAATAGTCACCAAAAATTTTGATTATTTTGACTCCCAAGGTTAATGCAGTCTATAAGCCTATCACTAGGGTTTTGTACTCAATCATATTATTGGTACATTCAAAATCTAGATTGAAGGATAAAATAATAGGTTCATCATGAAGGGGGATAAGGATGATACCAACTCTCCTACCACATTAACACTTTTATCCATCAAAGAACATGGTCACTTGATAGGTTAAGTCTACTTGAGAGAGGGTTGTGATGGACTCATCTAGAAACTCAGGAGAAGGTCAGTTATCTACTAATGGTACTTTATCCAATTGGTCAGCAATGAATTTCCATTTAATTAAAGTATGCTAAAGGAAATCAAGGTCAAACTTAGCTAAAATCATGATCTACTTGGCCATACATTAGTTTTGGTATGACTTGGTGTGCATATAATTGAGTGGGTCGATATTGGTTATGACATAGGTCCTATGGTTGAGAAGGTATAGGTAAAATTTAGTGACCACAAATACCAAGGGTAGGAAATTTTTCTCAATATGGGTGTATCGAGTCTCATACTCTAAAAGTGTATGGCTTATGTAATCGATAGCATACTCTTTATGTTGATCATCTGGATGAGCCAACATTGTCCCTAATGAGTGGTCAGTGGCAAAAATATAAAGGTAAAAAGGTTGATCTTCTTTGGGAAGAATGAGGATGGGTGGAGATAGAAGGTAATATTCAAGTGAAGCAAAGGCCTTCTTATAGTTATTATATTTAAAAGATACATCCTTATTCAAAAGGTGGTGGAAAGGTTAGGATCGATCTAAGAGCTTAGAGATAAAGTGATGAATAGATTGGGGCTTCCCCTATAAGCTATATATTTTCTTGAGGTGGGTGGGAGGAGACATGTCAAGGATTTATTTTGATTTGATAGGATAAAATTTGATTCCTTGAAGGGAGATGATAAAGCCAAAGAGCTTTCCTGAAAATACCCCAAAGATACACTTCTTGGGATTAAGGTGGACATGGTAATGGATGAGTTATTCAAAGATAATCTTAATAATAACCAAATGATATTTACAACATTTTCATTTCCCAAGAATCTCATCCACATATTATTCTATTACTTTATGAATAAGGTCATGGAAGATGTAGGTCATGACACATTGAAAGGTTACATAAATGTTCTTTATTCCAAAGGGCATGACCCTATAGCAAAAGGTTCCCCATGGGGTGATAAAGGTGGTTTTGTGTTTATATTCAGGGGAAATTAGGATCTTATTGTAACTTGATAATCCATCCATAATAGATAAAATCTCATTACCGAATATAAGATCAATAATCTATTCAATGCTTGGCAAAGGAAAGTAATCCTTTAGGAAAAGAAGGTTAAGGTCATGAAAGTCCACACAAATGCGAAGTCCCCCTATTGCTTTGGTGATAGGTACAATGTTTGAGACCCATTGGGGATAGTCAAAGGATTGAATTAAATTGATGGATATGACATGTTTAAGCTCTTCTTTAATGAGAAGGGCTATGTGAGGGTGCATTCATCAATTTTTTTGCCCAACTGGCTTGGCATCATGGTTGGTGACTATGTTGTGGGTAGCAATAGAGGGATCAATTCTTAGCATGTCACTATAAGACTAATAAAATGCTATGATACAATCTTAAAATAAGGAGGGGAATTCCTGAGGCTATTCAAAATTTAGCAATTGGCCAATTATTACAATGTGTAAGTTATTTAGAGTGCTCAAGTTGATATCCATAGTGGGTTTGTTCAACATGGTTTAACTCTTAGGGGGGAGAGATTTGTGGATACAGGAATATTTGTACTAAGGTGAGAATGGAATCATAATCTTGACATCAAATGGTATTAATGGTAGTAGAGTCATCTATTACCATCTCAAGGTGATTCAAAGGAATGGTTGTGGTTACCCCATCCTTTTGATAAGTCAAGGGTCTGAGGCTAATCATATTGATTAAAAAAATGTTAGGGGGGATGATGTTAGAATCCTTAGTTGTTGATGGTGGATTAGATGATTAGGATGGTGTTTCTTTGTCAATGATGGTAATGGGAGGTAGGTTGGTTTACTATTTAGGTGGTGTGAAACTGAGGCCATGATTTTCATGAGGTTTTCAAGTTTTAATTAGAAAAATCTTGTGCAACCCATTTTCATACCAACCTAAACCAAGTCCCTTCCAAGCACACTTATAAAGGTATATCTAGGAAAAATCTATATTATCTAGATAGGATAATTTGGAGGTAAATGGTTAAGGTGAAAAAGAGGTGGTGGAAACATCAAGGGGTTTATCAATTCCCCCATAGATAAAATTGGTTTGACAAGTTGAGGGCCCAAAAAGAATAATGGTTCCAATATAAGGGTCATAACTAGGTTTTTGGTCAAGATTACCATATTCTTGAGGAGTAGGAAAAGTGTCTATTGTCAAAAGGTGATACTCCCCCAATGAAATACACTAGAAGGTTGGTTCCAAAGGGTTCATTTTAGGGATTTGGGTAGAAGGGATAGATGAACTGGTGGATACTTTAGTGGTAAAATAAGATGAGGCCTCATCTTTTATTAGTGAAGGTTTATTAGATGGGGGAAAGAGAGTGTCATTGGGTCGATATGCCATGTTTCATGATGTAAAAGGACTTAGGTCAGCTTGTATGGTAATAACTTAACCTTTATATTCAAATTTGATGCATCAATGCAAGAGATCCAAAGGAATCCCAAAAAAATGTTGTACTAGAACTCACTTTCTACTATATATAAGAGCTCAAGAAGCATGTGGAGTCCTAGGTAAGTGTGAAATACAATAGTTCCAAGAGTCATGGCCATGGTATTATTGAATGATTAGATCACTGCTAAGGTTTTTGATAGAATGTTCTCAAATAATTTGAGTTAGTTATATGCATGGGAGGAGATAATGTTGATGATATCTCCCCCATCAATAATAACCATCTTGATGTGGGTTTGGATGATGTATGTGATAATGAAGAGGGGAAGATCTAGGTCATATGGATGGATGGAGGGTATTTTAAAATCCTTGAAGGTAATAAGGTTGGAAATTTAAAGAGCTTCAACAAAGGCTATTAGAGTTTATGGGTATTTTGGTTAGACCTCTATGGATTGTAAAGCCTCTATCATCACTTGGTGATGATGGGGTGAGGTATTGATCAGTTCATACAAAATCATCTTCACCTGTGTTTGGTGAAGCTATTTCAAAACTACTCATTGGATTGATTTAGAAGGGTTTGATTAAGGGGGACCCAAGATGGACACCTTGGGTTTGGTTGAAGTTAAAGGTACTTGGTGTTGGTTGGGTGGTTGGGTGATGGAAGAGGGATATGTCTATGGAATGAACACCTTTGATTTTACCTTATCCTTTTGTTGAGCCTATGATCATATGACCACATATATGGTGTAGATTCGAGAAAGAGTCAAGCTAGAAGAGTGTTTGGGTTCTATTTCACTATGAGATGAGAATAGAGAAGTAGGTGAGTGTTGGTTTATGGTTATTGGTTCTTGGATCTTAGATCATTATTGGGATCATAAAAGGCTTATATAATAATAAATCATCTTCACTATACAACTGATAGGCTAATACTTGGAGAGATTTACAGTTATCCATATCATGCCTAGGTGTCCTATGATATGAGCATATTAATTTATCATTATACCAAAATGGTTTATGACTATGTGGGTTGAATGGTCTGATAGGTGGTAAATTCAAGTGAGATGCTTGTAATAACCTCTGCATGATGGTTGAGTAAGACTTAGGTAATGGTGGCAAAGGCATGAAGGTCTTAGGTTTGATAGTTGAGATGGAAGCCCTTTTAGGAATGGGTTTGATGGTTAGAGATTTAGGTCAAGGAACATTTTTTGTGGATGGTTTTGGTATGGATTACTTGGAGGCAAAAGTTGTTGGGGTAGATTCCTAAGATGTAGGTGGTTTGGTTATAGAAGGTTTGGTAAAAGTAGGTGAGAATAAAAGTAAGAGTGATGGTGTAACCAAAAGTGGTGGTTGGATTTGGGTCTTGTCTGGGATGGTTTGTTTCCTTACCAAGGTATAAGGGTGAGGTCCCAAAATAGAAGGCAAAGTGGAAGGGGGAGGCAGAGTTTTGGTTTGTGGAATCTTGGGTGTTTTCACCTTCTTTATTGGCTTGGTTTGGGGTCTATTTGATAGGTTTGGTGAATTTAATTTTGATTTCAATGAGGGGTGAGTAAGGTCCCAAATAGGGAATATGCCAAGGTTTTTGGTAGGCTTGGTTGTAATTGTAGAAGGTAATTTGGTTATTTTAAGTAGAGTCAGTTAAGATAGTTCAGGTATGGTTTGGTTGATATAGGTTTCCAATGGCTCAATTATGGTGAAAGTGGGTTTGATAGTGGTAATGGAAGCTTGGGATGATAGTGGTGTGGTTGGAGGTTATTTCTTGGTTTGGTAAGAAAGCCCAAGATGGTGCCAAAATGTGGCACAATCTACATTGGGTTGGGATAAGTACTCCAAATTTTGAACTAGTCTAAAGAAGGGATTATAGATGGGTTTGATCCCTTTGATATTGAGCTCAAAGGTCAAACCCATGGGTGGAGAAAGAAAAGTGGTTACTTCATCCTTTTCCTCAATCAAAGGCTCTAAAGTTTATGAATATGAGTCTCCTATAGGAGATTTAGGTAGATTCATCACTTCCTTAGGGGTGATTTCCAAAGAAAGAGTGGATTGTTTTATGATGGAGGATAAATAGATGATGGTATTAGTTTTCTCCTTTGGTATGCCTTCCAAAGGAGAGGTTAGGAGCTCAAATGCCTCGATGGGTGTATAAAATAGAGGGGTTGTTTCCTTGGTTTTATTTTTCAAAGAAAAGGAAAGTGACTTCACTACCTCAATAAGTGGAGGGATAGGAAATGTTATTTCATCAATGGCTTCCTCAACAATGAGTTGACTAAGGATTGCATTAACAGTATGAAATTCATGGTTATGAGAGGATTTTGATATATTAGTTTCATTATTCATGGAAGAGGCATGGTTGGAAAATAATTGTCTAAAGATGTCAAGTGCTTGATTTGGGAGTACATTAGGGTTATCTAACACAAGTTCCTCCTTGTTGATGAGGTTTTGGATTATGTTATTAAAGGTATTACACATAATAATGTCATGTCCAATGACATAGGGAAAGGTGCACAACTCATTCTTATTATACCAACCAAGTATAGGATGAGAGGAGACAAATTGTTGTGGAGGTTTGATCAGTGGAAGTTGTATGATATTTTCCTTCAATAAATTCTCCAAGATTGAAGAATATGACTCCCCTAGTAGAGTAAATTATTTTAATTATTATGGTTTAGGTTTTTAGTGTTCTGATTAGATGAATTGGAGGATTTGGGTTGGTTAAAAATAGGTGGAGGAATGGTGTTAAAGACAACCACATTTGTGGTTCCCTTATCTTTGGAGTTAGTGTTGGTTTGATTGTTAGGTTTGGAAGAGAAAGTATTATTCAATTTGAAGGTGGAATTCTTGTTTCTCAATTTCAACTTCCCCTCATCAATGGATCTATTTTATATTTGTCATGCCATGGTGAGAGTTTCATCAACTTTATTGAAGATATTAACTTGTAAAGTAGAGAAAATATGTTTGGCATAAGCCCACATAAATATTTTAATCAACTCAAGTTGGAGAAAAGAGAAAGAGAGTTGATTTATCAAGCTTCTCAAATGGGCTATGAAGTTAGCTATGGACTCATCATCAAATTTACAAATGGATTAAAGATCGATGATGGAAACTTTCTTAGAGATGTTTATGGAAAAGTGATCTGAGAAAACCTGAGCTAGTTGGGAAAAAGAAAATGGGTGCTTTGTAATATCAATATACCAATCTAGTGCTAGACCTAATAGAGATATGGGAAAGGTATAGATAAGGAGAGCATAATCATATGAAATCATATAACATGAATGCTTAAATTATCTCAAATGTTGTTGAGGATCTTCCATACTTTGAAAATTTTGAAAGTTCCCATTGAGGAGGATAAGGTCGAATAGGTATGGATGAATTGGTTCATTGTAGATTTGGTCATAAGATAAGAGGTTATGGGCACCAAAGATAGATGACTCAAAATAAGTCATTTTATCTATTAACATTTTGATAAGGTCCATTTGTGGTTGTGCACCCATATAATTGTAGGTTAGATTATGTTGGGTTTGGGTAGGTGAAACATATGGATAGTTGGAGGGGGTTTGAGAAGATACCACATATTGGTATGTGGACATAGGTGGTTGGGATGATGCCACATATGAATACATAGAGATAGGTGGTTGGGTGGAAGGTAGAGGTACATACCCTTATAGATTAGGGACCTAGCTTGGGTTTTATGTAATGGGTAATTTTTGAGAGATTAATGCAGGTTGGGTAGGAGGTATGGTTGGGTCAGTAGATAGAAGGTAGGTGGTAAATTTGATACTAATAGGTGTAAGGGTAGAAGATATGGGAACCACCAAACTATGTAATAGAGTGGAGGCAGATGGGTTGGAAACAAGGGGAATGATGGTGACACTACTAGAGGGTACTCTTAGAATAAGGGAAGTACCAGTGCCCAAAGGTTAGGTTGATCCTATACTAAGAGGGTTATTATTTGGGGAAATAGGTGGCTGTCCTTTTGCTCATTTCTAAGTGGGTTAGTTTTGGATGGTGGTATTAGTGGGATTATTGGTAGAATAAGATGCCTGGGTGATTAAAGGTTGGGTAGAGATGGTGGAAATAGAAGTGTTGCCCATAAGGTGGGATGGCATGTCATAGGGTGGTTCAACAAGTAGAAATGAAGTGGGGGTATGGTGAGATATGGTGTCAAGGTAATGTTGAAGGGATGTAGGGTTATTATCTAGAAAGGTGGTGAAATACATATTACCATGAGAAACCATCCAAGGGATGTTAGGACTTATAGAAGGATGGGGAAAACTCTATGCATCTGAGATGTACTCCATAGATGAGGGAGAAGAGGAAGATGTATGATTAGGAGGTGGATCTTGATTTGCTTAGTTTCTTAGTTATTGTTTAGTTAAAAACATGCAAATAAGAAAATGAATAGGATAAATGCAATCTCACAACTCAAAAAAATATAAGACAAGGAAACAAAAAAAATACTAAAGCATGTTAAATCTTAAGGTTATTTTTAGTCTATCTTATGGCTTATGCCTTAAAATTTAAGAATTGTGTGACTTAACTTTGTTTGTAGAGTGGGTACTAGAAAAGAAGTCTATGGTTGGTATTGAGTTGTGTTTAGGTTCTCAAAGTGATATTTATTAGAAATAAGAATGTAGCTTGATGTTAGAGCCTACCCCTTCACTTCATACACCATAAAAATAAGGGTGTTGGGTGCTTATCCAAGATATACCGATTGCCATAATTTATACTCAGCTAGTGAACTGAGTTAGTTCTCCCCTTGCTGATGAAATCCAAGTAATATAGTCAAGAAAGGTGATTTTTAAGTGATGAAATACTAATTGGGACTTATGTCAATGTTTTTATGCTTGATTAGGTGTATAAACATTGGAAATCCTCACACCTATGCTTTTGAATGTCAAAAGTACCCTTAGACCCACCTAAGCCCCCCTTAAGACCAACCTACACCCATCTAGCCTCACCAAACCTATATACACTTAGTTTTACCAAAATGAATAACCCTAACCTTTAGAACCCTTTTCCTCTAGACCCTTACCATTTATGGTTAGGGTGACCATCAATGGTTAGCCTTAGGAACCCTTAATCATCGATGATCAGGATCCACCTCTTAACAAAGAATATCCAAACCACCCATATTATTTTTCTAAAAATAACTTGTCTAATTATGGTTGCAAGCCTTTGCATGGATGAATTATATTTAGATGGCCTAGTTATACCTTCACTTCCACATCTTTCTTGTGCCTATAAGAGAGAGAGGCTTGGAAGGTCAAATCTATCTACAATAATTATTAAGAGCTTAGGAATTCAGGTGTTTTCTTTTATAAGTCAATCAAGTTAATCAACATCATCAATATTATCAAGCATTATCAACCATATTATTAGGATCTAACTTGTTGTGACCTCTCAACAGAGATATAAGGTACCATTAATCCACTAGAATCAAGCTAGATTCCACCAAAAGGCTAGTTAAATCAACCACCCACCCAACTAATTTTTGGTAAGACATGTACTCATTTGTCAATAGTCAAATGCTTTAATTCTATTTCAAAATCAACTCAACCCTTTCCCAACTCTCATAATCCATTTGTGGGACCTCATCATTCATTTATTTGTCAAACCTAGAATTCCATAGTCAACTATCAATGGTCAGACCCCAACCATCGATGATCAGGCATAACCACCGATGATCACCCCAATCATTGATGATCACCTGTGGCACCAAAAATTAATAACCTATTTTCACCAACCTACACCCAACCAAATCTAGTTTTCTATGTTTTTGACTACTTGTAAACCCCTTTCATATTTTTTGAAGTATACCCCAACCCTTTATTACTAATATTAATTAGTTTACCATTAATCTAATCATTTCTAGTCTATTTCCTTAACAAGAATTCTTGTGTTTAGTTTAAGTAATATTATTTAATTGATGTAATTAACTTCTTTCTAGTGTTGTTAAATTGATAATTTGACATGTGTGGATTGAAATCCCCTAAGAAAGCACTCATTTATGGGATGTATCTATCCTAGGCAATCCACCTAACTATCTGTCTAACAAACAAGTTTTCTTGAATGTTTTCTTATTTGTAGGTCTTCCTCCTAAGCCAAAGAGGATCTCATCACAATATTCTAATTCATTACACACACAACCAAATAAGTTTTTCAACCATACTTGTATCGAGTTTCTTTTCTCTATTTATTTAGAACTTAAGTGAAAATTTACATGAAACATTTTGGCATGTCTTATGGGACCTAGAGTCTTGACTCATATTTTTTTGCATTTTGTATAAGGTTCTCTCTATCTGTGCTCATAATTGAAACTAAAATTTATTTTGGGTTTAAAATCAACTATATCTATTGCTTGCTTTTAACATTAATTCACTTTGAATTAAAGCATAGTAATCTTATTGTAGCATCACTTTTATTACACACCCTAGCCAGACCACTTTCATTAATAAAACATTAAAATAATTTGAGACAAGGCCTGACTATGATTTCATCATTTAGCAGTCACCTTACCCATTCTCCACAATCCTACTTAGAGGTCATTACCAAGGGGAGAACTAACTTAGCTCTCTAGTTGAGTATAAACTCTAGATATCAATATATATTGGCTAAGCACCTAACACCCTTATCGTTATAGGATTGTGAAGTGAGGGGGTAGGCCCCAATACCAAGCCACATATTGAATCTAATATAGATTATTTTGAGCATCTAAAAACCCCAAAACAAACCATAGACTTCTTCTATAATACATGATCTATAAGCCAACTTATATCACACAAACTAAGGCATAAGCCAAAAGAGACATTAAAAATAACCTCTAAGCTTAATGTACTTCATAATGTGTGTCTTGATTTCTTTGATCATTTTCTTATCTTCTTCTTGTTTGAGTGGTGAGTTTGTTCTTGTTTTCTCTCCCCTTTTTCTTGTATGGTTCTCACTCACCAACAACAAAGAGACCTAGTAAATTAGAACCCATCACTTAAATTAACCTCTTCTACCTCCTCATCTATGGAGTACATATTTGAGGTAGAAGATTCACCTCATCCATTGGGAAGCCTTACTTTTCTCTGGGTATTTCCCCAAGAAGACATGGATTTTACCAATTTTTTAGACAATAATCTAATTTCCCCTCAACACTATCTTAACACCTCCCCTCACCATATCCTAATTTAAACACCACCTTAGGATCCTCCTTATGGCATGTCATCCTACCTTATAAAGGGTATCCCTATTTTCATGATCAACATCCAACCTTTGACCACCTAGGCATCTTCATCTACTAACCCCTTTGATGCCACAGTTAAAAACCAAACTATCCAACCGATCGCTACCCTTACACCTTCCACCCCTACTAGTGACTCCTCTACCTTAGGGACAACCCAACCATTAATACATCATACTCTAATTTTTTCTAAAACACCCACTATCGACACTATCAATGTCCTCTCTATCAAAATTAACCCATTAGTAAATACCCCTTTACTAAGCTTATGGGTATCTATCCCTTCTAATTCATCACCCATTAGCATAAAGGTCACTACTTACCCTCTTGTTATAAACCCAACTACCACCCATGCCTAATCCACAAGGAATCCTCAATGGTTACCCATTGCACCCAATCTAGGATACATCCCTAACCCAAAAGGGTATATACCCACTACCCAACCACCATCATTACTTGCCCTACCCAAGCTCTAGTATCAACATTCCAATATGTGGTAACCTCTCAACTGCCAAATAATTACTAATATGTTGCCCAACCTCAACCACAATATTAGCCTTATAATCCCTTTGGTGCACCACCTCAAACCAACCTAATGAAAATGCTCAGGACAAGATGAACAACCTTGAGTAATACATTTCAGGGCTCATAACATCCTATCCTATGATAATATTTTTAATGAACCTACTCATCCTTATGTCCCCATCAGACCTTACCCTCCTCAATGGGAGCTTCTAAAATTTACCAAATTTTAGAGCAAGGAAGAACCCTAAAAAGGCCTTAGGGCTTTCAGGCATATATGTTACATCATTGCTTATGATGATTCCCTTCTCCTTATAACCTTCCCCATGTCTTTATCCAGCCCAACACTCAACTGGTATGATGCTCTCACTAAGCATTCCATCTTTTATTTCACCTAACTAGCATAAGTATTCTTGGATCACTTTTCCATTAAAATTTCTATGAAGGTCTCTATCACTAGCCTCTATTATATCAAGAAATTTGATGATGAGTGATCCAAAACTCAAAAATGTTGGTTGATAAATATCTAAATAGCATAGAAATAACATAGTAACAATGAATTCTCTGAGAAGAGATGTAGTATTACTCAAGATCACAATACAAATATATGATTATCTCTGGGAAGAGATTTCTCCCTTAACATTTCAGGTTACCTCGTCATTTATACACATTTTTAAAGCATGGGGAGGATGTGTAAGGTCACAAATATTGAGGGAGATTAAGTGGTTTGACTTCCAAGATTTAAAACAATATAGAATTTAAGTAATTACTATTTTTAGAAACTTACTATTTTTAGACTACCCTATTAAAATTGAAATTTGAGGCACTTCTGTTGAGTTTTCAGGGGTCAAAATTCATTAAGAAAATCACAATGCCATTTCATAATGTTCTCTTCATTCTTATATTTCCAAAAATTCAAACGGTGAGTCAATTGGAGCTATGGTGTAAAAGTTATGGCTCCCAAAAGTTTCATCATCAATTGGGGTGGAACTGTCACCCGAATTGTCGCCTAAATTGCTGCCTGGATCATTCCTCCCTCCTTGAAAATCAATGGTCCCCATTGTGTCAATGTTACCCACCAAGTGTGGTAGGTGTTTCTTGATTTTATTCTCTATGAACCACTCACCCTGATTGCTAAGCTGGCCCCTTTTGACCACTTGATAAAGTGGAATAGAGCATCCTCTTGTTGTCTTCATCTAGGTATCCACAATCTGAACCTCTTCCACTAGGGCAAAACTATGTGGATCAAGCTCATCAATATCTTGTTGTTCTACTACAACTGAAGTGTCCAAGAGAGGTGGGTGATATGGTTTGAGGAGCTCCACATTAAATATTGGATGCAGACCAAGGTAGGTTGGTAGGTTCAACTCAAAAGCATTTTCTCCAACTCTTTTAGTGATGGTGTAGGGACCATATCATAGAGGCCAAATCTTTCTACGTGGGCCTACAAGTCATTCCTTCTGAAGCCACAACCAAACCTTGTCACCCACAACAAAATGGTGTGCAATCATGTGTTTGTCATGGCATTGCTTATACTTTTGATTCATCTTCTCCAGGATGTCATGAACTTGTTGCTGGATGTGTTGCATTTGTTCAATAGAATTTGTTGCTTTTACTACCTCAGATCTTCCATGAGGTGTGTATTCTATGGTGGGAAATGAAATAGTTATATAAATTGGTGCCATGGGTTACAACCTAAAACATACTTGGAATGGACTGTGCTTGGTTAAGTTATGCAACACTCATTTATATCCATGTTGTATGAATAGAAGTCCCTCATCCCATGTGCATGGATGTTTGGAGTGATACATCTGAATCATGTGAATAATCAAATGGTTTACCACCTCTGTTTGACCATCAGTCAGTGGATGGAAGGCTATGGACTTCATCAGCTTAGTATCCATAATCTTCCATAGAGTGGACCAAAAGATGCTTAGGAACCTGATATCTCAATCTGAGACAATGGACTTGGGGAGACCAAAATGGAGCCATACATGACTAAAATATAGTTGAGCAATTTCCTCAGCAGATATATTTTTATTACAAGTAATCATGATAGCCATTTTTGAAAAATGATCAACTACCACAAAAATACAGTCCTTACCATGTTTTGAAGTGGGAAAACCTGAGAGAAAATCCATTGAGATGGATTCCCATGGCCTGGTTAGTTCTAGCAATGGCGTGTACAATCCTTGCTTCTTATTTGTTGGCTTGGCTATCACACATGGGGTGCAAGATTTGAGATATCTTTCCACATCTTTTCACATATGGGGCCAATAGAAGTGTTTTTGAAGAAATGCCAATGTCTTTTCAATACCAAAGTGTCCAACTATCCTATTGAAGTGTGCTTCCCATATCATCTTTCTTTACTTTGCAACTAGAACACAAATGTGCCCCATATGATAGAGGACATTATCTTGCAAATAAAAATTAGAAACATGTTTACCTTTTTGAAGTGCTTGATATGTATCAGTAAAGGTAGGATCTACTTCATATAGAGCACCCCAAGTGGCAGTCTCATGTCTATACAGGTCCAAAACTATTGTGAGTACAGTATTTGGTGGGTGGCTCAGACAATCTATAGATATATTTGAGCTCCCTTTCTTGTGTTTGATTATTAGGTGGAATTGCTGAAGATATGTGGCCCACTTTTGGTGCCTCTCATTTCATAATTTGCTTTGTGTTTGGATGAACTCCAATGGTCTGTGGTCAGTGTGGATGACCGTTTCTTTCCCCAAGATGTAGTGTTTCCATTGTTTGCAGGCTTGCATAATGGCATAGAGATCCTTATCATAATGTTAGATATTTCTTGACTGTATCAGTGAAAGTTTCACTATGATATGCAATAGGATGGCCATGTTTCATGATGATAGCTCCCATGGCATATTCAGATGCATCTGTCATCAAATCGAAAGGTTGATGTAAATCTGGCAAGGCAAGAACAAGCGCTGAACAGAGTCTATTCTTCAAATTCTCAAATTACCTTTGTTGTATTTCACCCCATTGAAATGTATCTTTAGCTCCTCCTTTAGTCACTTGGGTTAGTGACCAAGCAACATGTGAAAATCTAAGAACAAACCTGTGGTAGAAATATGCAAGACCCAAAAAGCTACAAAGCTCTGTGAGGGTCCTTGGTGTGGACCATTCTCGAATAACCCAAATATTTTCTAGATCAACATAGACCCCTTCCTCATTCACAACGTACATGAAGTACTGAATTTTTGTCATCTCAAATGTGCATTTGTTAAGATTTGCATACAACTTGTGCTCCTGAAGAGTTTGAAGCACCTTACGAACTTGTTGCAAATTTTCTTCTTATGTTTTGTTGTAGATGAGTATGTCATCTAGGTAGATAACCACAAATGAGTTGGTGAAGGGTCATAGGATGTCATCCATTATCCTCATGAAGGTTTTAGGTGCTTTAGTTAAGCCAAAAGGCATAACCAACCATTCAAAGAGCCCCTTCTTAGATTTGAATGTAGTTTTCCAGACATCAATGGGATCGATGGGAATTTGGTGATAACTAGATTTGAGATCAATTTTGGTGAAGAAATTCACACCATGGAGCTGGTCCAGTAGGTCATCAATTCTAGGGAGAGGATAACGAATCTTCACAAAGATTTTATTTAGGGCTCGGTAGTCAATGTAAAGCCTCCATGTTCCATCTTTCTTTAGTGCCAAGATAATTGGGCTACCACAAGGTGAAGAGCTTGGCCTGATGTGACCCTTTTGGATCAATTCTTAAATCTATCTTTTTATCTCATCATTCTCCAAAACTTATCTGTGATACACAGGACTGTTAGGCAAAGGTGATCCTAGGATCTAATCAATAGAATGTTTTACCTGGCAATACAGTGGAACTCCTGTGGGTGACTTGAATAAGTTATCATAGTCTCCTATGACTCATCTTATCTACTTCTATTATTGTGTTTATTGTGTAGTCAAGACTGCAACATCGACCTTTTTGGATTTCTGTGGCTTGACCATCATGAGAATAAATTGCTTTGTTTTCTCCACTAATTTCTTGCGTTGCTTAGCATTGATCATGGAGACAAATGTGGGAAGTGGTACCTATGGTACCTTATAGCACCATGTTCCAAGAGTGAGGGTGATCCTTTGGGTTCATGATTCATAGATGCCATGTCACTCGTACATGAATGGGTGACCGAGGAGCACATCACAAACATCTAGATTGACCAAATCACAGAAGACTTCATCGTGGAATGGTTTTATAAAATATGAAAGAAGACACTGATGGGTGACATGAAGGTCTCTCCCTAGGCTCAACCATCCAATACTATAGGGCTTTGGATGAGGATTTATGGATAGATTTAGACTTTTCACAACTTTAGCAGAGATTAAATTCTTTTGACTCCCACTATCAAGAATGAAATGCAGAGGCTTACCTTTTGCCCATAATTTGGAGTGGAACAATATTTCCTTGTCATCTAGTCTTTCCTCATGGGTCTATGATGAAGTGACAATGGTGTTAGGTTCAGCATCTACAATTTCTTCTTCATCCTCTTCGACTGTGGGTTGTGTATGAGGCAGTGTAGTAGATGTCAAGTATTGTGACTCAAAAAGCAATGACATGATGGCTCAACATTCTTCTTTGGAGTGAGTTCTAATTTTGTGGTAATCACACCATTTTCTAGCCTTCCCCTTCTAGGATTTTTTATCCTAAAACTCCTTTTGCTTCCAATTTTGGCCTCACATTTGACCTTCCTTGTTACTTTTCCATTTTGAGGGTTGACTCTTCGTATTCTTTCTACCATGCTTCTATTCAATCTTCACTACAAATTTGTATGCCTCACTGAGGGTTTCCAAATTGAAGAGTTCCATTTCCCCTCATATGTACCATTTTAGTCCACCACAATATTTGAGAGTCTTATGTTTCTTACTTTCTTGAATGCCCAATCTTGCAGACACAGAATGAAAAGTGTCTGTGTAATCTTGAACAGATTGGTCCTTACCTTGGCAAAGTTGTTGCCACTATATGTATAGATCATCATATGCTCTGATGGGATAGTATTCTTCTTTCATCACTTCCTCAAAATCATCCCAAGTAGGTTCCACCTCAAGCCCAATGTCATCTATACTGAACCTCTTTTTGTACACTTCCCACTAGTTCTTCACAGGCAATGTTGATTTCAAAAGAGCAAAAGTAATCTTTTCTCCATCGGTGAACTTATTTACAAAGAAGTAGGAAGACAGTTGATCCAACCAATTTTCTACTACGTTAGCATTGATTTTTCCTTCAAATGTAGGAATATCAAAATTTACCTAGACCTTGAAGGGTATTGGGGCACTAAAAGGACATTCCCTAGATGAGGAGCCAGGAAGTGGAGCCGTGGAACTGAGATTTCCCATCATAAGTGTTTAAAGAATTTGGGTAAATTGTTATATCATCTGCACTTGTGTTTCTATGTTATATTTGCTTTCTACATTTAAAGAGAGAGTAAGAGAAACTAAGAGAGATGGTCTAAGGCTTGTATGTACCTGGATGAAGTCGTGTGCACCAGAATTTAGATGTTGTGAGAACTCCTCTTTGGTTGTGGAGGATGACACCTGAAAGGGAAAGACACTAAAACACAAAAAATGTTAGATGACAAAAGGGTGGACTGCCAAGTGAAGGCTTGGTCCTAGAAGCGCAATGATAAAAGATAGAAAAGAAAGTACTAAAAGCAAATGCGTACCTATTTAGAAGTAATCTACTTTTGCACAATCACTGACTTCGGTGGTATTTCCAGCATCGGTCAAGGAAGGTCACCGACGTCGGTTAGGATGCCGGCGTCGATAGGGGTAATGGTCGAGGATGGTCCAGGTAACAGCTAGGGATGGGTTACAGGGATGGTTTCTAGTCTGTAAGGTGGTCTGAGGCTTCGTCTGGGGGTCAGGGAATTCGTTTGGGGGTCAGAGAGATTAAGTGGAGGTTTGAGGGACTTGTTTTGGAGTCTAAGGGACTGAGAATGTTATTTGGGAATGGGCTGGATGGATGACAGGGCAAAAGGAAGATGAAGAGGAGACAGGGGTCTGAGAAGGCTTTTCAACCTCTCAGGGACAGACAAGTTGAGTTATGGACAGTGGGCTGGATAGATAGATAAATGTAGATAAGAAGTGAAATAAAAACAAGGGAACTCTTACCTCCTGCTTGCTGAAGGAAAAATGGAGAAACCTATTGTTGGAGCTATTGAAGGTCCTGCAAGTACCAAGAGCCTGGGACTGTCTTTGAAAGATACCTATAGCTATTGTTGTTATTGTACGAGGGGAGGAGAAAGGGAAAATAGAGTGCCAAGTGCCAAAGAAAATTCATGTTCACCTGGGGAGAGAACATTTGTAGAAAATGGTTTTGAAGGCTGTTAACCCTGACAGAACTGCCGATGTCAGCCGCATAATGACCGACATCAGTAGCTAAAGAATGGGGACAGAGGCTAAAATTAGCCTCTGTCTATTCTTGCACGTTGCTAGGTCAAGAGGCCATGGGAAAAAAATTGAGGGAGGCATAAATGGATGCAGGAGGAAGGATAAAGGGGAGATTTGGGAAATAAAGGCTAGGAGAGAGGTGGGGGATCTAAGGAGGGGATCCAAGGTGGCATGGGTGAGGTGGAAGAGGGCCAAATATTTAATTATTTTAATTTGATACATGGAGGGGGCTAAGACAAGGGTTAGGACATGGGCCAAAGGGGGCCAAGGGTGAAAGATGACCTAGGGGGTAGACATGATTTCAGTGTCTACATTTGCCCCTTTTTGTCTTGTTGGTTATTCTTGATGAACTGTAAGACAAAAATAGGAGTTGGTTACCCCAGGTATGGGATGAGGTGTTCCCCCCTCAAAGTGGGAGTCGAGGGAAGGGAACTTGATGATCGAGTGCTGATTTGACAGAGAGATGGATAGAGAGGGTGAGATTGCATGTGTACCACACCACGCGATGGACAGGTCAAATTGTCACAGGTCAAGGTTGAGGAGTGCCAAAATTGAAATAACTAGGCCCTAGCATTTGGTCATAGCTGATCGGGTTATTCAATCTAAGTTGAAGCTCCAATGGTCATTATGTTCCAAGTATTCTAGGCTCAGGAAGTGCTCTTGGAAACACGAAAATGCCACAAATAGTGGGGATCAACCAACTTGCAATCCTATACTTGTGAAGGTCATAAATAGTCTGCGCACAATTTTGCTAACCATTCATGAGGTAGCATACATGCAAACACAACCAAGGCAACGTTTGTCTTGGAAGTGGTCAGAGTCAGAGGAGATGGTCATGATCTCTAAGGTCTGGTGGTCGAGGGACAGAGGCAAAAGTGATTTCAAGTGTGCCCCAGGGGGCTAAGATGACTTCTATGGGGAAAGCTGACTGATTCAAGGCAAGATTTTGGGGTAATGAAGAGAAATTGGAGGGTTGAAGTCTGCTGACGTCGGTGATAAAATTGATGTCGATGGACCAAAAGGACCGACATCAGTAGAAATAGGCCAACGTCGATAGCCTAAGGTATGAATATGCCTATGTTGGTGGCCTACCAAATTTGACAAAACCAGATTGGTGGCCCACCAAAAGTCATTTGCTACTTGTTGAGTGGAGAGAAAAGAGGCTCTGGAGCTAAGTGAGTGAAAGTGACACAAAGTGAACCGAGGAGCAATGCGAGGTGGTAGAGGAACAATGGTGGAGAGAGGGAGTTGATTGGATGCTACAGAGATGCGTGTGGGCCAGCAGGAGCATGTAGAGTCATTGGCATAGAAGAGATGGCAGAGGGGAGTAGAGGACCCATGGGAGGTCCACCACCAGTGGCACCCATTATTGCACCATGCTGATGGTGCCGGGATGAGGTAGGAGGGTCTCTAAACCCTATTTGATTATTTTTGTTTTGATTTAGTTTTTGGAATGTTTCATTGTTTTAGGTAGAAATCGAGAGGGGAGGGTAGGTAAGAGGGTGGGTAGGGGGTCTAGAATAGATTAGGAGTGATTTAGGAGGGTCTAGGAGGGTTGGGGGAGCCATAATGGGGAAGCCCTAATTTTAGGGTTCACCCCGTTCGGCTCTAAGGCCGAACCAGTCACCGACGTCATAGGTTTTTGCCGACATCAGCCGACCAACGACCGGTGTCGATCACTCACCCGCTGACGTCAGTCACTAAGTGATCAGTGTTAGTTAGGTGAGTACCATTGCTGGCACGCTAACTAATGTCAATGGCTATCTGGTCAAAAAGGGGTGAAGAAAAAGGTCAAGTCAAGGGGTTGAAGTTATGCCAAGGGCTTCCCAGGGGTTGGGTAGGCATAGATGGTCAAATAGGAATAGTAGACATGTTTAATTATGAGATTGACTTGGGTTTGGTTGCAGGTGAGGCAAACACTGATGCTATGGGATCGTCTCCTGACCTTGCTAATGTGGATATGCAGAGGCATGATAGTGAAGGAGTGGGTGCAGATGAGCATGGTTGGACTAGGCAGGCTGAGATGCTATTGCAGAGTGGCACAGGACATGAGTCTGATGGTGGCATTGATCGAGTGGTGGGATCATTCCACCAATACTTTCCACCTACCCATAGGAGAGCTGACAGTGATGATAGAGGATGTGTACCAAATTTTGTGGCTGTCGGTACATAGAGCATACCTATATGCGTGCTCGAGAGAGGCGCATGATATTCACATAGTCACACTATTTAGAGAGCACATCGCTGAGACAAGTTACCATTCAACTAATTTTGTGTATGAGCCTCTGTACGCAGTAGATGAGGGTGCACATCGACTGGCTATCCTAATGATGATCGAGATCACAGTTTATGCATTGCTAGATGTAGAGGGAGGCAGGTTCCCGATCACCATGACCAGAGTTTTGATAGAGATGATCGAGCAGCAGACGATGTTCACCTGGGTGCTTATCTTCTTGGCCCAAGTTTATAGGGAGCTATGGGGAATTAGCCAGCGATGATGATATAGCTTGTGCATGGGCCACCTGCTACACTGTTGGGCCTACGAGCACATCACGGTGGCATGTCCTCTTAGCCTTCCAATGGCTATTTAGGCCAACTTTAGGGTTAGATTTAGATGATGGTGGGAGGTCATGGCACAGATGTGGGTAGACAGAGTAGTCAGGGACATCAACTACTATTGAGGGGTACTAGAGGTGTTGATTCCAATGGACATCATCTGGAGACCATACTTGGGGGTATCTAGCATTCAGGGATCAGGGAGAGCAACTGGTCAGGGCCTAGAGTTTGAGATGGGTTAGAGGCAGATGAGCCAACGAGCTCGAGTGGATTCCAATAGAGAGAGTGCGGTGCTAGGACGGGCTGTTGTAAGATGTGCCACCTGCATTCCCATAGTACAAGTGGGATGATATTTAGGTGCCGCTCCCACTGCCAGAGGAGACAAAGGGTCCTAATTTTGAGGAGTTGCTGATAGGACCTAAGATAGCTGACCCAGGGTGTATAGAGGCTTACTCAGCATGGTGGGTAGGGCATTATACAGGGGTGTAGGCAGGGCCACAGCCAGATCTACAATCTATTACTAGAGAGCGGGATACAGCCCGTGAGGAGAGAGATACAGTGAGGTAGGAGAGAAATGTTGCCATTCAGGAGAGGGATGCATCATGGGCCTAGGTGACCATTTTGCAGGGGCAGGTCATAGGGGTGATAGGGCAGTTGATGGAGATGACAGGTTAGGTGGTAGAGTTGACAGGTTAGGTCACACTGTTACAGGGATAGCTAGCCACAGCTTAGGCACCGACAGTGGTAGGATAGGTTTTTGGGGGGCAAGGCCCACTGCAATAGCCGTCTCATTAGGTGGCATTTTCATAGGGGGCAGGACCATCAGCATTGGTGCAGCCAACATTTTCACAATTGCAGGGGTCAGTGCAGGGGATGACAGTAGGTCAGATGGGTCCACCACAAACTGTATCTATAGTTAGATATAATAATGCATTAAACAAGATCGCATATTATGAGGGAACTATTAGGGGGTTTCCTCAGATACAGTGATACTCAGATATGAGGGCAGAGTTGAGCCGACAGTGGTCTATGTCATGGGTGACTGCTACAAATTCACATAGATGGTGTAGATCAGAAGGGGGAGAGGATACAACATCTTCTCGGCCACTGCCACCACCACCACAGGCACAGCCTTGAGGGCAGATTTTGATGTTATGTATATACCGGCCTGCGAGCTGATGATGCGAGATGTACTTGATTTTTTGAGAGAGAGAGATGCACAGATTATGCGATTGTATAAAACTTTGAGATATATATGATGATCATTTTGAGCATTGACATGAGTTATAGATGTTGTTATGGATGTGTTATGTTATTTTGATTTGATGCTTGTTTTGATATGATGTTTAGGATTATGATGCTGACATTATTGTAATTATATGATGATGAATGTATGATTTAATGATATAGATGTAAATGATTAATGTTAATGATGTGAATGGTTATGATAGTTAGATTAGATGATGATGGATGTTGGTTATGATGAATGGCTATGATTGATGCAAATGATTATGCTAATGATTATGGGAATATGTGATTAGTTGTGATGTGATTGACAGGTGACGAGAGAATGGGATGGAAGAAAGTGATGAAGAGGGTGGCTGAGCTAACCCTAGAAGACCCCATGTCAATTGAGTGCTGCCTACATAGCCCTTGTCCTAAGGGCCTCAGGCCAATGTAGTTCTCCCAAAGAGGGAGGAAGAGGGTTGAAGTGATTGATTGCTTGTGGTCGAGGTCAAGGTAAAGGTCATGGTCAAAGAAAAGAAGGTTTGTCCATTAGAGAGACGAACAAATAGAGGTGGTCGAGCTAACCCTAGAAGACATCATGGCATTTGAGTGCTGCCTACATAGCCCTAGTCTTAGGGTCTCAGACCAATGTAGTTCAGACTAGTTGAGAAGATTGGTTGATGATTGGTTTGGTCATGTGTCGAAATGATGAGGAGAAAAAGATGTTACAGCCTTTTCCAAATGGTGTATGTTGTAACATTGGTTGAGGGGTCTTTCATCCCTAGTAATTTTCCATATTCGTGATGGATGTATGCTAAAAATGAATTGAGGTCTATTCATGCTTCAGCAAGTATTGGTTTATGCTTAACATAAATTGTGTCTGGTCGATAGTTTCCATGTGTATTGGTGTCCGTAGAAACTAGTGTGAATAGGCTATGTGAGTGGTCTGAAAAAGTGTTAAGTTGAGCTGGTTTGACAAATGATGAAGTTTGAATGTGACCAAAGTGTAAGCAAAAAGTGAAAGGCATAATTGCCCTTTCATTGATAAGGACCAGAATGATAGCATAAATAGGGGTTGTTACAACAAAGGGCCCCATTCATGCATTGCGTCATTGACCATGAGTTGTGTTAGAGTGGCAATCGAATCATTTTGACATTAAAGTGAGCTCGAAGTCCCTTGGGCAGGTGTTATGATAGGTGAGGATAGAGTAACCCATTTTAAGAGTAGGGATAACCTTGCCTCTTTTTATAGGAGACCCTGAGACAACTACAAGCCAAGTCCATGACCCATTTTTTTTTTTTTGGTGCAGACTGATCGATGCGAGAAGTCTACATAGAGATGTCATTTTGCTTGGTTGTCATTTGCGAAGTTGATTAATGCGGGAAGATTTTAAGAAGGATTGTTGTTTGTAGCAAGATTTAGTCATAGCCATCCTTCGAGGGAGTGGTCTATATTTTTGCTTTATATAAGTTTGAATAGTTGTCCTTTGAGGGAGCAGTCTATTAGCTACAACAATGATAGTATAGTTGTCCTTCGAGGGAGCAGTCTGCTTTTTTATTTGATTTGGTGACCTTGGATATGTTTTGACATCTCAATTTTATTTTTTTATTTTTTATTTATTTTTTTATTTTTTTATTTTTTGATAGAATTTTGAGTCATGGACAAGATGATAGCAGTTCAAGGGCTCCCTTTTATTAGGACAAAGCATCCATACATCATAAAAGGGTTATAGAGGATTTGCTAAGGGGAATAGGGTTAAAGGAATGAGGATTAAGAGGATGAGGATTGCTCAAGGGATGAGCTCAAGTTAAATGTCAAGTGGATGAGTAATCGACTAACATTAGAATGGTCACAGATGCAAGGCATTAAGAGGCTCAGGTTCTGGCCATCCGTCGAGAGAGGACAGATGATAAGTCCCTGACCCATACTTGTGCGTGATGATGAAAGGTCCAAGCCAATTAGGGGTGAATTTGCCTCATTTACTTCGCTCCATATTGGTGACATGCTGGTTTTCTTTGAGGATGAGGTCTCTGATGTTGAAATCTCGTTCTCACATATTTTTGTCATAGGCTCGCTTGATGTGATTTTGATAGACATGGAGATGGTTGAGGGCAGCAAGATGACGTTCGTCAAGTAACTCAAGTTGAGCTAAGTGATCTTGATGAAAGTCATCATTGGAGAGAATGTCATGTAGAGAGATGCAGAGAGATGGGATCTATACTTTGAGAGGTAAGACAGCCTCTGTTCTGTACACTAGAGAGAAAGGGGTAGCACCCGTAGAGGTTTAGATGCTAGTGCGGTAGGCCCATAAAGCGAAGGGAACATGAATGTGCCAGTCCCTTCCTATGTCATTGACAACCTTCATGAGAATTTTAGTTAGAATTTTGTTGGAAGCCTCAGCCTACCCATTCGCTTGTGGGTAGTAAGGTGAAGAGAAACTGAGTTTGATGCCAAATGAGTCACAGAGTTTCTAAACGGTCTTGTTTTTGAAGGACTTGCTGTTGTCAGTGATAATTTTGTGAGGAACACCGAAATAATAGATGATGTGGGTGTTGATGAAGTCAACAATTTTATTAGCTTTTATGGAGATGAGAGGAATGGCTTCCACCTATTTGGTGAAATATTCAGTGGCGGTGATGATGGACTGATGACGAAGAGATGAGTGAGGGTTAATCTCACTGATGAGATCTAAGCCCCACTAAGAAAAAGGCCAAAAATCTTGAGTGACTTGTAAGGTGTGGCTAGAGAGATGAAGCAAGTTAGCATGCTGCTGACACTTGATGCAATGCTGAACATAGTCGCTACAGTCTTGATGAAGAGTGGGCCAATAATAACCCAGGTGAAGGATGCACTTGGCAATCAAGTTCCCACTGAAGTGTCTGCCACAAATCCCATCGTGGACTTATTTAACGGCATGAGAGGCTTTAGTGGAGGTTAGACAGTGAAGAAGGAGGCTATCAAAGCCTCACTTATAGAGAAGACCCCCTAGCATGGTATATCGAGCTATGTGTTTGATGAAAGCCCATCGTGCATTGCTAGAGAGATAAGGAGGGATGATAGAATGAGATAAGTAGTCCACAAGTTAGTTATACCAATCATCTCATAGACTAGAGTCTATGGTGTTGACATGGTTGATGTTAGGAGAAATGTATGAAGGCAACAACACACGATGCACTGTGACAAAAATTCTAGATGAAGATGGAATATGCGAGGCGAGAGAAGCCATGGTGTCAGCAAACTTGTTCATGGATCGAGGAATAGTCTGCAAGAGGTAATGGTCAAAAGAGGCTAGAAGAGTGTCAACACAATTTTTTTACCTTTGCAAAATTTAATTTTTATAGAGGTATGAACTGTTGATTTGATTGATGACAAGTTGCGAGTTTCTGAAGATGTCGATGGACTTGATGCTGAGAGAAAGGGCGGTTTGAAGTCCCAAAATTAAGGCTTTGTATTCAGCCATATTATTGGTACAATCAAAGTCGAGCTTAAAAGATAGAGGCATGGGCTCACCTTCAAGTGGGATGAGAATGACTCCCACACCCCCATTGAGTTGACATTAGGATCCATCGAAGAACATGGTCATTTGATAGACGGTATCATCGGTGGAAAGCGTGGTGATAGATTCATCGGGAAACTCACACTGAGAAGGTTGATTATCGAGGAGAGGGGCATCTACCAATTTGTCAGGGATGGTTTGCCCCTTGATGGATTTTTTCTAGATGAACTCGAGGTCGAACTCAGCAAGTAGCATGAGCCACCAAGCCATATGTTGATTTTGATATGGCTTGGAATGCATGTATTTAAGAGGGTCAGTGTGAGTGATGACAAAGGTCTTGTGATTGAGAAGATAATGGTGGAGCTTAGTAGCGACAAAGACTAATGCCAAACAAAGTTTTTTGGTATGAGTATATGGAGTTTCATAGTCGACCAGTGTTTGGCTGATATAGTAGACCGCTTGCTCACGGTGATGCTCGTCTCGGTGCACAATCATAGCACCTAACGAATGGTTGGTTGCTGAGATATAAAGGTAGAAGGGTTGGTCATCTTTAGGTGGAATGAGGACTGGTGGAGAGACCAGATAGCATTTGAGGGCTTTAAAAGCCTCTTGACAGTCCTTATCCCATTTAAAGGAGACGTCCTTCTTAAGGAGATGATGAAAAGGTTGGCAGCAGTCAGAAAGCTACGAGATGAAATGGTGAATGGACTGGAGCTTCCCTTGTAGACTGTGAAGCTGCTTGAGATTGGTCAGAGGTGGCATCTCAAGGATAGCATGGATCTTGGTGGGATCTATCTCGATGCCATGGAAGGAAACGATGAAGCCAAGGAGCTTGCCTGAGAGGACCCCAAAGATGCATTTTTTGGGGTTAAGGCAGACATTGTATTGAAGAAGGTGAGAGAAGATGATCTTGAGGATGGTCAAATGGTCACGACAAAGCTTGGACTTGCCAAACAGGTCATCCACATAGTCCTCCATGATTTTATGGAGGAGATCATAGAAAATGTAAGTCATGGCATGCTGATATGTGGTGCATGCGTTCTTCAAGCCAAAAGGCATGACCTGATAATAGAAAGTTCCCCATGGGGTGATGAAGGTAGTCTTATGCTGATCTTTTGGTGTAATTAGGATCTCGTTGTATCCTAAAAACCCATCCATGAGAGATAGCATCTCATGGCCGGCCATGAGATCAACAAGTTGGTCAATGTTGGGAAGAGGAAAGTCATCCTTGGGATAGGCTAGGTTCAAGTCATGATAGTCTGTGCAGATCTGTATCCCCCTAGTTGCCTTAGTGATAGGGACGATGTTAGAGACCCACTGCAGATAATCGATGGGTTGGATGAAAGAGATAGAAAGAAGGTGCTAAAGCTCTTCTTTAACAAGGAGCGCAATGCGAGGATGTATCTTTTGAAGCTTTTGCATGACAGTCTTAGCCTTTGGTTTGGTGATGATGTTATGAGTAGCAATGGTGGGGTTGATGCCAGGCATGTCACTGTAGGTCCAGGCAAAGGCCTTGCTATGGTCTGAGAGGAACTGGGTGTAGTCAAGTTGCTCCTGAGCGTCTAAAGATTGGCCAATCTTTAAGATGTGAGGAACATCGAAAGAAGGGAGGTTGATGTCAATGGTTGATTCATTTAACATAACTTGGGTCTCAAAAGGGAGGGAGCACTGGATGAAAGAGTCATCGACACCCATGTAAGAAAGAATGGCGTCATCATCTATGCAGCAGACAGTGTGAATGGTCACCGACTCATCCTCTATCATGTTAGGAAAAATTAGAGGGAGAGACCTAGACACCCCATTTAGCTGATAGGTCAGGGGTTCCAGACGGATGGTGTTTATGGAAAAAAAAACTAGGATGGATGGAAACCACCAACTTTATAGGTGAAGGAGGTGGAATGGGTGAGCCTGGAGGAGATTGGTCAATGGTGGTTTCAGGACAGAGGTCAACAGAGGCTTGAGTGGGGTCATGGTATCCTAGGCCATACCATTTCTTGGCATCATCATCATTGAGAGGCTCAATAGGTTGATAGGAGCCTTGCTCATAGCATCCGAAACCAAAACCCTTCCATGCACACCTATAAAGGTAAGTGTGTGCAAAGGTAGGGTTGCCAAGAAATGAGAAGTCTGATATGAATGGTTGGGGTGAAGAGAGAGGGTTGCCATCAGTAGGAGCTTGATTGAGCCCCCCATAGACAAGGTTGGTTTGGAGGTGAGGAGAACCATAAGGCACGACCATCCCGATTCGATGGTCATAGTTGGGGCTGTGGTGAAGGCATCCATACTCTTGCAGAGTTTGGAACATGTCTAAGGTCAGCAAGCAATATTCCCCAAGTGAAAGTCGTTGAAAGATGTCTTCCAAGGGGTCTTTGGTTGTCACTTGAAGAGGAGGGATGAGGGTGACCGCTGGTTGCGAACTAGTCGAAGCTTCTGCAGATGGAGGCAGCACTGGGGTTGATGGCTTGATAGGAATAAGAACATCATTTGGATGGTAGGTTGTGTTACAAGTTTTAAAAGGTGATGGGTCAGCGGGAATGGTGTGGACTTGCCCGTTGTGCTCAAATTTCACACACCGGTGTAGGGTGGAGGGAACACAAGCCATGGCATGGATCTAGGGTCAGCCCAGCAACATGTTATATTGAAACTCTCCTTTGATGATATAGAAGAGCTCCAAGACTATGTGTGGGCCAACGCGGATGTGAAGGACGACTGTGCCAATGGTTGTGGCAGTGGTGTCATTGAAGGAGCGCAAGATTGCGTCAATTTTGGACATGCAATTCTTGAGAAGAGCTAATTGATCAAAGGCATGGGTGGAGATAATGTTGATGCTGGTGCCTCTGTCAATCATAACGTGCTTGATGTGAGTTTGATCAATATAGGAAGTGATGAAGAGGGTAGCATCCTAATCTTTCGTGTTGGATGTAGGAATCTCAGAGTTGTTGAATGTGATGGAGGCAACGAGAGACAAAGAGTGGACAAGGGCAACGAGTGGTTGGGGGTCCTCGGGTTGGACCTCTATTGCCTCTAGGGATCTGATGAGGGCTTGACAATGCTAGGGTGAGGTTTGAATAAGGTCATAGAGGGTCATCTTCATGGGCGTCTAGTGAAGTTGTTTTATCATGGAGTCACGAATTGCCCCTGAAGAGGAAGAAGAAGAGGGTTGAGATGCGCCAAGGATAGAAATTTTAGGCCTTGGTGGTTGAGGCAGCTTGACAAAAGGATAGGTCCAAGGAATGGTGGCTTTTTCTTTTGCCTTATCCTTTTGTGACCTAGTGGTTATATGGATAGCATTGATTTCAAAGATAAGGGGTGAAGGAGATGGAGGGGTCATGGCCTGCTGATGGGATGTTGATGTGGTTGAAGAGGTTGGAGGGATGTGGGAAGGTGTCGGGACTTGATCGATAGTGTCCTCAAGGAGAAGAGTGTCCTTCTCCATGTAGTGGTGAATGATGGCCTTGAGGGCATAGCATGTCTCAGTATCATGTCTTGGTGTATGATGATATAGGCAAATCTTCGTATCATCGAACTAGGAGGGCTTAGAACTGAGAGGTTGGAAGGGCCTGATGGGTGGAAGGGTTATGCTGGAGGTCTGCAAAAGTCAGTGCAATATCAAAGAGTATGAGCCCACTAAAGGGTCTGTGCTCGTTGATGTGTGTGATGTTGGTGACTTTTGCTTGGGTGGAGTTGGAGGAGGCTTTCGTACCACCTTTTGGGTTGATGGTGCAGTGACAGGTGGAGATGACACTTTCTTCATGAGAAGTACCATCTTTTTGGGAGAGGGTAGGCTAGAGATAGGTAGAGGAAGCAACGGAGGCAACTGGTTTTGATTAAAAGTTGGAATGGGGAGGACTTTGGTTAGGGTCAAAGGATGAGGGCCCAAAATGGAGGGCAATGGTGATGGGGGAGTTCACCTCAGTGGTTTAGCAGTCTTCTTTGATTTGGGTTGAAGACTACTATTGGTCGAGGTCCGGTCTAAGTCCACCTTCACTTACGGATGAGCGAGGTTAGAGACAGGGTGAACGCCGAGTGGCTTGGTTGGCTTTGATGGGGTAGATGTGGGTTTTGGTTTTGATGCGATTGGTTGAGGTTTAGAAGGTCTAGAAGTGAAAGTCTGGTTTTTGTTGAAAGTCTTAGGAGATTCTGCCATGGGAGGATTGGCAGCGTGAGATGAGAGGGCACGGGCATGCTGAAGAGATTTAAGATGCTCCCACAATACCTGATGCTCTACTTTCCTTGAAGGGAGAAGTCTGAGTTTCTCCACTAATTGGAAAAATGGCTGAGAAGATGTTGGATGAGATTTGGGTCCTTGAGAAGATGTTGACAGTTGTGGGGCCGAAGGTGTGGTAGTCTCGGTCCCAAGGCATGATGAAGTCGTGATAGATTCATCTTTGGTTAGAGATGAAGGAGAGACAGGTTCTTCCTTGGGTGGAGAAGAAACTGGAGAATGAGGCTCCTCAAGAGGGCAAAGGGCAGAAATGATTGCACCCTCCACTTGCGGTTGAGGAGTAGGAAGGGTTGGGTCCTCCATAGGTAGCAAGAAGGAGGATGGTGAGATTGGTGGTGCTGGTAAGGTCGAGACATCCTCCAATATAAGAGATGTTGACAAAGAACTAATCAGAGAAGGAGGTTCATCCACATGTGATGGACTAATGGATGGACTAACCTCTTGAGTTGGTGAGAGAGGTTGGTCGGGGATGAAGGGTGAGACCGTATTGACTGTTCGTATATTATGTTCATGAATGTTGTTAGTCATGGTCTGGAGATTATTTTAGGTTGGTAGATGATTGGGGAATGGTTGCTTGAAGATGTTGATGCCTTGATTAGGTGGTGCATTGGGATTGTCGAGGACGAGGTCACCCTTTTCAAGCATGTCTTGGATGATGTTTTTAAGGGTCTTGCAATTTCCTGTGTCATGGCCTTTAACATGATGGTAGTTACAGAAATCATTTTCCCTATACCACATAGGGATGGCGCATGAGGGATCAAATTGTGGAGGTGGTCATATTTGGGGGAGATTGAGAACCCCTTGTTTGACAAGTTTTTCTAGCACAGACGCGTATGACTCTCTGAGTGGAGTATACTGTCATTGTATGTATCTCTATTGGAATTGGTAGGTGATGCTTTGGGATGTGGATGGCTCAGGCTGGTTGGTTAAAGGCAAAGAGGATGAAGGTCTAATGACTATAGTGTTTGCTGATGCCTTAGACTTAGGATTAGATGAAGAAGGTTTAGAAGAAGAGGAGTCATTGGTCTTAGAGTTGGGGTTTTTACTCCGCAACTTGACTTTGTTCTCCTCGATGGCATGTAATTCAAGCTTGTGGGCCATCATGAAGGCTTCATCAAAGGTTCAGAAAGTCTGAATCTGCAAGGTGGAGGAAATATGCTTGGTGCAAGATTGAGAGAAAAGTTTGATAAGTTCGGGTTGGGGTAAGAAAAAGGAGAGCTGATTGATGAGGCTTCTCCAGCGAGCAATGAAATTAGCTATGGATTCATCCTCAAACTGTCAGATAGAATAGAGGTATGTGATTGAGACCTTTTTGGTGATGTTGATAGAGAAATGATCGAGGAAGAGTTGGGCTAGCTGGGTGAATGTGAAGAGGGAATGGCTGGCGAGAGAGCTGTACCAGTCAAGAATATCACTAGAGAGAGACATAGGAAACTTGCATAAAAGTAATGCATCGTCATGGGCAATGAGATAACAAGCATGTCTGAATGCCTGTAGGTGCTATTATGGGTCTTCCTTGCTCTAGAAATGAGAGAATTTAGGAAGCTCCCATTGACTGGGGTACAGCCTGATTAGGACAGAAGGATGGATGGGTTCATTGCAAATTTGCTTGTATGAGAGGGAATTACATGAACCAAAAATAGAGGTCTCGAGGCTGGACATTTTGTCCATTAGCATTTTGATGATGTATGTTAATGGATTGGTGGGTGGAGCGCCCCCTAGATTATAAGGCGCTTGGAAGGTATTGAGAGGGGCATAGGACGTGGTTGGTTGCATTTGTGTAAATGCAACATATGGGTAGCTAGTCATTGGGGTGGAAGTTGAAGCTAAGGGCACTTGTGTTATGGGGTTGGTAGGCACAAATTGGATAGGGGCCATCAAAGATGGTTAAGGAGTGGCCACACTTGTTGAAGGGTAGACAATTACTCTTGTGTTGATAGGTGCAAGAGTACGGGGGATAGAGACCACTAGGTTTTGGAAAGGTGTAGGATTTGGTTGAGTAATTTGAGGTTGAGGGGGTACCAGAACCCCCATGGAGGTAGGTCTAGAAGGAGAGGCTAAATTTTGAAGGTAGGACACGGTTGGGTTATTAGTCGAGGTGTTGGCTTGATTGTCTATATGTTGAATTGTAGATGCTGTTGATGTGATCATTATCTTGACTAAGGAAGTTGGCATCCCATAGATTGGGTTGCCTAAGGAGTCTCGCGTTTGGCTTTGCACGAGATAATGTTGAAGGGCTCTGCCATTGAGGTCCAAGAATCTTTCAAAATCTTGGTCCCCTTTAGGGACAATGGGAGACTGGGTTGGGGTCGGTTGAGTGGGAGTTCTTTCGGTCTCCGAGTGGAACTCCATTATAGGACTGGTTATGGATGGGGAAGACAGAAGCGATTGATGCCTTGCTTGGTTAAGAAGGGCCTTGGTTTGACTGCGTGTCAAAACCATTCAAGGCAAGAAGGGTCAGGTTCTAGAAACTATGTTTTTTTAGTTTTAGAAACTCAGAATGGGGTTTTGGTAGAAAAGGGGCGGGTTTTAAGGCTGCTATTTTTGGAAGAAAAGGACAGTGACAGTGACTGACATTGGTTAAAAAACTGATTTTAGTGAGAACAGATGGCCGACGTCGATCAGATAACCGATGCTGGTGAGGAAATGTTGTCGACGTCGGTGGTAAAATCAATGTCGGTGACTGTGTTTTCCAGAAACCCAAAAGATTTGAGAGTTTTTGGAAAAAAGGAAGAAGAATGTCCTCACTAGCTCAAACAAGCAGATAAAAATAGAAAAGATGAAGAACACAAGCAAAGCCTAAGTGTTAAATCCCTAGAAATGAATTATTAAGCTCGTGTGGCTTATGCCTTAAAGTGATGTTTGGGGAGGTTGGCTGTTAAAAGGGTCCTAGAAGAGGTAGTCTATGGATGGTTTCAGGTTTGTTTAGGTGCTCAAGAGTTTGGATTAGGTTTTGTACATGGCCTGGTGCTAAGGAGCAAGCTCCCCTCACTTCACGAGCCTAGTGATGAGTTGGTCTCACTTAGCCAAAATATACTTTCCCTAGAGATTATCCTCTACTAGAGAACATAGTGGGCATTCCCCTTGGTGATGAAATCCAAGTAGGATCGTCGGGATGGGTAAGGTATCTACTGGGTGATGAAATCCTAGTCGGGCCTTGTCTCAGGTGAGTTTTGATGTTTAATTTGGTGCAAGTGGTTTGGTTGTGTAACATCAAGTGGACTATAATTAATTCATGATGTGATTTGTTAATTACTAGGTGTGGACTAAGAAATGCAAGAAAGTAGAAATGAAAATGCAATGTGTTTTAAACTCAAGTCAAAATGTGAGTTTGAATGAAAACAAGTTGAGAAAGGGTTGAAGAATATGACTTTTGACTAGTTTGAGATGCAAGAAAAGAAAGAAAGGTTCTTTTTAATCCTGCTTATGATGTCGTTTAGAAGAGAAGAAAGAGGTGAAAAGGGAGAAACCTAATGCACCTATATGAACAGAAAGAAAAGGAACCCAAGGAAGACCCTAAGGTCCCACCAGGCATGCCAGAATGTTTCTATGCTATATTCACTTTCTACATTCAAAGAGAGAATAAGAGAAACTAAGAGAGATGGTCTAAGGCTTGTATGTACCTAGATGAAGTCATGCGCACTAGAATTCAAACGTTGTGAGAACTCCTCCTTGGTTGTGGAGGATGACACCTGAAATGGAAAGACACTAAAACACGAAAAATGTTAGATGACAAAAGGGTGGACTGCCAAGCGAAGGCTTGGTCCTAAAAGTGTAAAGGCTTCTCAGAGGATGACAATCCACTGTTAGAAAATAGAATATAAGCAGAAACAAAAATGAGAAATGATAAAAGACAAAAAAGAAAGTACTAAAAGTAAATGCGTACCTGTTTAGAAGCAATCTACTTTTGCACAGTCGTCGACGTCAGTGGTATTTCTGACATCAGTCAAGGAAGGTCACTGACGTCAGTTAGGATGCTGGTGTCAGTAGGGGTAATGGTCGAGGATGGTCCAGGTAACGGCTAGGGACGGGTTACAGGGCTGGTTTTTGGTCTGCAGGGTGGTCTGAGGCTTCGTCTGGGGGTCAGGGAATTCGTTTGGGGGTCAGAGAGATTAAGTGGAGGTCTGAGGGACTTGTTTTGGAGTCTGAGGGACTGAGAACATTATCTGGGAATGGGTTAGATGGATGATAGGGCAAAAGGAAGATGAACGGGAGATAGGGGTCTGAGAAGGCTTTTTAGCCTCTCAGGGACAGACAGGTTGAGTTGTGGACAGTGGGCTGGATAGATAGATAAATGCAGATAAGAAATGAAATAAAAACAAGGGAACTCTTACCTCTTGCTTGCTAAAAGAAAAATGGAGAAGCCTATTGTTGGCGCTGTTGAAGGTCTTGCAAGTACCAAGAGCCTGGGACTGTCTTTGAAAGATACCTATAGTTGCTATTGTTGTTGTACGAGGGGAGGAGAAAGGGAAAATAGAGTGCCAAGTGCTAAAGAAAATTCACGTTCACCTAGGGGGCAGAATAGTTACAAATATGGTTTTGAAGGCTGCCAATGCTGGCAGAACCACTGACGTCAGCTGCATAATGACCGACGTTGGCAGCCGATGAATGGGGACAGAGGTTAAAATTAGCCTCTGTCTGTTCTTGCACGTTGGCAGGTTAAGGGGCCATGGGAAAATGGTTGAGGGAGGCATAAATGGATGCAGGAGGAAGGATAAAGGGGAGATTTGGGCAATAAAGGCTAGGAGAGAGGTGGGGGGATCCAAGGAGGGGATCTAAGGTGGCATGGGTGAGGTGGAAGAGGGCCAAATATTTAATTATTTTAATTTGATAAATGTAGGGGACTAGGACAAGGGTTAGGACATGGGCCAAGGGGGGGCAAGGGTGGAAGATGACCTAGGGGGTAGACACGATTTCAGTGTCTACAACTTGTTTCCATTAGAGGGATTCATTCACCATTTCCTTGAAATGATCAGATGTCTCAGTGTCATCTACCATTTGAAGTCATTTTGAGTGAACAGGTGGAAAATTTGGAAGCTCTATTGTTTCCCACCCAAGCTTCTTGTAGCCTGACCTCATCCTCAGGATCATACACTCTCAAGACAAACCACTCTGATATCACTGATCCAAAACTCAGAAGTTCTAGTTGATAAATGTCTTTTATAGCATAGAAATAACATAGTAACAATGAATTCTCTAAGAAGAGATGTAGTATTACTCAAGATCGCAATAAAAATATATGTTTATCTCTGGGAAGAGATGTCTCCCTTCACATTTTGGGTTACTTCTTCACTTATACACATTTTGAAAGCATGGGGAGGATGTGGAAGGTCACCAATCTCAAGGGAGATTAAGTGGTTCAACTTCCAAGATTTAAAATAATATAGAATTCAAGGAATTACTATTTTTAGAAACTTACTATTTTTAGACTATACTATTAAAATTGAAATTTGAGGCACTTCCATTTGGTTTTTAGGGTCAAAATTTATTGATCAAAGCTCAATGCCATTTCACAACATTCTCCTCATTCTTAGCTTTCCAACGGTTCAAATGGCAAGTCAATTGGAGCTACGGTGCAAAATTTATGGCTCCCAGAAGTTTCGTCATCAATTGGGGTGGAACTGTCACCCAAATTTTCGCCTAAATTTTTACCTGGATCATTCTTCCCTCCTTGAAAATCAATGGTCCCCATTGCATCAATGTTCCCCACCAAGTTTGGTAGTTGTTTCTTGATTTGATTCTCTGTGAGCCACTCACCTTGATTGCTAAGCTGGCCACTTTTGACCACTCGATAAAGTGGAATAGAGCATCCTCTTGTTGTCTTCATCCAAGTATCCACAATCTAATCCTCTTCCACTAGGGAAAAGATCTATGGATCAAGCTCATCAATGTCTAGTTGTTTTGCTACAACTAAAGTGTATAATAGAGGTGGGTGATATGGTTTGAGGATCTCCACATTGAATATTAGATGTAGACCAAGGTAGGCTGGTAGGTTCAACTCAAAATCATTTTCTCCAACTCTTCTAGTGATGGTGTAGGGACCATATTGCAGAGGCCAAATCTTTCTATGTGGGCCTACAATTCATTCCTTCTAAAGCCACAATCAAACCTTGTCACCCATAGCAAAATGGTGTGCAATCATGTGTTTATCATGGCATTGCTTATACTTTTGATTCATCTTCTCCAGGATGTCATGAACTTGTTGTTGGATGTGTTGCATTTGTTCAATAAACTTTATTGCTTTTGCTGCCTTAGATCTTCCATGAGGTGTGTATTCCATGGTGGAAAATGGAATAGTTATATCAATCAGTGCCATGGGTTAAAACCCAAAACATACTTAGAATGGACATTGCTTGGTTGAGCTTTGTAGTGCTTGATTGTATCCATGTTGTATGAACAGAAGTCCCTCATCCCATGTGCATGGATGTTTGGAGTGATACATCTAAACCATGTGAAAAATAAAATGGCTTACTACCTTTATTTTTCCATCAGTCTATGGATGGAAGGCTATGGACTTCATCAACTTAGTATCCATCATCTTCCATAGAGTGGACCAAAAGATGCTCAGGAACCTGCTATCTCGATCTGAGACAATGGACTTGGGGAGACCAAAATGGAGCCATACATGACTAAAATATAGTTGAGTAGTTTCCTTAGTAGATATATTTTTCTTACAAGCAATCATGATAGCCATTTTTGAAAAATGATCAACTACCACAAAAATATAGTCCTTACCATGTTTTGAAGTGGGCAAACCTGAGAGAAAATCCATTGAGATGGATTCCCAAGGCCTGGTTGCTTCTGGCAATGGCATGTAAAATCCTTGCTTCTTATTTGTTGGCTTGGCTATTGCACATGGGGTGTAATATTTGAGATATCTTTCCACATCCTTTCACATATGGGGCCTATAGAAGTGTTTTTAAAGAATTTCCAATGTCTTTGCAATACCAAAGTGTCCAGTTGTCTTACTGAAGTGTGTTTCCCATATCATCTTTTTTTGCTCTGCAACTGGAACATAGATGTGCTCCATATGATAAAGGACATTATCTTGCAAATAGAAATTAGAAACATGTTTAACTTTTTGAAGTGCTTGATATGTATCAGAAAAGGTAGGATCTACTTCATACAGAGCACCCCAAGTGGCAGTCTCATGTCTGTATAGGTCCAGAACTATTGTGAGTGCAGTAATTGGTGGGTGGCTCAGACAATCTATAGATATATTTGAGCTCCCCTTTTTGTGTTTGATTATCAGGTGGAATTGCTAAAGATATGTGGCCCACTTTTGGTGCCTCTCATTTCATAGTTTGCTTTGTGTTTGGATGAACTCCAATGGTCTGTGGTCAGTGTGGATGACCATTTATTTCCCCAAGATGTAGTGTTTCCATTGTTTGCAGGTTTGCACAATGGCATAGAGCTCCTTATCATAATGTTGGATATTTCTTGACTATATCAGTGAAAGTTTCACTGTGATATGCAACAGGATGGCCATGTTGCATGATGATATCTCCCATGGCATATTCAGATGCATCTTTCATCAAATCAAAAGGTTGATGTAAATCTGGCAAGGTAAGAATAGGGGCTGAACAGAGTCTATTCTTCAAATTCTCAAATGCCCTTTGTTGTATTTCACCCCACTAAAATGTAGCTTTAGCTCCTCCTTTAGTCACTTGGGTTAGTGACCAAGCAACATGTGAAAATCCAAGAACAAGCCTATGGTAGAAATTTGCAATACCCAAAAAGCTGTGAATCTCTATGAGGGTCCTTGGTGTGGGCCATTCTCAAATAACCCAAATCTTTTATGGATCAAAATGGACCCCTTCCTCATTCACAATGTACCTGAGGTACTTAATTATTGTCATTCTAAATATGCATTTATCAAGATTTGCATACAACTTGTGCTCCCGAAGAGTTTGAAGCACCTTACAAACATGTTGCAAATGTTCTTCCCATGTTCTATTGTAGATGAGTATTTCATCTAAGTAGACAACCACAAATGAGTTGGTGAAGGGTCATAGGATGTCATCCATCATCCTCATGAAGGTTGCACATGCGTTAGTTAAGCCAAAAGGTATAACTAACCATTCAAAGAGCCCCTCCTTGGATTTGAATGTAGTTTTCTAGACATTAATGGGATCAATGGGAATTTGGTGATAACTAGATTTGAGATCAATTTTGGTGAAGAACTTCACACCAAGGAGCTAGTCCAGTAGGTCATCAATCCTGGGGAGAGGATAGCAATTCTTCATAGAGATTTTATTCAAGGCTTGGTAGTCAATGCAAAGCCTCCATGTTCCATCTTTCTTCGATGCCAAGACAATTGGGCTACCACAAGGTGAAGAGCTTGGCCTGATGTGACCCTTTTGGATCAATTCTTGAATCTATCTTTTTATCTCATCATTCTCCAAAACTGATCTGCGATACACAAGTCTGTTAAGCAAAGGTGATCTTAGGATCAAATTAATAGAATGTTTTACCTGGCAATGCAGTGGAACTCTTGTGGGTGACTTGAATAAGTCATCATATTCTCTTGTGATGCATCCTATCTACTTCTATTGTTGTGTTGATTGTGTAGTTAGGACTGCAACATTGGCCTTCTTGGATTTATGTGGCTTGACCACCATGAGGACAAATTGCTTTGTTTTCTCCACCAATTTCTTGCATTGCTTAACACTGATCAGGGAGATAGATGTGGGAGGTTGTACCTCTGGTACCCTATAGCACTATTTTCCAAGAGTGAGGGTGATCCTTTGAGTTCATGATTCATAGATGCCATGTCGCTCATACATGAATGGCTGACCAAGGAGTACGTCACAAACATCTAGATTGACCACATCACAGAAGACTTCATCTTGGAATGGTTTAATAACATATGAAAGAAGACACTGATGGGTGACATAGAGGTCTCTCCATGGGCTTAACCATCCAATACTATAGGGCTTTGGATGAGGCTTCATGGATAGATTTAGACTTTTCACAACTTTAGTAGAGATTAAATTCTTTTGACTCCCACTATCAAGAATGAAATGCAAAGGCTTACCTTTTACCCATAATTTGGAGTGGAACAATCTTTCCTTATCATCTGGTCTTTCCTCATGGGTTTGTGATGAAGTGACAATGGTGTTAGGCCCAACATCTACAATTTCTTCTTCATCCTCTTTGACTGTGGGTTGTGTATGAGGCAGAGTAGTAGATGTCGAGTATTGTGACTCAAAAAGCAATGACTTGATGGCTCGACATTCTTCTTTAGAGTGAGTTCCAACTTTGTGGTAATCACACCATTTTCCAGCCTTCCCCTTTTGGGATTTCTGATCCTAAAACTCCTTTTGCTTCCAATTTTGGCCTTGTGTTTGACCTTCCTTGTCACTTTTCCATTTTGAGGGTTGACTCTTTGTATTATTTCTACCATGCTTCTATATAATCTTCATTGAGAATTTGTATGCCTCACCGAGGGTTTCCAAATTAAAGAGTTCCATTTCCCCTCATATGTACCATTATAGTCCACCATGATATTTGAGAGTCTTATGTTTCTCACTTTCTTGAATGCCCAATCTTGCAGACAAAGAATGAAAAGTGTCTGTGTAATCTTGAACAGATTGGTCTTACCTTGGTGAAGTTGTTGCCACTATATGTATAGATCATCATATGCTCTGATGGGATAGTATTCTTCTTTTACCACTTCCACAAAATCATCCCAAGTAGGTTCCACCTCAAGGCCAATGTCATCTGTACTGAACCTCTTTTTTTACACTTCCCACTAGTTTTTCACAGGCAATGTTGATTTCAAAAGAGCAAAAGTAATCTTTTCTCCATTGGTGAACTTATTTATAGAGAAGTAGGAAGATAGTTGATCCAACCAATTTTCTACTGCATCAACATTGATTTTGCCTTCAAATGTAGGAATATCAAAATTTACTTGGACCTTGAAGGGTGTTGGGGCACTAAAAGGACATTCCCTAGATGAGGAGCCAGGAAGTGGAGCCGCAGAGCCAGGATTTCCCATCAGAAGTGTTTAAAGAATTTGGGAAAATTATTGTAGCATCTATACTTGTTTCCATTGGAGGTCTTCATTCACCATTTCCTTGAAAGGATCAAATCTCTTGGTGTTGTCTTCCATTTGAAGTCATTTGGAGTGAATAGGTGGAAAATTTGGAAGCTCTGTTGTTTCCCACCCAAGCTTCTTGTAGCCTAACCTCGTCTTCAGGATCATACAATCTCAAGACAAACCACTCTAATACCATTGATCAAAAACTTAGAAGTTATGGTTGATAAATATCTCAATAGCATAGAAATAACACAATAATAATGAATTCTCTGAGAATAGATGTAGTATTACTCAAGATTGCAATACAAATATATGCTTATCTTTGGGAAGAGATGTCTCCCTTCACATTTCAGGTTACCTCTTCATTTATACACATTTTGAAAGCATGGGGAGGATGTGGAATGTCACCAATCTCAAGTTATATTAAGTGGTTCAACTTCCAATATTTAAAATAATACAAAATTTAAGGAATTACTATTTTTAGAAACTTACTATTTTTAGACTGCACTATTAAAATTGAAATTTGAGGCACTTATGTTGGGTTTTTGGTGGTCAAACTTCATTGAGCAGATCATTTCATGACATTTTCCTCATTCTTATCTTTCTAACGATTCAAATGGCAAGTCAATTCTAGCTATGGTGCAAAAGTTATGGCTCCCAGAAGTTCCATCATCAATTATGGTGGAAATGTCACCTGAATTGTCACCTAAATTGTTGCTTGGATCAATGAGCCTATTTCCAATTTCATTGCTCATTGGAGAAGCTTGATTAATTAGCTTTCATTTTCCTTTCCTCAACCTAAACTTATAGAAATTTTCACTTGAGTGTGTGCCAAACATATATCTTCTACACTACATATCCAAAGCTTCAGAACTTTTGATGAAGCTCTTACCATGGCACGTAAGCTATAAAATTAGGCCATAGATGAGGCTAAATTAAAGTTATAAAATAAGAACTGTACCTTCAATCCCAATGAAACCTCTTCCTCTAAATTAGGTAACCAAGATAATACTAGAATCAAGACCAAGGGAATCATGAATGTTGCCATCCTTAAAATCTCCCCTTCACCCAATGTCAATCAACAAAATTCTCCCATTACCTCCATCCCAAACACATGAAACCCAAATTGAAGCAACCAAAAACAATTCACTCCACTTGGAAAATATTATACCTTGATTCTAAAGAAGTTACTAAAAGCTAAACTTATACAAATTCCACCCATCAAACCTCCCTAATAGTTTGATTATTCTCATCCAGCACCTACTTGGTATAATGAGAATGACCTCAGTGCTTTTCATCAGTTAATTGGACACAATATCAGCTGATGTAATACTTTCAAGAATATTGTTCAAAATATTATTGACAGAAGGGAACTCATGTTTGATAACCCCAATGCCCCTCAAAATAAAGCTCCATACATCTTCAGGAAACCTTTTCCTAATCATGACCCTATCAAAGCCAAGGACACACAAGATAAATATTCTCATGATGCCCACACAGTCAATATGGTCCTTGATACACCTATCATCTAACCTACCTTCTTTTCCCCCACTTCACCTACCGAGATGGTAGAGTCACTTTCCCTTCCTTCAAAGGCCCAAAATGAGGAGGTTCCTTTTTACTTATCTTTTCTCATAGAGGCTTTGGAATCATCAATCACCCCTTTGGATAGCCAACTTGAACAAACAACCATTCCTATCCCACCTTATCCCTGAACTACAGACCAAGCCACAACTATGGACATCATGCCTAGGGGAGAAAATTTTTCACAAATATCCCTCATGGAGTGGCCACCCAACCCAAACTTACCTTACTTGATTGAGGAAATAATGAGGCTATCAACCCTCCTCCTCAACCCATATATGTCTCCTCGACACCCATAATCTAGGAGGTTAGATTGGTATACAAATTTTTTTCCAAACTCATTCAAAATTTAGGTATGGCTATAAAACTAGACATGGATCAAACCAATTTTTAGCAATAGTTAGGGTTTCCTTAACTCAATAAATCTAAACCTTATAGCATGCCTCTAACCAATCAATCCAAACTTATACCAACCCTTCATGCTTTAAGTTAACTAAAACAACCACCACATCACCAACCAAACCTTTCAAAACTCTTGGTGCCTTCCCTACTTAGAGTTTGGTTCACCCATCCTTGAAAGTGGAATTATCCTCGCCCAAGCCTATTCTTAGGTATCAAACCACACCAACCAAGGGGATGAAAACATTGAAGGCTGCATGACTAATACTCTACCTCCCTCTACCTTTCCCTCTATCTTAGGGCATCACTCTTCCACTTTTCTTAAAAAGTAACCCCCTTTTAACATATGTCACCCACTACATTTAATTACACTAATTCACTTATTATCTCATGCATTGGTCCCTCCTAAATTACCAATAGTCAGACCATCATACTTATCCACCCTAAATACCAACATACCCAGACCAAATACATCAACCAAAAACACCACCTTACCTAAACCATCTCTCACCAAACCTATTGCCACCAACATGCCCATCTTACTAACTAAAACCATGATTCCTAAAAATTTATTACCCCTAGCTAAATCCTATATGACCATTATTCAAAGATTATTGTATACCTCCTACCTCACATTACCTCCTATCAAACTTTTTGATCTCTCAGTTTGAAGTTGGCCTAGTATAATGACCATCAAATCTACTCCTATTAGATGACACCTAGACATGACATGGAGAATTGTAAAGATCTTCAATCCATTATCCACCAAATCTGTGATGAGGATGATCTTTTAGTAGATAAACTTCCATCCATTCTTTTACCAATATACCTAATAGCCAGTCACCAACACAGTCCTAATCCTCCACTCTCACCTCAAAGTGATGGAGAATCTACCCAACCTCATATCCTACCTTGCCCCTCTATCCATAGCCTTAATGCGCTCACACAATCATAAAAAAGGGATAAATGGAAGACCAAAGTGTCCATTCCCAACTCACCCTAAACTAAACTAGATATAAACCTCCACATCTATATCTAAGCCCAAAGTTACCATCTTAGGCACCTCAAAGGCTAACCCCTCAAAATCCATCAAGAGGGTCATTCTTAAACAACTTCACTAAACCCTAGCTAGGATGAACCTTTATGAACTCATTTCCACCTCACCCCACCATTGTTAGACCATGATAGATGCTATGCAAACTATTGAGTTTGGATCAGGAGACTCACAACCTATAGATGCCTTTATACGTTCTATCTAACTCTCCACCCATGTTACCTTTAAAGACTCAAAGATAGCTTTTATCCATCCTAAGGACCTAGATCTCCCTCTTTTTATTACAACCCACATCAACCAAACCCACATCAAATAGGGTATGATTGATGGGGGAGCTAGTATCAACATTATCTCTTCCCATGCCTATGAGCAACTCCAGCTACTGGACAATGTCATGTCTAAAACTTCAACCATCCTTAGATCCTTTAATGACACTATGACCACTACTTTGGGAAATATCATGCTTCAAATTTAGCTAGGACTTCACACACTCCTTTAACTCCTTTATGTGGTTAATGGTCAATTTCAGTACAATTTTTTATTAGTGAGACCTTAGATCCAGGCTATGGGTTATGTACCTGCCAACCTCCATCATTATGTCAAGTTTAAACATGAATGTCAATTTGTCACCATACAAGCTAACCCTAGCCCTTTTATAGCATGTAATATGACCTACCAACCTAATGACATTCTCCTACCTCCATCCAAAGCACTACAAATAACCACCACCAAGCCCTTACCCATGTAATCCAAAGACATTGCTTCCCCTGCCACTAAGGCATATACTAGTTCATCTATCTCCATAGATCAAATACCCATCACCGATCCTTTGGATCCCACCTTTCAATGCCTTAACCTTGGATAATACTACTTCCTCACCCTTGACACCTTACAAACTCCCTAAGAATATAGAAATCTCAACCACCAACCAAATTTTGACCTCAATGTTGGAACCATTACCCCCTTGGGGCCTCTGAGATATCAAACCCACTTTATCTATGGGGGAATTGACAAGCCACTTAATGTTTCCACTACTCCCTCTCCACCTCAACCATTCATCTCCAACTTCTCCTACTTAGACAACCCAAACTTCACCAAGATATACCTCCATAGGTGTGCCTAGAGAGGATTTGGCTCAGGATGATATGAGCATGGACCATACACATTAATCTCAATTGAGAACCGTAAGCCTCATGAGAAACATGACCTTAGATCTATTCTACCCAATTAGAAGAAAGCCAAATAACCTTCCCCTACCATTTTTGAATAAGAGACCCCTTCCTCGCCAACACCCCTTCCACTTATGGGTGAGGATGAGGACATCATCTCACATAATTTTTTTTCCATAAATATTATTACCCTCGGCCCCATAACTTATCAAAAGGAAGTGACATTCATATCTATCCCTTTAGTCCATCCTAAAATGGTAGGAGAAGACTCTCCTACCATTCACATTGTTCAATATTAGGAAAATGATTCCATTCTCACCTACCTTGGTGCACTTGATTCCTACATCCATAAATACTTACCTCCAAAGATCCTAGCTATGTTGAGTTAACACACCATGGATATTAACATAGGAACTTTAGACAACCTCCATGTTGTCAAAATAGGCCAAAATCTCACCCTTGAGTAACTATAGGACTTCTTTACCTTCCTCTAGGACCACAATATTGCATTCACCTAGTCATATGCTAACATGACCTAGTATTGACCCAACCATTTCCACCCACAAAATTATGACTAATAATGATGCCAAGCCTGTCAGATAGAAACTCCTTCACATGCACCCTCATATAGCTCTCCTTGTCAAAGAAGATCTTTAATGCTTCCCTTATGTCAACTTCATTCAACCCATTGATTATCCTCAATAAGTTTCAAACATTGTGCCTATCACTAAATCCATAGGAGGACTATGTATCTATGTGAACTTTTTTGACCTCAACCTTTCCTACCCAAGGGATGTCTTTCTTCTACCTATCATCGACTAACTTGTTGATCTCATAACAGACCATGAGATGTTGTCATTTATGGATGGATTCTCAAGTTATAATCAAATTTTGATTTCCCTTGAAGATCAACACAAAATTGCCTTTATCACCCTATGGGGGAATTTTTATTATAGAGTTATGACCTTCAGTCTTAAAAATTTTGGTGCAACCTACCAATATACTATAACCTATATTTTTCATAACCTTATCCATACAATCATTGAAGACTATATGGATGACCTTCTCAGGAAGTCACCATTTTCAAGATTATCTTTAAGTGACTTATTCATTATCATGCCCACCTCAATCCCAAGAAATGTATTTTTGGGGTCTTATCAAGAAAACTTATAGTATTAATCATTTTCCTTTGAGGAAACAAGGTTGACCTAACAAAAATCAAATCCATCCTTGAGATGCTACCTCCAACCAATCTTAAAAAACTCTATAGTTTGTAGGGGAAGTTCTAATCCATTCATTATTTTATCTCCTAACTCTCTGATCAGTGTCAACCCTTCCACCACCTATTGAAAAATGACATCTCTTTTAAGTGGAACACTGATTATCAAAATGCTTTTGATGCAGTCAAAGAGTACCTTCTATCTCCACCTATCCTCACACTTCTTAAGGATGACTAACCTTTCTACCTTTATGTCTTTACCACTAACCATTCCCTAGGGGTAATGCTTGCCCATCATGTTGAACAATGCAAAGAGAAAGCCATCTATTACATTAGCCACACACTTTTTGAGTGTGATACTTAGTACACACATATTGAGAAACTATGCTTATCTCTAGTCTTCATTGCTACCAAAATTCACCACTACCTTCTTAACCAAAAAACTTTTATCATAACTAATACCAACCCACTCAAGTACATGCAATCCAAACCATACCAAAACTAGTGTATGGCTAAGTGGTTCATGCTTTTAGCTAAGTTTGACCTTGAGTTCCTCTAGTAGAAATAAATCAAGGGGCAAGTCATTGTCAACCAATTGGCTGACACACCCCTAATAGACACCCAACCTCTCCTCTTGAATTCTTAGATGAGTCAAACATAAGTCTATCTCAAGCAAATTTTACCAATCACATAACCATGTTTTTCAATGGTTTCAAATGTCAATAGGGTGGGGGAGCCGGTATCATCCTTATCCCCTTATTAGTGAACCACTTCCTTTATCTTTTAGACTTGACTTTGAATGTACCAAAAATATGGATGAATATGAAGCCCTGGTAATAGGTATCTAAATCACATTAGCCTTGGGAGTCAAAATGATCAACATCTTTGGTGAATCCCAACTTGTGGTTAATCAAGTCAATGGCATTTACCAGTATAAGAATGATATTTTTCAACTATACAGATAATTAGACATATAACTCTTGACATCATTTGAACACTACCATATTCAAACCACCCCAAAATATACCAATAAGTTTGATGACACCATATATTCTCTTGCCTCTTAAATCCCATCAACACCCTTAGAATCTAACCTTTCAATCATTGTCTATCACCTCACCAAACCTTCCTACACCAAATCAGACACTCCAACCATCTTTAGTGTAAAATAGATTCTACCTAACCTCTGATATTATTAGACCTTCAACTACGTTCACTTTGACATAGTTCCCTCTGACCTCTCTAGGAATGCCTATCAAGCATTTATTCAAAGCACCTCCCATTACACCATTATGGTAGGAATTCTTTACAAATGTGGTTTTGATGGCCTCATATTTTGTTTCCTGTTTAGTCTAGAAGCCTCTCGTGCTATCAAGGAGACACATGAGGGTATATATAGGGGTCACTTTAATGGACTTGTGGCTAAGTGCATCCTCTACTTGGGCTATTACTAGCCCACTCTTAACCAAGATTGTTATGATTATGTGAAAAAGTGTGTCAAGTGTCAAAAACATGCTAATTTACATCACAAACCTAGTAATAGTCTTCACATTTCTGTGGACTTTTGGCCCTTTTTACAATGGGGTCTAGACCTTATTGGTGAAATAAACCCCCACTCTTCACAATGACATCATTCTATCATTACTGTAACTAAGTACTTTACCAAATGGGTTGAATTTATTCCTCTTACAAAAGCTAAATGATTATCAAATTTATCACCCACCATATCATCTGTTATTTCAATGTTCCCATAAGATCATCACCAACAATGTCAATTTTTTCAAAAACAAACAAGTCTAGGGCCTTTATGATGTATTTGGTATTAAAATTAGCTTTTCATCACCTTATCTCCCAAATTCAAATGGATAATTTGAATCCTCCAACAAAATCCATAACATCATGCTTACCACTTACACATCCCTTTCACCTTATGGTCATATCATACTATCATGTAAACCCCTACAGGTGATACACCTTTTTCTCTTGTGTTTGGATATGAGGTTGGATTACTTTTTCAAGTCCAAATACCTTTTTGTCACATATCTTTGCATGATATTATTTAGGAAAATGACTATCATCAGGAATGTTTAGCTCAACTTGAGCTACTTGATGAACATCATTTGGATTTCCTTTCCCATCTTTGTGTCTATCAAGAATGAATCAAACATGCCTATAATAAATAGTTGAAAGTCTGAGAATTCAATATTAGAGATCTTGTTCTTAAGGAAAATAAACATGTAACTAATATGGAGAAAATCAAAAGGGACAAATTTGTTTTCAATTGGCTTGGACCCTACATCATAACCCATGAGTATGGATCATGATCTTATCATTTGTCCTCTCTCAAAGGTAAACCAGAACTTGAGCCTCTCAATTCTTTGCATATACATCTCTTTTATTATTATATAGGGATCATAATCATCATTTGTCTAACTTAAGCTCATCCCTTGTAACCATATTCACTTCCCTCCTTTTAGGGGCAACTAACTAAAACTAAATCATGTGATTATCCATCACAATTATAGCCTAATATTGAATTATGGGTACCATGGCTATATCCATGACATAATTCTCATAGTACTTCCCATCTCTTTTAGATTAGTTCTTATGGTAATTGTCACATATACCCCTTTTTCATTGACTGAACCTTCATGTCAACCTAGTTTTGCCTTCATAAAGGTAATCCCTTGAACATGTATAAACAAGTCTATGTCAAGCGAAACTAATATCAAAAGTCATAAACAAACTATGGGTTATTCTTAGCATTTGTAAATTGCTCCCATAAAGGATAACTATTTAAAAATCATCTAAGATTGCCAAACATAAGGTGGACTACTCCCTTGAAGGATAACTATCAAAATCATTTAAAATAAGCACATAAACTTATACCACTCCCTTGAAGGAAGGCTAAGTAAAGCATTTGTCAAAGCTAGCAATTTCTTGGAAGCTTCCCACATTGATCAACTTCATCAACCCTAAATCAAATTCAAAATAACAAAGACCCCCAAGTAAAAACAAAAGAATTTTGAAGGCCACAATTAGCTCTCATAACATCAATAATCTTGGAAAGCCACAATTAGCTTTCCTTAGTAGATTTATCACATCAATCAGTCTACACTTTATATATAAACATAGACTTGTTTATACCACCTCTACAAAAACTATAGAAAAAGAATGCTAGTCTCACTAATGGTTTTAGTTTCACCCATTTTCCCTCCACATATCATATGCATGGGACTATGAGCTTACATGAAACAATGTGATCAAGATACCTATTTATCAACCTAAGCATGCTAATGTGAAGCATCTAAAAGGCTTATCTTTACTAAGCTAATCCAACTTTGGGTTTCATTTTGAGCTGGACCAATGAAAAGGCATCTTGTTCCTTTTCTTATTTTTCATAAGTTCATGTAGATATACCTCTCATGATTCTTATCATTTGCCTACAAATCAAGTTTGTTAGCTAATTACTTCACGTATTTTTATGTTTAACCATATTCACATTCTATTTTTGTGATCATGAACAACAAACATCACATTAAAAGTGTGAACATCATGAACTATGTCAACAAGAAACATTATCTATCTATCAATGATCCAAACATGATGCAAGTAGACTATAGGCATAATTCTATCCATTTACCATTATCACCTCATATGAGCCTATAATCATATCACTATGCCATCATAAGCATGAACCACATCAATGAATGAGCCATCATGACCCATAAAATATATCAATCTATTCATTTTTCCATGACATCAACATAATTCATTTTATCACATCAAATCCTATCAAACACATTCATATAACCATAAATAATGATGCTACATTATCATATAACATGCATACATCAATAAATTTTCCTATCATATCTGGTGAATAGGATCGTATCATCATAACCACCTTTCTAGCATCACATTCCTAAGATACTAAGTCATGCATCTCATAAATAATACACAAGTAACCATAAACATGAACATCACATGAACCATGAGCATACATCATATACATTAAATAATCCAAAATAATACATGTAATAATGTATCATATCTCTCTCAATACACACACACACACACACACACACACACACACACACACACACACACACACACACACACACACACACACACACACACACACACACAAACACACATCTCACTACATTGACATGTAGGTTGGTATCAAAATATCAATGCATTTATCTCTATCATCAAAAAAACACATATCTAAACTTGATCATAGACCACCACTACCACTAGCCCCACCTACACTTTTGCCATTGCTACTAGCCCCATCTATACTTGTATCTAGGGGTGGTACCCCTAGGACCCCTTCCTAACCTACTGTAGAAGCCCACTAACCTAGAGTAGCTATCAATGGCCTGCCAACCAAACTAGATATATACTCTACATACCTCATAGTCTAGGGTATTTAGTCTAATACCATCACCACATAGTATATGAGTTCCTCTATAGTGGCTAAGTACTTTACCCATGCCATTGTCCTTGGTGACCCTCTGACTACTATGTCTACTCCAACCCTTCATCTAAATAGGTCCCTCTCTTACATAACTATATCAAGGGATGCATATGCCTAGTCCCTATCACCTATAATAGTGGCAAGCTGACCCTATAATATGGTGATGTGGCCCTATAGTGTAGCCACCTATCCTTATAAAACCTATATCTAAGCCTGGGTCATAGCCAATGTTTCCCTTGCCTATCCATCCTAGCTGGTTGGATTTACATCCATGGGCACCACCCATCCATCATCTCCACCCACATCTACCACTACATAGATCAGTTGGTACCAAGCCTTATAACCATTTGTGTACCCTACATCATCCACAAGGTTTCGAGTAGGAATCTCCTCAAAACCACCATCCAAAACCATCGAGGTAGGATGAGGCACTGACAACTAAACCTCTAAGTCCTACCTCTTATGCTAGGGATGTGGACTCAGTATACCCTATATCAAGCCAAACTAATGCCACACTTGGTCATGGAATCAACTCAACCTTACCCTCTTAGTGGCCCACTATCCACCTATAACTTTACATGGCAAGGGTCTACCTCCTATAGCTTGGCAAAATGGGAAACTATAGATATGGTCTCTAGGTAATGCCCCCAGCTACCAATGTACTTTGGGCACCCTTGAACCACTTGACATCATGTGTGCTACCTCTTTCACCTAATGTATCCACATTATCTCTCCATCTCATGAATATGATAGGGAAGTCAATTTGTATAAACCATACCCATGACAATCCCATCAATCTCAAAACGTGGATGTGCTCATAAGCCCAACAATAAAGAACTAGGCCCACACTAATACCATATCTCCTATGCTGTCTGAATCTCCACAACTCCTTATAAATCTAAACCATAAAAATCAATACCCAACCAAACATTATCTTTCCAAGAATAAACTCCACTAATTCACCTAGTAATACATATGAAAATCTCCCACTACTTGAATTTGGGAGCCCAAAACATGTAACAATAATCATCAATATCCTATCCTCTGGAGCTCTCTCATATAACACTGTGTAGATAAACCCTGTAGAATGCCACCAAACCTTGTCACTATCATCCCCATACACATACTCAACCAAACCATCCCATTCATCTTGATCTATCTAGTATATCACCTCACCACATAGTGGGAGTTGAGTGATCCTGTATACATATTATAGGAGAATAGTCATCTCCCTAGTTAATATTAATAAGGTATTCATAGTAGGATCACATTTCTTTATGAGTGTTATGATCATGGATGAATCCCTAGCACATGATGGTAGTGCCTCACCACCCCCATTCCTACCTCCTCCATGTACACTCAATCTTTGGTAGTCATCTATTTGTGAAGCATTGGGAAGATAAATGACATGTGGTTTTGCATCTAGATCTATTCCCTATCCTACATCAAAACATATACTTAGCTCAATTTCTAACATTGGTCTTGTATACCCTATCTTCTAAACATACCCTAACCCTAATCTTTTCTTGAACAAACCATTACCCACTATCTTCACCTATTACCCTTAATTAACCTATTTACCTCAACCCATTAACCTACCCATTTTATCCTAACTTAACCCATTGACCATAATCTAACCCAAATCATAAACACCTAACCAAACCCTAAAAAAACACATAAAAAATTCTAACCTATCCTACCCAACCACTGGTGATCATGTTGACTATCGATGGTTGGTGACCCCTAATTCTTGGGGTGTCGACCATTGATGGTCAGACCTAACCATCGATGATCACCTATGGAAATTTCATGGTTAAAATACCAAAAATATCTTGAGGTAGACACAAAATACCAACATGTAATAAACTTACTTAAACACATAGCCTATCACCTACCTAAACCAAATCACCCACCCACCTTGGCAATTTGGAATTTTACCCCTAATTTTGCCCAAAAACCATAAAAACAATGCTTATGGCATATAGACTAGAAAACATAGTCCATACCTACCCCCTAAGCACATTCAAATAGTTAATATCAAACTAAGCTAGTAAATTCACTACACCCCCTACCTCATTCTTTGAGTACCTCCAGGTCTAAGCCCATGAGTATCTACCTAGCTATGTCCTCATGTTCCCTACATCTTAGGCCCACACAATCAACCCACACACTTCTAGACAAAAAACACTCACCACCTCAGTAGCCACTCTCCTTTCACAACACTTAACTCACCAAAGATAAAGTAAAAAATGCATGATAGTAACAATGCTAACACTTACTTTTGTTTTTTACTTTTACCCATCTAGCTTTTTAGGGTTTTCCCTAACCATCAATGGTCACCTTTTGGGGACCTTGACCATCAATGGTTAAGAAACCCTAAAACATCCCACTTTTTTTAATTTCACCTAAAAACTACCATTTATACCAAACTACACCTAGCTTTGCCTACTTTTAGATATGCCTACTCCCACCAACCCAACCACCTCACCACCTTATTTTTGGTCTATTTTGGCCCATTTGGCATGCAATTTTATGACACTTTTTTCTTGATCCTTTGATCATAATGATAATATTGCCATGTTGACCTTTTACATTTTATGCCACCTCAGACATACTAACCCACTTATGTCTCACCAGGAGTACTTCCTACCTCAAACACCTATGACACTTGACCCATTTGTGTTTTCTACATGAGCACTGCCTACCTTGGATACCCACTATAAACACATAAATCACTTAATAGACTTGTAGTTATGAGTGTTCCCAACTACCACACCTATAGGCAGTCACATGTTTCACTAGTCCCTTGTCTTTCTTCACACTAACCCTTATTTTTATCAACATTAGCAATTTTAGTCTTTGTACAATCTTGGCTATCACACCTTTTTATCATATTTTGTCCACATATTTGTGTATCATCTACCCAACCTTGTATTACCACCTTGTGGCTAATCATCTACCACTTATAAAACCCATACCCATTTTAGTTTCACCTCATTGACTCCTAGTTTAAGGGAGAACATCTCCTTCTACTCTTGAGGTAACTAGACCCTTAACCCATACTCCATTTTTATTTTGTAGCTCATTCAAGAAGGCCACACAATAAAAAGGAGGCAAAATGTAGACATTAAAAATATACACACCTATGTTTTTGAATGTCAAAAACACCACTGGACCCACCTAAGCCCCCTTTGGGACCAATATACACCCATCTAGCCTCACTAAACCTATCTGTACTTAGTTTTACCAAACTAAATAACTGTGACCTTTAGGACCCTTTTCCTCTAGATCCTGAGCATCGATTGTTAGGGTGACCATCAATGGACAACCTTAGAAACCCTTGACCATTGATGATTAGGATCCACCTCTTAACAAATAATATGTAAACCACTCACATTTATTTGGTTCATCTTATTGGGAGTTGACTTATTGTCACCTCTCAACCAAGCTCTTAGGTACCATGAATCTATTAAAATCAAGCTAGATTCCACCAATGTGTTAGTCACATCAACCACTCACCCAACCAACTTCTATCAAGATAAGTACTTATTTGCCAATAGTCACATGCTTTAATTCCATTTCATAATCAATCTATCCCTTACCCAACTCTCAAAATCCATCTATGGGATCCCATCATTCATCTATTTATCAAACCTGAAATTCCACAGTCAACCACTGATGGTCAGACCCCAACCACCAACAATCAAGCATAATTATTGATGGTCACCCCAATCATTGATGGTTACCTATGACACCAAAAAATATCAACCTATTTTCACCCACCTACACCCAACCAAATCCAATTTTTTATGTTTTTGACCACTCACAGACCCCTTTCAATTTTTTTGAAGTATACCCCAACTCCTTAGTACTAGTATTAATTAGTTTACCACTAATATGATCATTTGTAGTCTATTTTCTCAACAAACATTCTTGTGTTCAATTTTAGTAATCTTATTTAATTGATGCAAGCACCTTCTTTCTAGTTTTGTGAACTTGATTGTTTGAAAGATGTGGATTGATAACCCCTAAGGAATCCCTCACTTTTAGGATTTAGCTATCATTAGGAAATCCACCCAAATATTTGTCTAATAAACAAGTTTTCTTTAGTAATTTTTTATCTATATGTCTTCTTCCCAAGCCAAAGAGGATCTCTTTACAATCTTTTGATTTAACATGCACACAACCAAAAAGGTTTTTCAACCATACCCATATAGAGTTTCTTTTCTCTCTTTATTTAGAACTTAAGTGAAAATTTATGTGAAACAAGGTGTAAGTGGTTTGGTCTTATGTGTGTGATAAAAGTGAATTTATGATTAATTAACTTGATTAATTAAGCTAGGTGAAATAAAATAAACAAGCAAACAAGGGATGCAGTCAATTTCAAGCCCAAGATGAAATTTTGATTTCATTATATGAGAATAAAGACAAGAAGAAAAAGTACTTTTGTGCAACTCTGAACCCAAAAAAAGATGAAAAGGTCCCATCGAGCATGCCATAATGTTTCACATAAATTTTGATTTATTTATATGAAAAAAGTTGTAAAACTTGAAAGAAGGCTGAGGTTATTAGAACCTAGATTTGGTTTGCACTCTGAGATCTAGACAGTTGTAAATACTCCCCTTTGGCTTAGGAATAATGACTTGTAGATAAGAAAACACTAAATAAATGGTTGATTAGCTAGATAGTATAGTGGATTACCTATTAAGATAGATCTAAGAAGCACAAGCTTCTTTGGAGATTGTCAATCCACACTTTTAAACAATCAAGTTTTGAAAATGAAAGATAAATTACTTGCATGAATAATAGAAGGTACTAAAATAAAATACAATAAGTTCTTAAAAGATATGAATTTGACTAATTATAGCAATAAATTATTAGATATTAATTTCAAATGAATCAAACATGGTTTAAAAAAATAGATTGATGATTTGTACTTAGGCAAAAAGTTAGACAGTGGGATTTGTTTTGGGTTTTATAGGTGAAAATAACTTGCTATTGAAATTGTCACATAGGGACCATCAGTGGTTGGGTAACCATCAACAATTAGGATAGACTATCAATGGTCAGGGTGACCATAAAAAATTACTGTGGGTTTTGGTTTGGTTCAAGAGGCTAGTTGATGAGGTTGTAGAATGGATTTTGTAAGGTGGGATGGAAGATAAAATAGAGAAAACAATTACTAAATCTAATAAAAGATAGATAATTAGCTCATTGGTCTAAATAATTTGGAGGTAATTGGCTAAAAAAATTGTTGGTAGAGTTTAGATTAATCTCAATAGAGTAATAGTGTCTTGGCTATGACTGATGAGCAGTGGCACTCAGATCTCTAACTTGGCTGCTAGTCCACTAGATTCACTAGAAAAATACCTACAAAATAAGTTTTGATACAAGAATCTCTAATAATTTATGATGATGCCTAATAATTTTTACCATTTTAGTGCTTGATTGATCTTGACTCTAAATCCCTTTCACCTCCTCCTCTTTTTTTATAGAAAGAAGGAAAAGATTTAATAATAGGTTCAACAAGAGGTTTAATAGGGTGTCTAAATTTATCTTTATCATGTATTGATTCACACACATATTAGATAATCTAAATATAAAAATTAAGCTGTAGTTAGCTAGAGTTAACCCTTAAGGTGGTTAAAATGATGACCATGGATGGTTAGGCCTAGCTATTGGTAGTTAGGGGTCGACCATAAAATATTGATAGGTTAAAGGGTATAATGGTTAAATTCAATCAATTTGACTTAAGTTTGGTGTTTGAGGTTAATCAAGTGGTCCCAAGGGGGTCCAAGAGTGGTCTAGGGGTTAGTTTAACATCTAGAATCATCACGTGTGGTTTTTTAGTAGCTACAAACTAATTTGTTGGTGTTATGTGCCTCATCACTAATGATAACCAAATATCAAACCCTAGATCTATAAGATATGTTCTCATCCTTATAATCCAAAAATCATATTTTGTTCCATCAAACAATGGTGTTTTTTTGTGAATAAACCATCCTGACCTTGATGATTAGCCATGAGTGCTCCTGAGATCTACCTTCCAATGGTTAGATTGATTTTGAAGGAACCATTTTGATACCAATTGCTATGCACAAGTTTATATTGAGGGGGGTTTAATCAATATAAGATAATATTTAAATATTTTAAATTTAATCAACCACATCAACCATAAGAGTTCAAGATCTAGAAATTAATAATATAATATAGTATAGGATTTACATGGAAACCCTTTTAGGAGAAAACCTCAGTAAATTTTTTCTTTTATATATAAGTCTTTTACAATTTTTGTAGGCAACAACCTACTAGAGACACCAATCCCCAAACCAAACACCAACTCAATCAATTTGTGAGCACCCACCCATTGGAGACACTGATTCCCTTTGCCAAACACCAACCTAGCCAATGCATGAGCACCAACCCACAAGAGAAAAAACCCCTAGACTTTGAGGCACTGATCCTAAGCCAAATTGATTCCACCATCTATGATTATTTCTTTAATTTAATGATGGATTTGCTTCTCTTACTTTCTCTCACATATTTTCTTATATAATTATTTCTCTCCTCTCTTTCACAATTCTCAAATGATATTCTTCATTAAAATAAACCTATTATTCACACTTATTTTCTTAAGATATATTCTATTCATTTTTTTCTCTTCTCTTCTTCTTCACTCAAATGATATGTATAAACAATTTTTTTCTCTTAATCTATTCCTTCTCTCTCACACTTATATGATCTTCAATCAAATCAAATGCTTGTAATACTTCCACGTCTCTTCTCCCTTATATACCCTTTAAAAACTTCTCACAAAGGAGGCATCCCATCTAAGAGGCACCTCTTCACCAAAATATGTGACCATTGACATTCCATCGACATTTTTATTTACAGTTCCATTAACATTTTCACTGACATTTCCATTCACTTTAGGTAATAATTCCATTTGAAACTTCCATTCACTTTTGTAAATAATTCCATTTGACATTTCCATTCACTTTTGAAAATAATTCCATTTGACATTTCCATTCATATCCATTACAATTCCTTTAACACCAATGACAATTATTTCAACAATATCCCCTTTGTCATTGATGGCAATCCCCATGAATTAATTTATGAACTCCCCCTTACTGTGGCTCTCCTCCTTTATTTATCCTATCTTAAATTCTCCCCCTTTGACATCAATGGAAAATGGTTATATACCCTAATCCCCCTGAGTTGATGCTTCCTCTCATAGTCACTAAATGAAAAAAAATTATCTTCTTTTGTTGTCTTTATTAAAATATTGAATCTATTTTATGCCACTTATTGTAATATCTTATTTTATTTTTCCTCTTTGTAACATCTTTTCACTATACAAATAATATGTCTCTTTATTCAACATGGACTTTACTTCCATTTCTCTTTCTGCTTTGTGTTCCACCATGTCCTCACTTCTAATGTTGCTTATGCATTTTGCACAAGCACACATTACTCTTTTTAATTTTCTATCTATTGCATCCACTTCCAAACTTTCATGAATTCTCTTTTGAGTTTGTTTTGGTAATCCTATTTCTTGTTATATTCTATAAGATTACTTCCACATTGTCTCACTATATGTCCATACTTATTTCAATTATAACATATAATGTCTGTTGACAATAGAGTAAATGAAATTCTACCTTAGAAACCATATGAATCTTTGTTTCTGTTCCAACCATGCCCATTCCTCTCATGTCCTTCACTTATGCCATAGTTTCATGTATACTCATTTATTGAATACCCATTCCTCTTATCTATATTTTTTCCACTATTCCATGTGTATCCATTCCTCGCATGTCTCTTACAATAACCATAAAATGATCATTGGTACTTATCAGATTGTTTTGGTAAGAATGATCTTCTATCATGACAATTTTTATTTCCTTTGTCTTCTACTTATAGAACTTCATTATTTAGTGAAGTATTCTCTTCTATCTTCATAAGTTTAGTAAATTTAACATACTCCTTGGTAACCCTTTTTTAATCTCCATATCCAAGACCCAACTTATGGAATAACTACCTCTGATGATCTAGAGTCTCATCTATAACCTTAGTGCTCTTCTCAAATCTTAAGTTTCTTTTCAACTTATCACTAGACTTCTCTAATTCCTTTCTTAAATATACAATCTAATATTCAAGCTTATCAATATTTTCCTCTTTTGATTTTAGTTGATCTATTATTACCTCCTCAATTCTTTTTGCCTCTTCTAACTAAGGTTTTAGATTGGTAATGATCTTTTTCAAACTCTTTGAATCTTTGAGATATGTTTGTTTTCAAATGTCCACCTTCTTATTCATATTTCTAAAGTTGAAATTTTTTATTCAAATTCTTTTTATTAATCTTCTTTATTTCATTCAAGGTATAGACAAGTTCTTCTTCCAGATCCACTTCTCCTTCATCCTCAATATTTTCTTCTTCTAGAAACATTTGGTCTTCATCATTATTTGTTTATATTTCCATCAAAAGAGTTTCTTATTTATCACTCTCTAAATTACTCTCATTACTCTCTTCTTCTAAGCTACTCTCCTTGGTGTAAAGACTTTACTTATATCTATCAGAGTTTTTCTTTTTTTCATAATTACTTGGCTTATAGTTATTTTTGTATGAATGTTTACTATTTCCTACCTTATCATGTTCTTCTTCATCACTATTATCATATTTTACATGAGGAAACTTAACAATAAAATGGAATATCTCAACATAATTGAAACATTTGAAAGGAATCTTACCTTTTAACTTGTTAGATCCCTTTTTAAGATTGTTAAAAAAATAGCTTATTCTTCTTCTTCTGATTCATCACTTGACTCAAGTTTTGCATTTTTGACTTTCTTTGAAGCTTTGAAGGCTACTTCATGCTTTGACAATTTTTCTATTTCTATCCTCATTTCATATGTTGTGAGGATTCCACATAATTGATCCTTCATCAATGTGTCCAAGTCCTTCATTTCTTCAATAGCTGAGACTTTCACATCATACCTCATAGGAAGTGGCCTTAGTAATTTCTATATTATCATTGATTCTTACATTTTCTCACCTAACCCTTTGATGGTGTTGACTATCTCATCCACATGGAGAAGATAGGTTGTAATGTTTCCTTCATATTTCATCTTAAGACTTTTAAACTACCTTTTATTCATTTAAAGCTTCACCTTCTTGACCTTGTCATCAACTTCATAGATATTTTGAAGTTTGTCCCATATATATTTTTCTGACATAATGAATTAATTTTATGAACTTTGATTCTTATAAGCTAGATAAAATGGCATTCATCACTTTGTCATTATTCTCACATGCCTTATTTCCAACCTAATCCATTGGTTGATTTATTGGTACTATGTACCTTGTCATTACTGATAACTAAATTTAAACCCATAAAGCCATAAGATATGTTCTCATCCTTATAATATAAAAATAATAATTCATTACATCAAATAATGGTGCTTTATTTGTGGAGAAACCATCCTGACCTTCATGACTAGTCATGTGTGCTCCCAGGATCTACCTTTTAGTGGTTAGACTGATTCTAAAAGAACTACTCTAATACCAATTGTTATGCATAAGATTATACTAAGAGCGGGGGGGGGGGTGAATCAATATAAGATAATATTTTAAATTTAATCAACCACAACAACCATAAGCATTCAATATCTAATAATTTATAACACAATAAAACATAGGATATATATCAAGATACATAAGCATTCAATATATTGATATATAACTCTTTTAAAATGTTTGTAGGCACCAACCTACTATAGAAACCAATCCCCAAACCAAGTACCGACTCAATCAATTTGTGAGCACCCACCCACTCGAGACACTGATCCCCTTTACCAAGCACCAATCCAGCCAACTCGTGAGCACCAACCCACAAGAGTACAAACCCTTAGATTATGAGGCACTAAACCCAAGTCAAATTTATTCCACCATCTATGATTGTTTCTTCAATTGAATAATGACTTTGCTTCTCTTACACTTTCTCTCTCACTAATTTTCTTATATACTTTCTACTCTCCTATCTTTCACAATTCTTAAATGATATTCTTCATTAAAATAAACCTACCCTTCACACTTTTTTATTAAGATATATTCTATTTCATTTTTATCTCTTCTCTTCTTCTTATCTCAAATGATATGCATAAAAAAGAAATTCTCTTCATCTCTTCCTTCTCTCTCACACTTGAAGGATCTTCATTCAAATAGAATGATTGTAATACTTCCACATCTCTTCTCCCTTATATAGCCTTTAAAAACTTATAACAAGGAGGCACCTCATTCAAGAGGAACCTATTCACCAAAATACATGAACATTAACATTTCCATCCATAATTTCATTAACATTTTTGCCGACATTTTGACAATTTTGTTCACTTCTGATAATAATTATGTTTTACACTTTCATTTGCTTCTAGTAACAACTCTGTTTGACATTTCCATTCATATCCATTATGATTTCTTTGACATCAATGAAAATTAATCCAACATTTCCTTCATTATCCACTTTAGAATAATTTTATGAAGGTCCATTTCAATGTCTAAAGCCTTGAATTTATCTTGATAAACCCCCTTGCCAAAATCCAATGCCATCTTTTTCCCTTTAAAATCCACTTTACCAAGATGTTAAACCCTCATTTTCTCCTTGTTATCTAATGGAATCTCTTACTGCATAGAATCTAGAGCATGCTCCAAATATTACAAATATTAAAAAAATAGAATACATTTATTTACTAGATGATGTAAATGTGATAAACATTTAAGGTTCTTTTCCTTTACTAAGTGATGCAAATATTAAAAAAATTGAATGTCCTTATTTAATTGATAAAAATGTGATAAAATTTGAATGTAATTCACATTTATTAGATGATAAAAATGTTATATAAGTTGAAATTACTCTTTCTCTCACTTTAGATGATGCACATGTTATAAAAACTCCAATCACCCTTATTTTTACCCTTCCCATTTTTTGAGAAAAATATGTTATCATTATTTTCTTTAATCATATTATGGGATGAAACTCACCTCTCTTTATCCTATTTATGTAAATATTTATTTTACACCTTTACTTAAGATGACTCAGGTAGTTGGCTTTTCTACTAAGGCTAGTTAGTGTGTGTTTTAAACTTTTAGGGTTTAGCTTATGTAAATCCTACATTTTATTAAAAGGTTGAGTAGACTAAATTAAGTAAATAATATGCATAAAATAGTCATTGATTTTTTACACATTTGACTAGATTTGACTTTCTAAAAATAGTAATAAATATGTGAAAATAAAGACTTATCTGTAAAACACCTAATATGGATGATTTGAGTGATGAAAATTGAGATGGAAGTAGGTCTAAGTGTCATAAACTTGATGCTTTTGTTAGAATCCCTCATAGATATTAGCACTAAATTTGGAAAGTAGTGTCATGTGGCTCTAGTGTCCTAATATTAACACTAATGTCCTTTATGTAGGATTGTCATAAACTTATGAGTGTACCTATGTTTAGGTTTATGGGGTTTGTTCTTGCACACACAAATTTTAGAGCTCTATATTGTGCCTATAATGACTAATTTATGATGCAAACCCTAATTCTCTTTATAAGTAGGATATGAGTTGAAAAGTGTGTTTATTAGTAGGATAGGTTGGACATCCTCAACACCCCATTATGAAGAGAGTTGACTACATACTATTATTTTGAGGAGGGATCAAGACTGATGTATTTCTCCCCACCTAAGTTTTATTTCAAGTACAAGTGATGCTAATATGATAGTGGCCTTGAGTTTATTGAGTGTGATTGAGATTAGAAATCTAGAAAATATGCGCTTAGGGCTATTTTAGATGGCAGTATTCATAAGTAGGGTAGAATAGGGATTAATAACCTTAATTTTACTTAACTCTATTTTGTATTTAAATAGGTATTTTGCATCTAATCTATATCAAGTGGATAGAGGGATAAAATTCATGTATTTTTAGTCTTTTGTTGCTTTTATAGATACTAAAAAATGTCTAGGCCAAGCTTAGGAGGGTTTTAATTTTGAAAATGTATTCATTCAGGAAAGTTAGGATAAAAGACATAGTCACCATTTTGGGTACAATAACATCATGTGGCTCTAGTGTCCTTCATGTGGTGTTAATGTCCAACTAGCATAACATTAGGCATAAAGGGCTAGGATTGGGAAATGAGGGTCTAGGACTATGTTTGAACTCACTAATAATAAGCTCTAGGATAGGTATAGGGATAAAATAGGGATATGTAGTCTTAATTATCACTCTTAGCATTCAAATACCACTTTTAGGTGATTACATTTACCCATGTTTATGGTATAAATGCAACAAAGAAAAATGATTGGTATAAAAGAAAAAGAAGCATACCTAGACTTACCTAGGAAGGGAAAACATGAATTTGATTTTGATTATGTGAAGTTGCATCTATGTATGTGAATCATGATCCAAAGCATGTCCTACAAATGAAACATGCATAAAATAGTCCTTAATTAATAGATATAAATATCAAAAGACTGTGTTCCTTAAATAAGTAACTAATTAGAACTAAGTAAAGAGATGGGAAAGAGGAAAGGAATGAATATACCTCAATGGGTATGTGAACCATTGCATGAACCTAGTGATAACCTCTGTGTGTGTGTGTGTGTGTGTGTGTGTGTGTGTGTGTGTGTGTGTGTGTGTGTGTGTGTGTGTGTGTGTGTGTGTGCGCGCACATGTGTATGCGTGTGTGTGCATATGCATAGTGATCAATAAGTGAATAACTTGGACTGAACTAACAGATTTCTCAATCCTTGGGTGTGGGTGACTCAAGAACTCAATATAGTTTTGACTCCATCATTTCCCACCATTTCTTGGTGGATCATGACCTTTGAATAACTTGGATTAGATTGATAGTGTGTCTAACCCTCTCATGTGGGTGGATTAAGAACTCAAGTAGGCTATGACTCCATAATTTCCCACCATGTGTAATATATGAATCTAAAAATGAAATATGAAAAGTACTAAAAATATCTAACTAATTATGTCTATGTATGTTGTATTTAAAACCACTTAGGTACATTAAGTGACTCTAGGCCACTCGAGAATGCCAACCATTGCTGATAGAGTAAGTCATGGAGCTAGTGATAACTTAGAATATGATGCCAAGTATATATAATGTAGAAAATGACATGGAATTTGTCATTCCATATAATCAACTAGCGTGAAATTGAGCATATGGAAGAAATATGCCATGTACATGCCCCCAATCTAGTATCTAGGTATATTAATTCTGAAATGAGTTGTAATAATTATATCTAAGTATTTGAATTGAATATGGGAATGGTTATGATATAGATGATGCCCCCAATATAATAAATAGAATATAATTCTAAGTTGAAATAGTATGATTTTGAGCAAAAAATGAGTATAACTGATAAATATGTAATTAGATCTATGCAAACTTATATTGTACCTATTGTAATGTTCTAGCCAATCTGAGTTATTCTAAAAATGAGGCTACTAGACAAGAGTTCCACATCTTGTAAAGTAGTTCCATGTGGTGATATTGTCCCTATTTTGGTGATAATATCATTCTATTCTAAAAAATATGCCAATGTAATGATTTTTGAGTCACTGTGCTTACCTATTTAATTTTTGTAATTGAGCCCATGTGCTAAAAAATGTTATGTGAATCTAATATAGGAGCATGATCTTTGTGAGAAACCCTTGTGAATGCCCCCTATTTTGAGGGTAGTTTTTGAACCTATGTAAGAACAATCCTCAAAATAAAAAGATCTAAATAATGTTTGTTTACTGGATAATTTATGATAACTATGTGATAATCCAATATAATGTCCATACATAACATTAGAATGTAAAATAATTTGAGCATAAATATGTAATGTAAGATTCATGTCATGTCTAAAATTTCACAAGGGTGTAAATATAGATGTAATAATGTATGTAACAATAAATATGAGTAATACTAAATAGTTACCTAGGGGGATGGGGCATGTTATCCATCATGACATCCAAGTAGAAAGGATATATGCATGAGGTCCATCATGATATCAAAAATTGGTGTGTGTAACAAGAAAAGAAAACCATCATATCCATGACATATATAATAAATCCTATATAAAAACATGAGGCACATAAAATAGGCCAAGGGAACATAATATAAGGGACATGGTCACATGTCACTAAATTTGATAAAATAAGACATACACAGACATGTTAAAATTTCCACATACATAAGAAACAAACAAGTTGGATTAGAGCCACATAGAAGGACATGTTCAAATGTCTGCATACACAATCAATAAATCACACATAAGGGATATGGGAAATTTCCAAGGCATACATACTATGAATAGAAGTGGTGTAGAGCCACATAAAAATGGTATACTCAAATACTCTCAAATAGAAGAAGTATAGAAATACAATCAAGTTTAAACTAAGTAAGCTAAAAATGAAATTATACATGAATATGTAATACAAATCTATGTAATAAATAGGATGTACATATATTGAGTCTAAATTAGTAATATCCAACAAAAAATTTAATTATGAGTAGTAATGATAAATGTCTAGATATAACAATGTTAAAGCTATAATGTAGAGAATGTAAAGATAGAACTTGGTAATAGAAACTATGTATAGGATGCCCCCAAGTGGGTGAATGTGTAGATTGAAGAACCATGAATAAGTGTATATGCCCCCACTAGGTAGATAATATCAATTCTATATTAGTATAGTAGACTTAAGTCATGTAAGCAATTTTCAAGCACTCAACAAGAATAAGTGAAGCATTTATTATGATAAAAATGTCTATACTAAGATAGATAACATATGTAAGGTATGGAAAATATAAGGAGTGTAAACATAGAAATGTATAAAATCTATAATTTTTTTGTGTTTTTTAAGTGATATTTGAATGATTTTTATGTTTTTAAAATTTTGTATTATTTTTTTATTTTCCAAAAATAAGCTATGTAAAAGCAATATGAAATTAACTATGTACAAATCATAAGAGAGAGGGAAAGTATGTATAATAAGGGAGAAACCATACTAACTAATGAATCTCATGGGAGAGTTACTATCATTATGACCTATGTCAAATAAGGTAATTTTGATCATGTGTGTTGTGTGAAAGGGAAACTATGATCTGATAATCTATTTTATTGAGTGATATGTATCTATATTTGTTTCTGTAGTGGTGCTAGAAATATGTGGCACTAATTATGGTGTGTTATGAATTATATGGATCTTTAGAACCCATATGGTATAATAAACTATAGATGACATAGGTTCCCTATGTAGAGAACCTTGAGATCCTAATAATATTGGTCTTGGAAAAAAGTGAGTGAAGGAAGGCCCTCTAGAATCTATGAAATATCTTTGATGTAGGGGTCTCTCAAATAATGGTTTTCATGGGAGAGTATACGTACGTGTAGATACTATAGGAGTAGACCTTGCCTAGATTGATAGATTTACTAAAATTTATGGTTTATCAATATGAACTGTGCTCTGAGATGTAACTAATAACCATGTTATATCTAGTAATTGTGCTAGAACTCTAACGGGTGACAATGTTATAACTTCTTATGGGATAGGTAGTGAATACTCATTTGGAATACTCTAAAATTTAACCACCTAATTTGAATATATGATTTTAGGCATATATTAATTATATATGGGATGGATTATATCTTTTGTATCCATTACCTACCCAATAAAATATCAAACATGCATGCACTAGGTACTACTAAGAACCGAGTGGCTATATGTGATGGTCCATCATATAATGGAATCATAATATCACCGATGGAGATATGAACATGAAAAATAAAAAAATAATAACTATTTATATGGGGAATAAATAATTCTTTGAATACCCAAAATGTTATAGAAGTGTTAGGGTGCACATGTTAATGTTTAACCCATTATCAACCATAACACTCTGGATAGGATGATCATCTATGTATACTCATATAAAGAGTGCATGTAAGTTTGTATCATCATAAAAAATATCCTATTATGATAAGGTGATGAGTGGTTTAAATATAAATATATTATGATACATTCCAATGATGTTGTGCAATGGGTGTGCTTCCTTTGAAATAGTATGATATAAAGCTAGTGGTGGATGTGCTTGATGTGTAGTGAATACCTAAAGTGATCCCTACCTCATTTTTTGTGTGATTTGGAAATGAATGTGAGAATATATTTAATTCCATAATTTCCATTTGTTTTAATTTTGGTGACTCTATGGGTGGTCCCACATCAATAATGTTAGCCTCAATCAAATCTTTTATCGTATGTTTTAGGCTTATGTATTTGTTTGTTGTATGGCATGGTGCCCTATGATACTTGAAAATGAATTGGAATCATAAATATTTATAAGAGTCCATGTAATACCAACATATTTAATGTGATGGAAAGATATGAAATTGCATTCCAATAGCTACTATAAAACCCATGCTAGTGAATCTAGAAGGTTGGTGAAGATTCGACACTGAGGAGGTGATAAAAACAAGCAAGGAGATGGCTCTGAAACTACGTTAACTATGGATTTTTTATCACTCTTTTTTTTAATGGACCTTAACTTATATTAAGGATTATTTTAAAACTTAAAATTTTATTCTAATCTATTGGTATACTTGAGTTTACCTATTGATAGAAGATTGAACTCTTTTTCTTTTACTTTATGGCACAAATTTGTGAATGTAAGAAACTTCTTAAACAAGATAGATCCATGTAATTTTGGTGAAAGACACTATTTTAATATGTCGTAAATCTCTTTTTTTTTTCATGGGGATATTCAATTTAGATAATTCAATATACTATTGTAAGTCATATTCGATGATAGGCTCATTTGGATTTTGTTTTAACTATGCAACTTGGGCATATGAGATCTTGTCATTGATATTGATGGAGAAGTGTGATAAAAACATATATAAAAAAGGATTAAATGCTATGATATATAGAATCGGTAAGTCATAAAACCACTATAAGGAATAATCCTTTAAACTACATGGAAACAACTATGTGAGAAACTAATCGTTGGACACATAGTCCAAACATGTTGCATGAAAATTATGGAGATGGTGATCTAGGCCACCCTTGCCATCATATAATGTAAGTTTATGTGCCATGAATATAAATGGAAATGGATTTGTCACTATGTGATGTGAAAAATGTGTATGCAATATAATATTAGAATCTAAGGCATGCAATGGCCTAGTGGCTCCCTTATCAATGTGTAACACCTTGGCCATAGATTATGAACCTTGTACATAAAATATTGTACATCTAGAGTGGAATAACTAACCAAAATAAGTGTAGATGTCATTGAAGGTTTTTGAATTACAATTGTAGTTTGTGCTAGCAAATTTGGCCCCACTTTAGGTGTAATAATGTTATTAGCTGTGGGAGTTGAAGATTGACCATTGTTTGATTTTTAGAGTTCTTCCTAAATAGTAGTTATGAGGTCATCTTGCATATATAAATGTTTTGACACAAAATATTGTAATTATTTCTTATCAGTCTCATAAAATCAATTGTTTAATTATGCCATTGTAGTTTAGGAAATAGGAAAATAAGTGGTTATATACTTTGAACCTTTAAATATTTTTAATCTAAGAAATAATTTAAAAAATAAATGTTGAATGAAATCTGAAATTTTGAAACTAAATTATGAGCATAGACACAAAAAGAATACAAGCCCTGAGAGACTCTAGGGTTGGGGTTTGAGTAATGTTCGAAGTAAGTCAGGTTCACCAAATGTTTTAACTTTTTAGGGTTTAGCTTATTTAAATCCTATGTTTTATTAAAGGGTTGAGTAGACTACATTAGGTAAATAATATGCATAAAATAGTCACTGATTTGTTATAAATTTAAATATATTTAACTTTCTAAAAATAGTAATAAATATGTGAAAATAGTACTTATCTATAAAACACCTGATATAGATGATTTGAGTGTTGTAAACTAAGATGGAAGTAGGTCTGAGTTTCATCAACTAGATTCCTATGTTAAAACCCATCCTAGATATTAACACTACATTGGATAGTAACACCCTATGACTATAGCATTTTGATATTGGTGCTAATGTCCTCTATGAATGACTATCTCAAAATTATGTTTGCACATTTGTATGGGTTTTTGAGGTCTATTCCTACATGTAAAAAATTTGGAACATTGTATTGTGCTTGTAATGACTAATTTATGATGCAAACCCTAATCCTCCTTACAAGTAAGGTATGAGATGAAAAGTGTGTTCATTTATAAGATAGATTAGACATCCTCAAAACAATATTATGAAGAGAGTTGCCTATATACCAATGCTCTAAGTATGGATCAAGCTTGATTTAGTTATCCCAACCTAAGTGCTATTGAAATTTCACATTTTTCTAGTATGATAGTGGTATTTAGTGCCTTGACTATGCTTGAGTATAGAAATATGAAAAATATGAGATTGGAGATATTTTAGTTGGTATTATGAATAAATAAGGCAAAATATAGATTAATAACCTTGTTTTTTATCAACTTGTTTCATATTTGAATAGGTATTTTGCATCTAATCTCTATGTAGTGGATAGAGGGCTAAATGTCATGTATTTATAGTGTTTTGTTTCTTGTGAAGATAATAAAATATGTCTAGGCCAACCTTAGGAGGCTTTTACTTTCAAAAAGGTATTTATTCAATAAAACTAGGGTAAAGGACATAGGTGCCATTTTGGGGACACTATTGACACATGGCTCTAATGTCCTTAATGTGGCACTAATGTCTAGTCAGTAGAACACTGGTACGAAGGGCCAAGATTGGGAAATGAGGGTTTGCAACTATGTTTGAACTATCTTGGGATGCATGTGGCCTTCATAAAGGCTAGATAAGTGTGATAATAGGCTTTATGATAAACTAGGGATAAGGTAGGGATAGGTAGTCTCAATTATCATTCTTAGCACTAAAATACCACTTTTAGGTTATTATAATATGTAGTTAGAGTGTGCACATGTTCAAGGATAGATTTAATAATTACCTACCCACATGTGCCACTGACATTAGATGTTATATTTTATGTGGCTAATAGGAAACTATATTAAAGTCTTTAAATTTGGTATAAATAATCTTCTCCTTGTTATTTTAAACTATTGAAAGATATTATTGATGATGGATTCACATTGAGTTTTATATAGACATATAAATGTTGAATATTTAATTAGTTTTCTTCATTCTCATTTCATTTCTCTTATTCTTGTCTCTATCTTATGTGAGTTATACTTTGGTTCTTCTTAGATCCTAGTTATACTATATTTTACCATGGTACCAAATCCATTGAAGGTTTAATCACCTAAAAGTGGTATTTGAGTATTAAGAGTGCTACTTGAGACAACCTATTGTTAGGCCTGTCTTATAACCTATTATCACACCTTTCTAGCCTTTGTGTAAACCATAGGCCTCCCTAATCACCTTAAATGTAGTTTTAGACCCTCTTTTCTAGATCCTATCCCTTCATGTCTAATAAACTACTAATTAGACATTAACACCACATTAAGGACATTAGAGCCATGTGGCACTAATGTCCCCAAAAAGGCACTAATGTCCTTTATCCTATCTTTCCTAAACATATATATTTTCAAAAGTAAAATCCTTCTAAGGTTGACCTAAGCATATTTTATTATTTACACAAGATACATAACACTATATATACATGAATTTTAGAACTCTATACATTATATGGAAATTATATACAAAATACCTATTTAAACACAAAACAAGTTGAGAAAAATCAAGGTTATCAATCCCTCTTATACCCTACTTTTGTATACTACCATCTACAACTACCCTAAGCTCATATTTTATAGATTTTCAATTTGAATCACACTTAAAGAATTCAATACCACTATCATTTTTTCATCACTTACTCTTTCACTAGCACTTAGGTGGGGATAACTACATTAGGGTTGATCCCTCCTCAAAGTATTGGTATGTAGGTAGCTCTCTTAATAATGGGGTGTAGAAGATGTCCATCCTATCATAATAATCAAAATACACTTTTAGATCATGCCTTACTTACAAGGAATATTAGGGTTTGCATCATAAATTAACTATTACATGCACAATGTAGAGTTTCAAACTTCATGCATGTAGGAATATAACACAAAAACACAAGCATAAATACAACCAAAAGTTCATAGCAGTCCTACATAGAGAAAACTAGTGACATTTTTAGGACACTAGATCCACTTGGTACTATTGTCCAAGTGTGTTGCTATGTCCAGGAGGGGTTCTAACAAAATAATCCAGTTGATGACACTTAGACCTATTCCAATATTTATATTTAGCATTAAGATCATCTATATCAGGCATTTTATAAACAAGTCTTTGTTTGCATATATTTATTAGTATTTTTATAAAATCAAATCTATTCAAAATATATAATAAAAGAGTGACTATTTTATTCATATTATTTCACTAATTTAAACTACTCAACTCTTTAATCAAACATAGGATTTATATTAGTAAAACCCTAAGGTTAAAACATTTGGTGAAACTAACTTACTTCAAATATTTCTTAAAAACCCTAGTTTTACATAAGGTTTACCTTATTCCCATTTTTGTTCACTAAATAATGGTTACAAAATTTTATTTTTCTATTTTTTTGGCATAACCTATCTCATTTATCAATCTTACATTAGGGTTTCATTTATTTAATATAATTTAATTTTTTTGTAAACCCTAACCCTATATAACCTTAGGGTTTACATTTATAGAATTTAGATTTCAGATACATATATCTTCTTATTTATATATCATATAATCATGATCATAATTAAAAAATAAATTAATCACTTTTTTTGTAAAGTTTAATACTTTCATTTGCATGCTTGTTGCCTCTAATTCAGAATGAACTCAAAAAATGCATAAACACATGTATAGATGATGTTTTATATCAGTTTAAATATATGTCATATCTCATAGCATGTTATATTTATCCTATGTGTAATTCCATTAAAAATCAAACCCATACACATAGAGGATATATCACATAATCTAATAACTATGTTTTAAGTTTCAATGTCATATCTTATGCATAGGAAAGAATCTCATTCTCCTCCTCATATCCATGAGGGTGATGGTTACTTTCCCTCTAACTAGGTTTATTCTATCATTACTCCATGAGATGAAGCATCCTATACCAATTTTAGTACTCCCCATACTCATCCTATTCACACCTCTTCCCTACATGGTGTGTGCTTACATGTTTAATCAGAAACAACTAGGGTTTGCACTTGTGAGACTCTATGTGATAAAATTGTCAATATAAGCAAGATAATTTTAGGTTTAAAAAATTAGAATCAACTATTATTGGAAAATATCAAAACAATAAAAAATAATTTTTTAATACAAAGGCCTCCAGTGCACAATAATGTAAATCATATATATACATATTCACCTAGTCAATTTGTGGCAAACAGTGTTACATATCCAAATCATAAATCACAATAAATTACATCTACAACTAGTGATTAAAAAAAAATTCAAAGGTTAAATAAGAGTTCAAGTGAGATACTAAGGTAAATGATTAAAGATAAATTGATCAAACTGCCCCATCTACACGTAGTAAGAAGATCCAAATATTATTATGCATATCATAGAATGCATGGGCACCACACTAATTCATGTTTAGAATTGAAAAGGAAAATATAAAATATAATGGATGTAAATGACTCACATAATGACACATCCTCCACACAACATACAATGACACATTTAAAAATTCAAAAAGGGTCAAATTCAAAAATAGTATATAAATGGTTACCAAAACATAATTTAGAAGAACAAAAGGTTCAAAAATCATAATCAAAACAAGAAAAAATATAAGAAGCACATGTAAATCAAGTAAAAAATGCAAATTTACTCTATAAAATCAAGCTTAAATTTCAAAATAGTATGGCTTTGGTCAAAAATATCTACAAAAATTTGATTATGATAGTCAAGGTTTGGGAAAGCAAGCCCAAGGCATCACTACTCCTATTCTAGAATTTGATAATGTTGTCAACAGGGTTTGGGATTTATTGAACATTTTAACTTAAATCATTCATAGATATAATTTATCAAGGTAAAACATCTAGATACATAGGACATGTTATAGAAAGAGCAATAACTTAAGTTTTAAAGGTAGAATTATTCTAAGCCAACAAACATTCTCAAATAGGGATTTTTATAAGAAGAGCCTCCACAACACCATATGTCTACAATAAGCACAAATTGAAAGGGAAAAATATTAATCAATATTCCAAAGCATAATTAAAAAATGTAAACTCCAAAGTATGAGGTAATTCCCTCTAGTATTCCAAGTTATCATAATTTTAATGATGAACAATACTATGATTTTGATGATGAACAATACTTAGATTCCTACTATAATAAAATTCAACTACATCATGGCATTCACACTACATGAGATATTACCATTCATATTTTTGACATAGGCCACAATGATAGTGAGTCTTCCATAAGACTCATCAGCTAGTATGGTTTATTTTTTATTGTACATACTTTCCCTCTTTTTTGCTCCTTGTACATAGTTCATTTTCATGTTACTTTTACATAGTTACATAAAGTAAAAATACTATATAACATGTTAAAAACATAAAAACATTAAAATAATTACTTATAAAACACAAATTATAGATTATATGCATTGATATGTTTACTTATCTTATATTTTCTAGACACTACATATGATAGTTGTCTTAGTATAGTCAGTTTTATCATACTACATGATTCACTTATTCTTGTTAAGTGCTTGAATATTTTTTATAGGACTCAAGTCCACTACAATGATTTATACTTATTGTTATCTACTCGATAGAGTCATATACACTAATTCATGGTTATTTATTTGACACATTCACCCACTTGGGGGTATCCTATACACAATTTATATTACTAGGTTCTATACTTACATTATCTACATTCCAATTTTAGCATTGTTATATCTTGATATTGATCATTGCTACATATACTTAGATTTTAGCATTGTTATATCTTGATATTTATCATTCCCATTTTTCCTTTAGGACTTGACCATCAATGGTTAGGGTAACCATCAATGGTCACTGTTGATGCATAAAATTGCACCCTTGGCAGGAGGCCGAGCTCCTGCCTTCTTCACACAACTATGGAAACTCCCCTCTCACTTGTGGGACTGGCAAAGCTAGAGGGGAGAGTCTCTAGATAAGGGCTATCTCCCTTTGATGCATCATGTTCATTCCAGCAAGTGCTAACATACATACACACACACACAGATATATATATATATATATATATATATATATAATGGGGGGGGATGAAAAGGGAGAAAGATTGTAGGAAAACAAACTACCCTAAAGAGGTGATGCACCAAAATAAAGTCGACCTTCTCACACTCACACTAAAACTAGACAAATACATACATACACTTCAGTCTTGGTAGAAGGACCAGGCTACAAGAAACTTGGTATGGAGGCCTTGATGGCAAACACAGAAAATAGAGGTTCACCAAGGTGCTGTGAAACACACACTGTAAGTAATTTCTTCTATTCTGCACTTCCAAATATAGCTCTCCTTGTCAGATGCAGAGATGGCACCTTATAGACAACTTATATGTTGGTGTTGAACCTATGAAATCATCAAGAAATAATGGCTAAACACAAACTAGAACTCAAGACATACACATAAATATCTATCCAAGATAGAGGTAAAAAGTGTGTTTATTGATTCAGGTGAAATTTTGCTAGGGCTACGCCTTAAAAATGTGGAAGATGATTTCTCAAATGATAAGTCATCAATATATAGGAGAAGAAAAAGAGGCCTTTTGGCACCCCTTTATTGGGAAGAGCAGGTTGTCTAAAAAATAAATGTTGTGTCAACCCTGGCTTTGACTTCAAGCATTTTTGACATGGTCGCACTGTTAATCGAGGCTACTTCTTGAAGGCACCTACACAACTTGTCTACTCATAAATATGAAATGAAGAAAAAAGGATCGCATAATTGGCCAAATGGTCAATTTACAGCAATTGTTTCACTTGCTAGAGTCACTTCTCAAATCATTGCTTCCCATCGCCACTTGGACTATTTGCCTGCTCCATGCTTGGCACTTTGTCTTTTCCCTATCTTGTCTCTTCTAGCTCCTTCAGCCCTCAGGAGCGATCTTCTAGCAGGTCACTACATTTTGAGGCTTCTTTTCATAATTAGTGTCCTTTCAGTTTGAAAGCAAATGGCTATTTTACTATGTTAACTTTGACATTCACGTGGCTGTCATCACTTTGAAAACCAACGACTAATTCGCTTTCTTAAGGTTGATGGGTTTTTGGACGTCACCATTCTCGACAAAATGTCATTAGTCCTTCATGGGCTTTTCTTGCTTGAAGTCCCTTCTTAGCACCTTCTCGAAGGGAATGTGATCCCTTGGCCTTTGATTTGTAACTTTTATTTGGCCGAGAGTCCCCCGTAAGGGCACCTATCCTTTGGGGTCCTTCGGTGGATCGCTATGCTCCTCCAGATGGTTTCCTAGGTTTTTGTAGGCTTTTGTCCATAGACATTTTGATTGAGTTTCCTGGTGTGGCTTTCCCCAAATTCCTTCAAACTTTTTGTCTAAAGGAATTCCTTCAGACAAAAAGTCTAAAAGAATTCAGGACTTAAACAAAATTTAAACTTACCTCTCGGCTGCCTTTTTTTTGAAGTGTTTACCCTTCACAAGGGCATTTAAACTTTGAGCTACCCTTCAGCCATCTGGGCATATCCTTGAACCAAGCTGTTGAACCAAATAATGGTTCAATGGTTCAAGGGGTTCAACCATTACACACCAATGCTAAGTGAATCAAAGCTGATGAACTTGAAGTCATTGAACCATCCAGTTGAACCAAATGACTAAACCATCCAGATGAACCAAGCTCATTAAACCAAACCATTGAATTGAAATTGGTTCAATAGTTCAATGTTGCACACCAAGCCAATTGAACCAAGGCGGTTGAACCATTTGTTGAACCAGTTCAATGGTTCAATGTTGTGCATGATGAACTTGTCAATGAGCTGACTGATTGAACTAGGCTGATTTGAACCAAGACCAATGAACCAAGTGGTCTATTGAAATAGGCACTGAACCAATGTGTTTTACTAAGCTAAATAACCATGGCATTGAAATTGTGCAACCTGAAATTGACTGGCTTTGAATAGCAAGGGAAGAAGGGGGACCAATTTTATCCTATTGGGCAAAATGGTCAACAAATTGGTGACTCTCAGGGGAAGCATGCCTGCTATGCTTAAAGATTAGTTGCCTTGTAATCCATTGGGCATGGAGTCAGATGGTAACTTAAAAAACTAGTAATAACTCTGATAAATCTAGAACTAGTGATGCATATTCACCTCCAAGAGGAAAAGAAAAAAGCACACACACAAAGCTAAGAAAACTACTACTTGTGCAACAACACTCAGGGAAATCAGGAAATGCAAAGGGAAATATATACAAATGAAAGGAGACTCAATAGTAATACTTTAGATGTATCCCATTAACTATGATATGTAGTTCTTCACCATCCAACCTAGAGAGTTAGAATGCATTATGCTGCTTGCACTGAGTGATTATGTATGGGCCACTCCATAAGGCATCAAATTTTGCATGCTTTCCAGGCTTAGCTCAGTATTCGTCCCATTTCAAGACAATGTCTCCATCAAAGAAATCTTTTGATGAAGATTTCTTATCGAAGTGTCTCTATATTTGCTATTAGTGACTGGTTATAGAAACCACAGCCCGGTCCCTTGTCTCTTAGAGCTCCATCAGCTTGCACAACCTGACCTCCATGTTATTTCCTTCTTCTAATTGTAGCTAGCAAGTGAGATCCAATGTTGAAAATTCAAGTGAGATACGAAGCCTAGCTTCCCTTCCATACATGAGTGTATATGGATAATTTCTAATAGCTCTCTTTGGAGTGATTCGATTATCCCACAGAGCTATTTTCAACTTGGCATGCCAAGTCTTGTAATTTTCTTCCATGGTCCTCTTAATGATCCTGATCAAATTTTTGTTGGTGGACTTAGCTAGCACATTCCACTATGGGTAATAATTGGATGAAGTGCTGAGATATATACCATACCTCAGTGCCCATTCACTTATTTTGGTTCCTAGAAAAGCTAAGGTGTTATCTGAGATCATGGTGGCTGGGACCCCAAATCTTATCACTAGGTCCTCATAAAATTCTAGGACTGCACTTTCATTTGCCTCTTTCAAAGCAACAGCCTCCACCCACCTTGTGAAATAGTCTATGGTGGTTAAGACCCACTTGTGTTTAGCACTGGAGGGAGGGTTGATCATCCCTATGAAATCTAGACCCCACTGCATGAATGGCTGTTCAACTTGAATAGGTTGTAGAGGCATAGTAGCCAACCATTATTTCCCATCAAAAAGTGCACACTTTTGGCACTTTATTACCTAGGCATGGGTGTCCCTAAAAAGAGTAGGCTAGAAATAGCTAGCTCTCATTACCCTTACTATAGTAACTCTAGGACCATTGTGGAACTCAGACAGTACCTTATCAGCCTAGTCTGGGTCAATGCATCTTAGAAGGACCCCAGAGAGATCCTTCCTAAACAATACTCCATCAATCAAAACATAAGGGAGAGATTGGAGCCTGAAGTACCTTCTTCCAGTCTTATCAAGACTCTACGGGCACTCACTAGTGAGAAGGAAATGCCTCAAGTTTGATGTCCAGTCCTTTATGATAGCTGGTTCTTCTACTATAGCTACATCATGAATTAGTAAGCTATCTTCCCCTTTCTGCTTGAAGTCCACAACAAGGTGTTCTCATAGGCCTCTTCCCCTCACCAGTGTGGTGATCTTGATGTCTACATCATACTCCATCACCTTGGTGATCCACCTCGCTCTCTTCTCATTTAGGTCTCAATTGGTCAAGAAATCCTTGACACCAAAATGTGGAACCATGAGGTTAATCCTACTATTGGACATCACATGCCTAAATTTCTTCAAGATTCAGACTACTGCCAGGACTTACTACTCTACATACATGTATCTAACTTCAAAATCCTCTAGCCCTTGGCTAAAAAAGGCAAGTGGTTGCTCGAGGTCATCACCATTTGCTTGGGTAAGCATGGCGGAGATCACCTCTTCATTGTTAAAAGTGTAGAGGTTCAAGTCTTTGTTGAAGTCAGGGCTGACTAAAGTAGGAGCCTAGGTTATGGCCTACTTGATGGCTTCAAAGTTATCCTTCCTTTGTGTTGTCCACTTAAACTCCTCACCCTTCTTCAGCATAGAGGTCAGTGGCTTGACTATCTCTATGAAATTCAAAATGAATCTTTGAATAAAATTTATCCTACCAAAGAAACTCTGTAGGCCTTTCTTGTGCTTAGGTAGGGACATCTCCAAGACATAAGGAACTCTCTTAGGGTCAATGGATAAGCCTTCCCTAGACACGATGTGGCCAAGGAGTTTCCCCTTGTGAATAGCAAATATGCATTTCTTCAGGTTAAGAGAGATGCTGAACTCCCTACACCTTTCAAAAATTTGTCTGAGGTGTTTCATATGTTGGCTCGCTTCCTTGGAGAACACCATCACATCATCGAGGTATATCAACACATTGTTGTTTATCAAGCCTCTAAAAGCTATGTCCATGGCTTGATAAAAGGTAGCACTAGCATTAGCTAGCCCAAATGGCATCTTCTTGTAGGCGAATGTTCCTCATTTAGTAGTGAACTTTGTTTTGTGTTGGTCACAGCCTTGCACCAGAATTTGATTATACCTTGAATAACCATCCATAAGGGAGAAATGCTCACTACATGTTACCTTCTGAAGGATCCACTCCATGCTTGGGAGGGGGTAGTGGTCTTTTAAATAGACTTTATTAAGGTCTCTAAAATTGACACATAACCTAATATCCCCATTCTTATTTCGAACAGGAACAAGATTGGCTAGCCAAGAGGAATGTTTAATTGGAAATATAATCTGACTCAATCAATTTGGCCAATTCCTTCTGCATGAGAGGCTCAATCATCAGGTTGACAGGTCTCTACTTCTGCATGATTATCCTAGCACCTTCTTCTAATTTGATGGTGTGCTAGGCAAGTCTTGGGTTGAAGCCCTTTAAATCACTATAATCCCACACAAAAACATCAACAAACTCCTAACACAACAAAAGGAAAGCCTACCTTTCTTAAACTGTGTAGACTTTTCCAAGCGCAATCAGCTTATCCTTAAAGATTTCAACCCTTTAATAATTCTCCTCCTTAGTTGTGATGCATGCCTTGTCATTTCTCAATTGGTCATCTCCATTGAAGATGATCTCAAGAGTGACCAAACCTTTAGGGAGCTTATTGTTCTTCAATTGAATAATCTAGTTGCCATATTGCTACTGCAGCTTCACCTAGTTCTATGTTGTGAACTCAGCTTCTTCCTATAGGAAGAAAGCTATTTGCTAGTCATTTTCAAAAACCTACCAATTTGTAATGTTATCAGGGATGGAGGGCCGAACTACCATTTTCAAGTAGTACGAACAACAATCTTGACTTATCTCCTTGGAAACATTGAATTGAGCACCAATTGCTGCTAGCCTATCCACTTGTTTGTTCTACTCTCTAAGAATGGAGGCGATATTGAAGGCAAGGAAATCTTCCACCAAGTCCTAGACCCTATGCTTATGGGACTTTAGCAAGAAATTCTTGGTCAAATTTTGACCTTTCACTTGATTTACAATCAACTAACTATCTCCCAAAACTTGCAACTCATTGATCCCTCTTTTTCTTGCCCATTCCAAACCATGGATAAGGGACTCATATTATGAAACATTACTTGTGCAAGAAAATTGGAAATGAAACGCTGAAAAGTATCTCTCCTTTGAAGGGGAGACTAACATCGCTCCACCACCAGCTCCTAGCCTACTTCTGGAACTGTCAAAATATAGCTACCATAGACCTAGGTCCTCTTGGCTTGCCTTCATTATATTTGGTATGAAGGCACCCTCTTTGTGCATGTAGAAGACTCCAAGGCTTGCCTCCTCTATGAACTTTTAAGGATCATGCTTGAAGTTATCATTTCCCCACTCATCTAAGAGTAGGTCTATAACCCCTTCAAGAGCAGAGGATGGAGATTGGTTTATCTGGGACACTTCTGGGTTGATAATGGTGTAACTGATGTTCGCTACCCTGGGCGAATATGGTTCTAGATGGTCCTTGTAGAGTGGATTAGATTTGATCTTTACCTTGGTCCCATACTTGGTTCTAAAAACTAGATAGGACCAATTCGCTGCTAGATAGCCACCTATCTTTGATGTGAAGTCCCTGGACAAGCAAATTGCAAAATAAGGAGGAACATCTGCTACTACTATATCATGGGGAATTGAGAAGGTTGGGAAAGCATGCAATGTCAAGCTTAAACCATTCAATATCCCAACTATTTTTGGAGGTGTCCCATCTAGCTGTAGGACTCCCTTATTCATCTCCTCATATTTCAGTCCCATCTTGTTAGCTATGCACTTGGGCATCACTGAGGTACTAGCCCCACTGTCAATGATGCAATTGTGCACCAAGAAATACCCTATAACCAAGGACACATATAAAGGGGGAATTTTCCCTTCCTTCTTTACCTGACCTAAAGTGGAAGGCTATCCATTCATCATAAAGACATTATTAGTGCTCACTGGGATAGCTTGTCGATCCAGCTCATGCAATTCCCTCTGTAGCATGTCCTTCTATCCTGGTAGAGACAATGAATCCCATAAATAGATGTTCATATCTAGCTTCTTCATCTAGTCCACTATATTGACTTGGAGACTGCCTCCCTTCAAGCTTTCTTTGGGGTTAATTCCAACTTGAGGTGTAGGCTGAGGGGCTAAAGGTACAAATAGCTATCTGAAGTTTGGGGCCTTTTGATTTGAGTGTGATGGAGAAGGTGTTATTGCCGCTTGGGTGGTAGCTTGGGCTTTTCCCAATGCTCTTCTCTTGAATCTTGTATTGGCTACAACACAGTGAGCCTGATTGTCTACAGTGCCCACATAATTCACTAAATAAAATTCCCCTTCTAGATGATTCATGAGGGTAGAATCAGGCTGGGCTTGATTGCTATTCGTGCTGGGTTGCATTAGAGCCTCAAAGATTTGGGAATGAGTGGTTGACTAATTATCTACATTCTAGAAATAACCCATCATCTCATTTGTATAAATAACCTGTTCCTGACCATAGCCCATGGTCAAACAACTTGGCTATTCTTGTACCAAATTATTTTGAACAAGCACCATGACTTTAGATGATGAAGGGGGCCTAGATTGTAGCCTTGAAATGGCCTGGTCTGGGTGAGCTAACCTTGTCCTTGATTATAGTTTTGAAAAGGGGGTCTAGGGGCTTGACCATAATGCTGGTATCCCTGATTCAGTCTGTTGCTTTGAGCTTGCTACCTTTTAAGAGCTACAAGTTCATTTGACATGCTCTACAATAGAATCTTAACTTCATGAAGCTCATTTGATAGAACAGTAGCTGATTTCTTTATGCTAGGTAGAGGAGCTAATGCAGGAGCAACGGCCTGAATTAGAGGTAGCATTTCTAGGAAAAGTGGCATGTGAGGTCTAGGGGCTATTTTCCTAGCATGTACTAAGAAATTTTTGCTATTATGGCTACGTCATAAGTAATAGGCAGTATATGCCCTCCCATGGATTGTATCATCATAGCAATATCACTATTTAATGCTTTTAAATAATATAAGAAAGCATAGCTAGGAGTCAATCTTACCAGGATGGGGGTTCTATCCCAAGTCTTTTGAAATTGTGTGTTGAAATCCTACATATATTCATGTGGGGCTCTTTTTATGGTCGTCAGCTACTCAGCAAGTGAGAGATCATCACTCTTTTCCCCAAAATGGTCTATCAACTGAGTACCCAATTCATTTTAGGAATGGATTGAATTTATAGGTAGGGTCCCATACCAGTCAAGAGCCTTGCCTTTGAGAGACAATGCCAACAATTTGATGGTGATATTTTCCTCCATTACATTGTGAATATTGCAGAGGTTAGCAATATTCCTAATGTGCTTGACGACTATAATGGGTCCCTCTCCATCAAAAAAAGGTACATTTTTTAGGGTTGTTCCCAAGATTGGATCATAACATGGGAGATTCAAGGGGCTTTGACCACAAAAATCCGTAAAGGGCAATGCCATAGCTGGGATGGGATGTCACTATAGCTCTACTACATATGCATCCCTTACGCCAGGTCTGGGAGGATGGCTTGTTGGATAAGGATGGGTCTTCTCAAACCTTAGTCTTTTTGCTAAGTTCAAAGGCAACTTAATGAAATCGAAGGAAACCCCTTTAGAAGTAGACTGTGTGGTGACCTTAGGCATAGAAAGTTAAGAAACTGGTTTTGATTAAAAAAATTGAAACTCTTACCAGTGGAGTTGCCAAATGCTAGAAATCTTTGAATTGTTATAACAGGACCAGCATCAATCTTGAAATCTTATTGAGTTATAAAAATTGTGTCCCACCAAGTGTGCCAAAATTATTGATGCAAATGATTACACCCTTGGTAGGAGGCTGAGCTCTTGCCTTCTTCATGCAACTATGGAAACTCCCCTCTCACCTATGGGACCAACGAAGCTGGAGGGGAGAGTCACTAGATAAGGGCTAGCTCCCTTTGATGCATCATGTTCATTATAGCAAGTGCTAACATACATATATATATAGATATATAATGGGGGGGATGAAAAGGGAGAAAGATTGCAGGAAAACAAACTACCCTAAAGAGGTGATGCACCAAAATAAAGTCAGCCTTCTCATAATCACACTAAAACTAGACAAATACATACAGACACTTCAGTCTTGGTAGAAGGACCAAGCTGCAAGAAACTTGGTAGGGAGGCCTTGATGGAAAACACAGAAAATAGAGGTTCACCAAGGTGCTGTGAAATGCACACTGTAAGTAATTTCTTCTATTCTACACTTCCAAATATAGCTCTCCTTGTTAGCTGCAGAGATGGCACATTGTAGACAACTAATATGTTGGTGTTGAACCTATGAAAGCATCAAGAAACAATGGCTAAACACAAACTAACACTCAAGACATACACAAAAATATCTATCCAAGATAGAGGTAAAAAATGCATTTATTGATTCAAGTGAAATTTTTCCAGGGCTACGCCTTACAAATGTGGAAGATGATTTCTCAAATGATAAGTCCTCAATATATGTGAGAAGAAAAGGAGGCCTTTTGGTGCCCCTTTATTGGGAAGAGCAGGCTATTTGAAAAATAAACATTGTGTCAACCCTGGCTTTGACTTTAGGCATTTTTGACATGGTTGCGCTCTTAACCAAGGCTGCTTCTTGAAGGCACCTATGCAGCTTATCTGCTCATAAATATGAAATGAAGAAAAAAGGATCACACGGTAGGCCAAATGGTTAATTTGTAGCCACTATTTCACCTACTAGAGTCACTTCTCAAATCAGTGCTTCCCATCGCCACTTCTCAAATCAGTGCTTCCCATCACCACTTGGACTATCTACTTTCTCCATGCTTGGCACTTTGTCTTTTCCCTATCTTGTCTCTTTTGGCTCCTTCGACCATCAGGGGTGAACTTCTAGCAAGTCACTATATTTTTGGGCTTTTTTTCATGGTTGGCATCCTTTTAGTTTGAAAGCAAATAACTATTTTACTGTGTTAACTTTGATGTTCATGTGGCCATCATTGCTTTGAAAACTAATGGCTAATTCACTTTCTTAAGGTTGACAGCTTTCTGGATGTCACCATTCTTGGTAAAATGTCATCGATCCTTCATGGGCTTTTCCTATTTGAAGTCCCTTCTTAGCACCTTCCCAAAGGGAAGGTGATCCCTCAGCCTTTGCTTTGTACCTTTTATTTGGCTGAGAGTCCCCTGCAAGGGCACCTACCCTTTAGAGTCCTTTAATAGATTGCTATGCTCCTTTGGATGGTTTCTTGGGTTTCCACGGGCTTTTGTCTGCAGACATTTTGACTGAGTTTCTCGGCATGGCTTTCCTTGAATTCCTTCAGACTTTTTGTCTGAAGGAATTCCTTTAGACAAAAAGTCTAAAGGAATTCAAGACTTAAACAAAATCCAAACTTACCTCTCAGCTGCCTTTTTTTTAAGTGCTTACCCTCCATAAGTGCATTTGAACTTTGAGCTACCCTTCAGCCATCTGGGCATACCCTTGAACCAAGCCATTGAACCAAAGAATGGTTCAATGGTTCAAGGGTTTTAACCATTGCATGCCAATGCTAAGTGAATCAAAGTTGATGAACTTGAAGTTGTTGAACCATCCAGTTGAACCAAATGACTGAACCATCCAAATGAACCAAGCTCGTTGAACCAAACCATTGAAATGAAATTGGTTCAACGGTTCAATGTTGCACATTGAGCTAATTAAACCAAGGTGGTTGAACCATTTTATTTGAACCATTCATTAAACCAATTCAATGGTTCAATGCTATGCATGATGAACTTGTTAATGAGTTGACTAATCAAGTTAGGCCAATTTGAACCAAGGCCGATGAACCATGTGGTCTATTAAACCAGGCACTAAACCAATGTGTTGAACCAACCCAAAGAACCATAGCATTGAACTTGTGCAACCTAAAATTGACTGGCTTTGAATAGCAAGGGAAGAAGGGGGACTGATTTTAGCCTGTTGGGAAAAATGGTCAACAGTCACACTTGAGAAACCCTAACCATCAATGGTTAGGGTGCACCACCTAAACATTCAATATGCACATCACTTTGCCTTGATTTTTTATAATTAGCTTATCCATATCCATATGTGAATTCATGCATGATCAAGTTAATTTTAAATTAGCTCTTAAACCTCTTGTTTAACATATTTTTGAGCCTCTCCTCATTTCCTATATAAAGTAAAAAGATGAGGAGAACTAGGGGGAGAGAAAAGAGGTGCATAGATCATCAAGAAAAAGTCATCAATCATCATCATCTTGTTATGCAGGTATCTCTTCATCAATAATCATCTTCAGTTATCTCTAGAACTTCTCCAAGATATCAATTATCAACCACAAGCTAAGTATATTGTTCTTTTTTTAAGTTTCATTTATTTAGTTTTAACAAATTTTCAACTCCAAACACCCCATCTCTATTAAGCATCCCTTGACCATTCTTAACCACCTGAGTACCAAACCTTTTACCCTTAATACCTTTGAGGCTCTCTCTATCCCTCACAACCATTAACCAACCTCCAAAAACCTATATATCCTTTTTATAACCAACCCATAACCTATTATATCCAAAATCAATTAGCTGTGAAAAAATCCACAATAACCATCAATGGTCATCTTGACCATCGATGGTCACCTTCAATCTAGATCATCAACAATCACTATGTAAAATTAGATGCTAAAAATCAGCAAGCAAAAAAACACTCCTAAACCTCAACCAAAACCCTATTTTATTGACTTATGTCATGATACAAATTAGAAACAACTTGACCATACCTAAACTATATTTTGATAGTTTGACATTCACCTTAAATGTTATCTTATTAATCTAATAATTTCTTTTGAAAAATATTTATTTATCCTAAATTGAGTAATTTAATTTATGTTATGCAACCTTATTTTTTTAGCATTAAATTTTCTTAAAATTTGGATTGATAGCCTCCAAGGAAGTCATGTACATCTTGGATCTAGCTTGATAGAAATCTGATGATGCGTTGTCTTAGTTTGGAACAAATAGGGTAAACTAATTGGCGAGGTTCTGCATGATCATACTCTTTGCTTTGATGGACTTTTCAAATCCTCTCTATGCTGAGATTATTCATAAGAGATTTTCTATTAGATGATTTTAAGAGCTATTCCAGACGTCAAGATAAACATACCAATGCTAGAAAAGAGAAATCTGGCACTGGTTCCTTTGGGCCACAAAACCACCAGGCAGTGAATAACTCTGGTTGTGTTGACAAAGGTTCATTGATGGATGACAAGAGAAAATTAGCAAGGGCACAAGTTCATTGAAGAGAGGTTGTATTCCTTGGAAGCATGCCTAGCAGTATAATTAGTCAAGAGAGACACAGATTGCAGGACTCTGATCTACATGCTTATTTTAGGAATGGTGCAGAAAATACCATGCAGGCAACAGAACATGAAAAGGTCTCTTCCTTGGGGCAAAGAGCACAAGGGAAAAAAATTAGACAGAAGGCTATCATGAAAATACCAGAATGTGGCATGTATGCATGCATCCCTAAAGTATCTTCAAAACATGAAAATAGTCAAGTTGTTGAAAACAGTGTGATAGAAGTCCCAGATTCAAATCCACATAATATGTTATCTATGCATGTGTCAAACAGACACGGTACACCAAATGTTTAAGCATAGGCAAGAATTATCACAGGTCTTAAGCAAGGAGAAATGCTTAATGATAAACCTAGAGTTTCTTCAAGTGAAAACAGCTCAAAGACATTAAGGCAGCTTCATGCTGAAGAAGATGATGAAGAACATTTTTGGGCAGAGCTTGAGCAAGTTGTTTGTCAAAGTCATGATATCTATCATGACAAACATAGCTCTTTGACTTTTTGTGAAGTTACAAAGATTAAACTTGGATATCCTATCACTGATGCCACTATACAAACTGCAAGTGGTTTGCCTATAAAAGCATAAGACCCTGAATGTGGTCAGCGACTTCTACCAACAGGAAATTTTCCTTTCATATAACCTTTACTGATTCCATGACTTTTGAATAATAGAATACATCTTTATATTATTTCTTCTTGTTCTGTATAACATACAAATCTATATCTTACAAATCATGACCAAGAGGTTTACAAACTAGATATATGAGTCTCACAGACTCGGCTCTACTCAAACAAATTCTACCTAGACTCAATTTCTCACTTGTATCATACACTCTCACTGGAATCAAATTTATGCTTACACAAATACATACCAATTTCCATATTCAAAATAAGTCTCCTCTTCATTCCACATCTTATTCTCCTAAGATTAGCCTGAAGAGTTTCAGAGGGCAGTGCAGTCTCACTCCAAACAACTTTTATTGCATCAATGCTACTACAACCTTCTTTATCTTCATCCAGTTCAAAATTTTCATCGATCAAAACTACCTTGATGTCATCATCATCATCTCCTTTAGCGCAAAATTCAATCCCATCACTGTTACAATTCGACTCCAAATCTTGACTTGGATCGCGATTACAAACAGTCTCATCTTTATTCAACATCAAACTTTTCCTCCGGTCTCCATTGTAACCTCATTATCTCTTATTCACATCCAATCCTTCATTCTGGTGAATTCCATCCCACTCAAGTTGATGCCATACTTTACATCCAAATGGTCTTGGTCTAACTATGATCTTCGAGTGCCTTCAATGGCTGGAAAAGCCAAGTTGAAACCAAAGGCCTTGTATCTTCTATGTAGACCTTCTCCTCCTCTCCCTAAGGAGATCCTCCTTCTCTTCTCTTCTACACACCTCTCATCCTCCTCTATAATTAATTTTCTTTCTTCTCTTGTTAAGATTCTCCCCTCTAACTTCTATGCCCAATTTTGGGCTGAAGGTAAAACAGAAACAGTTTGTAATTTTTAACAATATCCTAAGGTTGAAATCATTTCAACCACTTCCCCCTTATTTCCTCAACAGCCCAACAATTACCTTTTTACTTTTACTTTTGAAATTTTCAATTACTCCTCCTTAGATAAAATTTTGGAGGCAAAATACAATAATTTGAAATTCAAATTTAATCATGACCATGTCTTCAGGTAGCCATTGCAGATGCTCCTACATCATACTCTCCCTCTAGGAACAATTTGAACCTTAGTTCAAATGAAATGCTGCCTCCATACATTAGTCTTCACTTGTATACCTAGATTCCAAGGTCTTGTTGTCAATTCCAATACTATTTTTTGTCTTTGATATTCTTTGTCCTTCAGCTTCTTACTTTTCTTCCTCTTTAGATATGTCCTTCTCATTTCTTTTTTAGTTGCCAGCTCCTGCTTCCATGCTTCTTCATCTTCATACATGTCTTCTTGATCTTCTTGTTGTTCTTCTTGTTCCATGAGATTCTCCAATGACTCATGTATGTCGTTCACTTTAGCAATCTTCATACTTGCATACAAAACATTCAAAGCCACCTTAGAATCAAAATCTTTAGGCCATGAAGCCTCTTGGCTGTCTCCATGTTCTTGTTCCTTGATCAAAACTGTCTTGATCTCTTTGCTTTGCTCTTGTCTTGTTCCACTCTTCCCAATGGTGTCTTCACCATGGCTTGTACCTTCATTCATCTCTCTTGAATAACCAAATAGTTCCTCCAACATCTTCAACTCTTCCTTTAGTAAGCTTTCATCTATCTCTCCATTCACTTCATCAAACTTGGGCTGATCACTTACAAGGATTACTTGTCCTTTACTAGCCTCACTCTTCATCTCATCTTTTCTTAGCTTGTTTTCACATAAACCAACTTCTTCAATATACTCATCAAAAAAAATTGAAACACCATTACCTTGTGTCTCCTTACTATCTTCAATTGCTACCTGAAGCCATCCTGTTTGTTCTTGTCTCAATTCATTTTCCATCCTCTTGAAACTCTCTCCTTGCTATACATTAGTTTTCATAGACATTTTCAATTCCTTATTTTCCATAAAAATATCATTAAATGATTCAAACAAATCATTATCCCATTCATTGCAAGCAATTGACTTACCTTTCATCTTTATATCTTCATGTTTTACCTCATTATTTTTTGAGAAGTTTTCTTTCTCATCTTCTATCTCCTGGTTGCTAGAATCACCTTCAATCCTCTTCCATTGAATTCTTGGTGTTGTTTCCTCAACACTCACATCTTTTCTCTTTGCCTTCTTAGGCACCCACATTTGATTCTTCTTCTTATCATTTGTCTTCTCAAACCATGTAGGCATCCTGCATCCATGCTTTTGTACCAACACTTCCTCTTGCTTGGGAGTTTGCTTCTTCCACCATTTAGGCATCACATATCCATGGTTAATTGAAAACTTCACCTTTCTCTTTGCTTCTTTGTCATGTATATCAATAGTTCCATGCTTATAAGACAAATCAGTTTTTGAACTTACCTTTACCTTCTTAATGGGCTGCTCCATTAGTTCTTTGATTTGCATAGCTTCTTGATTATCTGTACTTTCTTCTTCCTTTATGCTTGGCTGTTCTCTTTCCTCTTCTTGATATTCCGTGGCATCATGGAATTCATCTTTATCTTCCATCTCTTCTCTAGCTTGTATAGGTTCCTCAACACCTTCTTCATGCATTAACCAATGCATCTCTCTTTCTTTATCAACAGTAGCAAACTTTTTCTTTTCTCTTACACATTCACTTGTGCATTTGGTGTCTCTTCTTGCACCAATCTCTTCATTCTTCAAAGCCTTTCTCTTGATCTTCACGAAGCTGCTCATACCTACAATTACCCATGCAAAAACAACATTAGATATAAAAACAAGAGACCACAAGGTCCCTATGAGTGCTCTCTTCACCAACACTCTTATCTTCTCAAGTGCTCTTCCTGGCACTTCATCTTTTCTTTCTTCTCTTCTCTTGTTCTCCTCAATGAGAACCTTCTTCACAACCTCTTCCTCTTGTTGCTCACTTGGCAACCTACTCATCCTCTTGCCTCTATGGGTTTCTCTCTTCATGGCAATCTTCTTTTGCCTTCTTCTCCTCTTCCTTAGGAGATCTATTAGCCACTTCAACTTCCTCCTCATTGGCCACACCCATGCTTGCTTGTCCATCTGCATCCAAGACTCATATTCATCTACAAACTTACCTAAATCTCTTTTCAAATTAGTAATCTCTTTATCAATTTCAATACTGGTCATACCTTTGATGCTTGCTTTCTTCTTGGTGCCATCATATACCTTGCTGCTCTGTAGTGCCTTCATTAGTACTTCCATCTCTGAGATCTTCACCCAAGTCTTTTCCACCTTGGTCTCTGGATCCCTTGTCTCACCCAAGCCTTTTCTCCTTGACTGGTCTTTTGACAATCTCCTTGATCTCACATAGGCCTTTTGCATCCTAGTCTTTTGATCCTTTTCTCAATCCTGCAGCAACTCAAACACAAATCTCAAATCCAAGCTTACCTTGCTTTGGATCTTTCTCTTGAGCATTTACTTGCTCCCTTACTTTTGAGCTTTCCAAGCTTCTCTTTTCAATTCTTCAAACTCCATCCTTTACCTCACCTAAGTCTATTTCACCTTAGTCTTTTGGCAAACTATCCAAGCTTCTTCTTGGATATTCTTCTTCTTCTAGAGCTTCTCTTGGCTCTTCACTAAGCCTTCCTTGGATTCTTCTTCTCTTAAGCCTCAATGGCTTTAAACTTCCTTTTTCACCTATTTACTTTTTAAACAAAATAAACTCAAATCAAATATCACAGATTACTCATACCTTTCCTCCAGTAGGGTCTTCTAGTGATGTCTCTTGTTGATCCCTTTGCCAAATCCTTCACAACTGCAACATCATTCTTTTCTTAATTCTACAGCAAAAAATTATCAAATCCCAAGATCTTCAAGCTATGATACCAAATGATGATGCACTATCTTAGTTTGGAACAAACATGGTAAACTAATTGGCTAGGTTCTGCATGATCATACTCTTTGCTTTGATGGACTTTTCAAATCCTCTCTGCGTTGAGATTATTCATAAGATATTTTTTTTAGATGATTCTAAGAGCTATTTCAGACGTCAAGATAAACATACAAATGCTGGAAAAGAGAAATATGGCACTAGTTCCTTTGGGCCACAAAACCACCAGGCAGTGAATATCTCTGGTTGTGTTGACAAAGGTTCATTGATGGATGATAAGAGCAGATTGGCAAGGACATAGGTTCATTGAAGAGAGGTTGTATTCCTTGGAAGCATGCCTAGCAATATAATTAGTCAAGAGAGACACAAATTGTAGGACTCTGATCTGCATGCTTATTTTAGGAATGGTGCAGAAAATACCATGCAGGCAACAGAACATGAAAAGGTCTCTTCCTTGGGGCAAAGAACACGAGGGCATAGAAGTAGACAGAAGGCTATCATGCAAATACCAGAATGTGGCATGTATGCATACATCCCTAAAGTATCTTCAAAACATGAAAATAGTCAAGTTGCTGAAAATAGTGTGATAGAAGTCCCAGATTCAAATCCACATAATACGTTATCTATGCATGTGTCAAATAGACACGGTACACCAAATGTTTCAGCACAGGCAAGAATTATCATAGGTCTTAATCAAGGAGCAATGATTAATGATAAACCTGGAGTTTCTTCAGGTGAAAACAACTTAAAGACATTAAGGCAGCTTCATGCTGAAGAAGGTGATGAAGAACATTTTTGGGCAGAGCTTGAGCAAGCTGTTCATCAAAGTCATGATATCTATCATGCCAAACATATCTCTTTGACTTTTTGTGAAGTTACAAAGACTAAAGTTGGATATCCTATCACTGATGGCACTATACAAACTGCAAGTGGTTTGCCTATAAAAGCATAAGACCTCGAATGTGGTCAACAACTTCTACCAACATGAAATTTTCCTTTCATATAACCTTTACTAATTCCATGACTTTTGAATAATAGAATACATCTTTATATTCTTTCTTCTTGTTCTACATAACATACAAATCTATATCATACAAATCATGACCAAGAGGTTTATAAATTGGATATATGAGTCTCACAGACTCAGCTCTGCTCAAACGAATTCTACCTAGACTCAATTTCTCACTTGTATCATACACTCTTACTGGAATCAAATTTATGATTACACAAATACATACCAATTGCCATGGTCAAAACAAGTCTCCTCTTCGTTCTGCATCTTATTCTCCTAAGATCAGCCTGAAGAGTCTCAAAGGGTGGTGCAGTCTCACTCCAAATAACTTTTATTACATCAACGCTACTATAACCTTCTTTATCTTCATCCAGTTCAAAATTCTCATTGATCAGAACTGCCTTGATGTCATCATCATCAGCTCCTTCAGCACAAACTTTAATCCCATCACTGTTACAATTCAACTCCAGATCTTGACTTGGATCACGATTACAAATAGTCTCATCTTCATTCAACATCAAACTTTTCCTCCAGTCTCCATTGCAACCTCGTTATCTCTTATTCACATCCAATCCTTCATTCTGGTGAATTCCATCCCACTCAAGTCGATGCCATACTCTGCATCCAAATGGTCTTGGTATGACTGTGATCTTCAAGTGCCTTCAATGGCTGGAAAAGCCAAGTTGAAACCAAAGGCCTTGTATCTTCTATGCAAACCTTCTCCTCCTCTCCCTAATGAGATCCTCCTTCTCTTCTCTTCTACGTACCTCTCATCCTCCTCTATAATTAATTTTCTTTTTGCTCTTGTTAAGATTCTCCCCTCTAACTTGTACGCCTAATTTTGGGCTGAAGGTAAAATAGAAATAGTTTGTAATTTTTAACAATATACTAAGGTTGAAATCATTTCAACCACTTCCCCCTTATTTCCTCAATAGCCCAACAATTACCTTTTTACTTTTACTTTTGACATTTCCAATTACTCCTCCTTAGATAACATTTTGGAGGCAAAATACAATAATTTGAAATTCAAATTTAATCATGACCATGTCTTTAGGTAGCCATTGAAGATGTTCCTACATCAAAATCCACCTTCCTACCTAAGTAATCAACCATTTCTTTGAGTGCTTTCTTATCTACAAGTCATCTTCCTAAGCCAAAGAGGAGCTCTCATAACCATTTGGGTCACAGAGTAAAAACTAAATCCAAGTTTTTCAACCATAATGATATTGAGTTTCTTTTCTATCTTTCTTTATAACTTAAGTTAAAATTTACATGAAACATTCTGGCATGCCCGATAGGCTGTAAAGTCTTTACTCACATTTTTCTTTACATTTGTATGCTTTTTTCTCTATCTATGCTCATAATTTAAATTGAAATTTATTCTAGGATTAAAATCAACTACATCCATTACTTAATTTTAACATTAGTTCACTTTTAATCAAATCACAATAATCTTATTATAGCACCACTTTTGTTACACACACTATCCAAACCACTTTCATCAATCAGACATCAACCAACTATGATTTTATCACCTAGTGTTCACCTTACCCTTTCCCAAAAATCCTGCTTTGAGGTCATTACCAAGGGGATAACCAACTCATCTCTCTAGTTGAGTATAAATTCTGGATATAAATATATATTGGCTAAGTGCTTGACACTCTTACCGTTAAGAGACTATGAAGTGAGGGGGTAGGCACCAATACTAGGCCACATATTGATTCTAATACATATTATTCTGATCACCTAAACAACCTAAAACCAACCATATACTACTTCTATAGTACATGATATACAATCCAACTTCTATCACACTTTCTTATAACTTAAGGCATAAGCCAAAAGAAAGATTAGAATTAACCACACAATTTAACATACTTTAGTGTGTGTTGAATTTCTTTGATCATTTTATTGATTTAATTTATGAAGAATCTAACTTTTTTTGGTAATCTTCTACCATATTACCTTCACCTACCTCATCTCCATTTCCTTGTTCAATGGGGAGCCCATCTATATTCTCTCTTAGAGATCCTAATTTCATTAGACTCCTAGAAGACAACCCTTTTGCATTTGAATGCTACCTTACATCAAGAGCCACTTATACCCCCAACCCTACCTAAAACCAACCAAACTTACTCATAATCAACCCAACCATGCCTATAATTAACATGACCTCACCTACAATCCTAAACCCTAAACCCTAAACCATAAAAACCCTAAACCCTAAACAATATTTATTTATCATAAATTAAGTACTTTCATTTATGTTATACAACCTTATTTTGATAGCATTAATTTGTCTTAAAATTTGGATTGATAGCCTCCAAGGAAGTCATGTACTTCTTGGATCAAGCTTGATAAGAAATCCACCTTCCCACCTAACTAATCAACCATTTCTTTGAGTGCTTTCTTATCTAAAAGTCATCTTCCTAAGCCAAAGAGGAGCTCTCACAACCATTTGGATCATAGAGAACAAACAAAATCTAAGTTTTTCAGCCATACCTATATCAATTTTTTTTTCTCCCTTTTTTTATAACTTAAGTATAAGTTTGCATGAAACATTCTAGCACACCTGATGGGTTGCAAAGTCTTTACTTGCATTTTTATTTGCATTTGTATGCTCTTCTCTCTATCTATGCTCATAATTGAAATTGAAATTTATTATAGGATTAAAATCAACTACATCCATTGCTTTATTTTAACATTATTTCACTTTTAATCAAATCATAATAATCTTATTTTAGCACCAATTTTATTTCACACACTAGCCAAACCACTTTCATCAATCAAACATCAAAATAATTTAAGACAAGCTCCAATTGGGATTTTATCACCTAGTGGTCACCTTACCCTTTCGTCATTACCAAGGGGAGAACCAACTCATCTCTCTAGTTTAGTAAAAACTTTAGATATCAATGTATATTGTCTAAGTGCCTGACACTCTTACCGTTACGGGACTATGAAGTGAGGGGGTAGGCCCAACTACCAAGCCATGTATTTATTCTAATACATATTATTTTGAGCACCTAAACAACCCAAAACCAATCATAGACTGATTCTATAGTACCTAATATACAAGCCAAATTCTATCACACTTTCTTATAACTTAAGGCATAAGCCAAAAGAAATATTAAAATTAACCACACGATTTAACATACTTTAGTGTGTGTTGAATTTATTTGATAATTTTTCTTGATTTATCTTTGTTTAAGTTTTAAGGAATTTAACTCTTTTTGGTAAGCTTATACCATCTTACCTTCACCTACCTCATCTCCATTGCCTTGTTCAATGGGGATCCCATCTATATTCTCTCCTAGAGATCCTAATTTCATTAGACTCCTACAAGACAACCCTTTTGCATTAAAATTATACCTTACATAAAGAGCCACTTATACCCCTAACCCTACCTAAAACCAACCTAAACTTACCTATAATCAACCCAAAAACCACTTAATCATCACCTTAAGTAACCAATAACCTTTCAACCCTTATTAAACCCTTCTCACAACCCACCTCAACTATCTCAACCTCACCAATCTTTGGGTTACCCATCCCAACCATCATATCAATTACCTCAACTACATCAAAATTTTTATTATCTTCCTCAACCATCATATCAATCACCTATACCCAATTTTTGTCAACTTTATTTATCTCAAAACCAAGACTTGGTCTATCCCCCTAGTCATACCACCAACAACTATCAACCCAACCACTATCAACTTACTTTATCAACCTCATCAAATCAAACCAATAACCATCTAACCAAAAACTATCAAACAAAATTTTCTAACCAACCAATCTTATCACCCTTATCAATTTTATCAAACCTATCAATCAAAACTACCTTACCCACCTTCCCAACCTTATCAACCCCATCAAATCCAACCCATAACTATCAACTACCATTTTTAACCAACCAAACTTTTTAAAACACCCAACCATATAGAACCTACCCACCATATCAAATATGTCAAATCTATTAAATACCTCAACCTTACCCAACCTCTCAAAAAAACCTACCTTATCTACCTTATCGAACCACTAAAATTTTTAAACCGACCAATACTATTAAACCAACCAACCTCACCAAATAAAACCAATAACTATCGACAACATTTTTCCAACCTACCAATCTTATCATTCATACCCAACCCATCACATCACTCAAACTTGTCAAATCAATCAAACATATTCAACCAACCAACTTTACAAAACCAACCAATTAGCTCACAGCCTCAAGAGCCATTGGTGCACCCTCTTCCTATGCAGTATACCCAACTAGGGGAATCGTATGCCTTAATCCTTGAAAAAAATTTAAGGGCTTCTATCATTAGAATCCCTCAAATCAAACCCATAAATTCTTCTCTTCAAAAACCCATTTGGTTAATAGATAATGAGTTTTGTATGTATCATCATATAAATGGACATGTGGTAGATAGATGTAGGTCTTTTAAGATGATCATACAAAACCTTATCAATCAAAAAGAGGTTTCAAAGGTTATTCTCCATGTTCCCCCCAACCTAGCCTTGGATTTATTCAAACAATCAATCATTGAACCTCTTTTTGCACCCATTATTATGTAAGCCCATGACCAAATCCCTCAACATAATGAGGTCCCTTAATTATATTTGGTCCTTATTACATATACAACTAGGAATACCATAATTGAAACCCAAACCAATCTAATTATTAACCAAGTGCACCTTTTTCAAATCATCACTAAGGAAAAATCAACCTTAAACCACCCACTTGTTAATCAAGAAGAGCCTTCTCAACTCTCCTTTAAAACCATCATTAAGGAAACCAACCCACCTCTTCCACTTCCCCTTTTAATGGAGCCAACCCAAGCTCAAAAAGCCTCTCCTATAACTAAATCCAACCCAACCTCAATTAAAATTAAACCCATTCAATTCCTCTATAATCTTCTAGTTTTCATCTACCTAATGACATTGTCTTTGGTTTGATTCCCTTTTTAAGAGGGTCACATATTTTTCACCTTATCTTACCAAAAAAATAAGAAAACCCAACAAACAAGCTATATCAACCACCCATCCTACTTCCCTCAACCAATCAAACCAACCTCCAAACCAAATTAGTCAATCATAATTAACCCAACTTTTACTCCAACCATAAGTAATTTATATATCAACACAAATCAACATCAACCATCCATTATAAATTTCTTAAATCTTGGCTACCCTTTTATTAAACTACCCACACCTCACCTAAGTTCCCTTATTGAGAAAATTCAACACTCTTGTCCACCCCATCTTTATTTCAAGATGATGTTCCCAACATCATTTCTAAACCTCAAACTTATCTAAATCTGACCCAATAATGTTTTCCTCACCACAACACCATAATAAATCTTACCTAAACCACTATCTACCAATATGACCTACTAACCACTAAAAACTAATAACTAATACCCCCTTTTGGAGGGTGGATGAAGTCATCTTCACGCCTCTTAAACCCTCTTACTAAATAGAACCTCACCTTGGGATGATTTTACCATCTTCAACCATCCATGGAAAGAGCAAAATGGGGGAGCTTTCCCTCCATATGGCTTTGACCATTTATCAACCCAAACTATACCTTACTAAATAACCAAACTAACCCTTGGAATTTTTGCCTTAACCTATGAACCAACTAACCCTGAACTATCAGAGACTACCTTTCTCCTTCACCTAGCCAAACTTATCAAAAATTACCCTTTTCCACCAACTTATTTAGGAGTCACCTTCTCCCCAACTTGAACCAAGCGTTATACCAAATTAGGGAAATCCATTTAGACACCACCCAACCTATTAGGGACTCATCCTCTTCCTAAACCATTAGAGATTACCATTCTCCACAAGCCTATTTATGAGTCACCTTCTCTCTAACATCAACCAAGTGGTATATCAAATTGGGGTAACCCATTTGGACACCACCCAACCTATTTGGGAGTCACCCTCTCCCCTAACTATTGGAGATTACCCTTCTCTACCAGCCTATTTAGGACTCACCTTATCCCCAACCTTTGGAGAGTACCTTCTCTATCAACCCAACCTAATCCAAGCAGTATACCAAATTGGGGAAACCCATTTGGACGTTACCCAACCTACTTGAGAGTCACCTTCTCCCCTAACCATTAGATATTAACCTTTTCCACCACCTAACAAACCATTTGAGATTACCATTACCTAGCAAACTATCACCTAATGAACCTCACCTTTTTGTCAACCCAAATCTTTTTCACATCTCATCAAGTGTTAGAAAGTAACTAGGGGACATCTAATCTCCTGATTAATGTCAACCATTTATGCAAGCATGGATCTAGGGCATATCAAAACTTAAACCCCTAAATTATTTATGTTTAAATCATGTTATTTTGTTAAACCAAGTTCTATGGTCACCTTATATATAATTTAATCTCATCTCTTGTTTTCACCCACATTCATCATCCTATTTTAGGGGCAACCAATTAAAATAGGATCATGTGATTATCCATCACAACTTTAGCTTAATCTTAAACATGGGTACCATGGCTCTACCCATGGCATGATTTTCATGGTAATTTTTATCCCTATTCGAGACCGATTCCTATGGTCATTGTCACATAAACCTCTTTTCACCTATTATCACATAAACCTCTTTTCACCTATTAAATTATTTTGTGATTTTAGTTTCACCTTCATAAGGTAAGCCATTGAGCATGTTTAAGCAATTGTATGTCAAGAAAAATCAAATAAAATCAGAAGCACTATCAAAGTAAAAAATTAATCATGGGTCATCCTTAGCATTCACAAAATTTTACTTTGATGGATGCCTATTGGAAAATTATTCAAAATTGAAAAATGTAAGGTACTGATCCCTTGAAGGATAGCTATCAAAAGCATTTGAATTAATCACATAAACTTAGACCACTCCCTTGAAGGATGGTTGAATAAAGCATTTGTCAAAACTAGCAATTTCTTGGAATCTTCCTGCATCGATCAAATTCCTCAACCATCCAAGAAAAATCAAAATAAGAAAAAGACCCACAATCAAAAAAAATTTGAAAGATAAAATTAGCTCTCATAAAATAAATAATCTTGGAAAGCTACAATTAGCTCTCATAAGTAGAATTCTTGCATTGATCAATCTACACTTTATATGACATAGACTTATTTACACTAATTCTTTAGAAACCTATAGAAAAGGTATGCTAGTCTCTTAAGAAGGTCCCATTTTTACCCATTTTCCCTCTTACATCATAAACAAGGGATTTTGAGCTTACTTGACACTATATGATCAAGCCACTTCTTTTAACCACTTTCATAGCCACTTGTCAAAATGTATGTCTTCCCCTCTTTAGTCATTAATACCCCAAACTACCCAATTTTCACCCTTTCAATAGGAAATGGGGTACCTTTATACCAAACCAAGTGGTACCCCAAATTGGACAAACAATTTAAACACCAACAACCATTGGAGATTACCTTTCTCCACAAACTAACAACTGGTGATTGCCTTTCTCCACAACCCAACCTTTCCTTTTTGTACCATTACCTACATTAACCATTGGAGATCGCCCTTCTCTACAAACCATCACCCACCCATGGAGTTACCTTCTCTGCTCACCCTGACCACCTCGTCATCTTGCTATTGGTCCATTTTAACCCAATAAGTGCACATTTTTATGATGATTTTTACCTAGTCTTTTGATCATAATGGCAACATTACCATGTTGATGCTTTTAAATTTTGCATCACCTCATGCATACCAGACCTACTTGTGCCTTTTTAGGATGACTTCCTACCTCAAATACCCATGACACTTGACCCATTTTTATTTTCCCTAAGATCACTTCTTGCCTTGGATATGCACTAAAAACACATAAATCACTTATAAGACTTTTATTTATGAATTTTCCCAACTACCACACCTACCAGTGATCACATAGTTTACTTGTCACTTATCCTTCTTAGTACCAACCCTTATTTTTACCAACATTGGCAAATTCAGTCTTTACATGATCTTGACTAATCACACTTAGTCACATTTTTTGTGCAAGTTTGTGTTTCAAATGCCTAACCTCATATCACCACCTCCTGACTCACCATCTACCACTTATCAAACTTGTACCTATTTTAGCTTCACCTCACTAACTCCTAATTTGAGGGAAAATACCTCCTTCCACTCTTGGGGTAGCCTAACCCATGACCCATACTCCATTTTTATTTTTTAGCTTGTTTAAGCAAGTTGGACATCAAAAAGGGGCAAAATATAGACATTGAAAATATGCACACTGCAATTTCAAATGTCGAATATCCCCTTGGACTACCTAGGAGCCTCTTGGGACCAATCTAAACTAATCTAGCCTAACCAAGGTTATTTACAGTTAGTTTTACAAAATAACTCAACCTAGCCTTCAACCCCTTTTTACTTTGGGACCTAACCATTCATAATTAGGGTAACCATTGATGTTCACACTTGAAAAAACCTTACCATTAACCATTAGGGTGCACCACTTGAACACTCAACATGCACATCACTCCACCTTGTTTTTTATAATTAACTTATCCATAACCATATGTGAATTCATGCATGATTAAATTAATTTTAGAGTATCTATTGAAACTCTTGTTTAACATTTTATTGAGCCTCTCCTTATTTCCTATATAAAGAAAAAAGATGACAAGAACTAGGGGGAGAGAAAAGAGGTGCATAGATAATCAAGATTAAGTAATCAATCATCATTAGCTTATTATGTAGGTATCTCTTCATCAAAAATAATTTTTATCTAGCTCTAGAATGTCTCTAAGATATCAATTATCAACCACAAGCTAAGTATATTGTCCTTTTTTTAAGTTTTAGTTATTTAGTTTTAATAGTTTTACAACTCCAAACACCTCATCTCTACCAATCATCCCTTGACCATTCTCAACTACTTGAGTACCAAACCTTTTACCCTTGATACCTTTAAGGCTCTCTCTATCCCTCACAACCATTAACCAACCTCGAAAAACCTACAAAACATTTTTATACCTAACCCATAACCTATTCTATCTGAAATCAATAAGATATGAAAAAACCCACAATAATTATCGATGATAATCCTAACCACTGATGGTCACCTTCACCTTCAATCCTAACCATAAATGGTCACTATGTAAAATTAGACACTAAAAATCAACAAGTAGAAACCACTCCTCAACCTCAACCAAAACCCTATTTTCTTGACTTCTATCATGTTATAGACCAAAAATAATAACTTGACCATAATGTAGACACTAGAAAATTGCACACTTAGTTCTAGTCATCAAATTACCTTAATCATCCCTTTTACACTTAAAAGTGTCAAAATGACTTATTTTTATCTAAGCCATTCATCTAAATTATCATGACTCACCTTGATTCTAAGTTAGCTAAACTTGGCCAACTCAACACACTTTTTCTAGCTAACACCCTTTTCCACCCTTTAACCCTCTTCAAACCTGCTTCTACTTAGCACCTCGACTGATGATGGTTAAAGGTAACCATCGATGGTTACCCTAACCATCAATGGTTAGGTATCTAGTTTGGTAACTCATCACTAGTTATTCCTGAGGCAATCATGCACAAATTTAATAGTTTTTTTCTAATCTATGTTTTAACACATAATGAACCTTGTAATCTTACAATCTTATCTGCTTAATCCATCACCTTTTTTTATAAAAGGAAGTGAGCAAGAGGAGAAATGGTTCCATAAATACATATCCAAGTTCTACATTCAGGCTATCTTCATATAGTTACTCAAGTCTTCCAAACATTCAAATATTCTTCATGAAGGTTTCTCTAGTAGCCACCAACTTGAACCTCTAGAAAATTTCTTATAGTTCTCCTTTACATACCATTATGCTACCAAAATAATTTCAAATCAGGTATGCATTGGATTGCTTTCATTTATCTTTCTTCATTATACTTGGATATTCTTATCTAGATCTTACCTCTTCAAATACTTCCTATCTGACCTCTGATCTCATCTAAGAGTACTCATCTCTTCACCTTATCATGCTCAAATATTGAATATACCTTTTGCATCAAATTGAGTTCGATCTCACTCTTCTACCTATAGACCTTTCTAACTTTCCTAGTCCTAGTAGGTAACCATAGATGGTTTCCAATAAACATCGATGGTTTCCTCACTATGATGGTTACCTATAACCATCGATGGTTAGCCCTCTAACCCAACCAAATCCTTTACCAAACCCTATTTGTTGATTTTTCTATCACAGACCCAACTAGACTAAAATTGAACTCTTTATTTTATAAATTAGCATTTAAATTTATGTTAGTTTATTAGATCTTTAGCTTACATTATCAAAGTATTCATTTCTATTACTTTTAACATTTAACTTGTATCAAAGAGTGCATTAAAAACCTCCATAGATAGCTCACACTTTCTCAGATCTAGTCCCAGATAGGCAATCCACCCTTCCTCCTTGTCTAACAAACAAAATTTCTTTGAGTGATTTCTTATGCAGGTCATCTTCCCCTAGCCAAAGAAGAGTTCTCCACTTCATCTAGTTCATGCACGCATTTCTACCAAGTTTTTCTACCATATCTATTTTACCCTTTTCTAAAACTTTTATCTCTTTATTTCTTCTTAGTCATAAAAGTGAAAATTCTATCATAGACATTTTGGCATGCTCAATGGGACCCTAGTTCTATTTATTCTTATTGTGGGGGCCTAGTTCCCTTTCTTCTTTATTATATGCTCATCTAATGAATTTTGAAAATTTATTTTGGGTATAAAATAAACCTCTATATCCATTGGTTTGCTTGTCTTAATGAGCTCACATATTTTAATTAAAGGAAACATAATTGAAATTTAGATCAATTATGTTACATAAACCAAACTACATCATAATTTGAACATCATAGCATACCTAAGATAAGGCTCGACTAGGATTTCATCACCTAGTGATCACCTTACCCTTTCTAGTGATCCTACCTGGAGGTCATTACCAAAAGGAGGACCAACTTAGTTCACTAGCTAAGTATAAAATCTGAAAATGATATATCATTTAAGTGCCCTGGCTCAGCTTCAGGTGTGTGAAGTGAGGGGAGCAAGCCCCAATACTAATCCATGTACTTTTTTTAAGTAAAAATTTTCTTTAAGAACCATAAAAAACCTAAAACCAACCTTAGACTTCTCTTCTAGTACCCTCTCTACAATCCAAGTCTTCTAACACTCTTTCACAACCTAAGGCATAAGACAAAAGTGAGATTAAAATGAATCCTAAATTTAAATTCACTCTTAGTATATTATTTAATTGATTTGATTTATTCTTGTCTTCTCTTTATGTGAGTTATAAGAAACTTACTTTCCATTATCTTATCTTTAGCTATCTTGTTTCCATTTGCTTTGTTTAATGGAGAGCCCTCCTATCTTCTCTCCTAGAGATCCTAAAGTTACTAGGGTCATCGAGTACAATTATCTCACCTTAGTGTGATATCTTGTATCATGAGCCACTTTTTCTCTTGATCTTACCTATTACCAACCCCATATCACTTCTTAACAACCATATAACCATTACCTCTACTAGCACACAACTCATCAACACTTTCAACCTCAATCACTTGACCCTTATTATAGCCAAACCCAACCTCAACCATTTCAACATAACCCATATTTTGGTTACTAATTTCAACCCAAATCTCAACCCCCTCAACCTTATCAAACCTTTGATCACCCTACTCCCCCTTCACTCCAATCCCCTAACACCACTTTATGGGGACCTTTTCCACTTCAAAATCAAGATCATGTTGGTCAATTCACCAAAAAATCCCAACCCAATATTACCCACAACAAATCCAATTCTATCAATTACCCATAAAATCTCACCCCCAACCAACAAAAAAATTGTCAATTGCTACTTAAACTAGTTACAATGTTATGGAACTAGCTTAACAAAATGGAATCAACCATTTCTAGTACCCATGACCCACTGACTCCCACCTATCATCAATAAAACTTCAATTGTAACCTTTCAACCACTAATCAACAATAATTTCACCCTCATCATATTCAACCAACAACCCCTTAACACCAATTTGATAATTATCCTAATCAACCCCATCTTCAGAGTATTCAACCCCATCAACCATTGAGACACATACCCCAACCATCATGTCAAACATCCCAATCCATTTTGGATCAACCTTTTTTGTCTCAACATCAAGACTTGGGCTATCTTATTTTGTCTCAACCCAACCTATCCATTCCATCAAATCCCTCAACTAAATTAAACATATTCAACCAATCTACCCTCTCAACCCAATCAACCCAACCTAACTCATCATTCTAACCTAATTTATTCAACCAATCAATTTCATCAAACCAACCAACTAAATCTTCACCTCAAAGGTCATTGGTGCACCCTCCTTCTAAGTGATACACTTTACTAAGGGAATCCTATTCCTATATCTTTGATAAACTCTTGGAGGCTTCTTACATCAACTTCCCTCTAATTAGGCCCATCAAAATTTCTCCTTTAAAGCCAATTTGGTTTAGAGAGAATGAATTTTTCCCATATCATTGCACCAATAGACATAACATTGATAGATTTGGCTCCTTTAGGATGCTCATCCAAAACCTCATCAATCATAAGGAGGTCTCAAAATGCATTCTCCATGTTCCCCCTAATTTAGCTTTGGATATATTCAAGCAATCAATCATTCAACCTCTTCCTTCACTCTTTGTTGAGGAAACCTATGATCAAGGTCCTCAATATGATGAGGCCCTTCCACTAGCTTTGGTTCTTAGTTCATCCACAACTAAAGAATCCATAATTCAACCTTCAACCCAACCACTTACCAACCAAGTGGAAAATTATCCACTTTTCTCCAAAATCACTTACATGGAACCAACCAACCTATCTTTTTCACTCACCTACATCAAACCAACCGATCAACCCTTTTCTTTCATTCATGTGGAATCCATGAAGCAATCTTTGTCTCCCTCTTATGGGGAATCTTCCTTACCAATATTTAACCCAACCTTTTAAACCATTGACCCAACCAAAATTATCATAGATCTAACCTTACTTATCATCATCCATCTAAAATAACCTCTCAAATTAACCCAACGAATAAAATAATAAAGACATTTCTATTACATCTTTCAACTAATAAAACCAACTAATCAACCACTTCCCCTCACTTATGGGGACCTAATCGACCAATATATCTCTCTCACTTATGGGGAACCAACCCACTAATATTTTTCACTCACTTTTGATGAACCTACCTTAGCAAGAATCAACCCTATCTCCCCTATCATCAACCTAACATTATCAACCACTAACCAAGCCAAACTTTCCATTGATCAAATTTTACCCATAATCATTTTCTCCACCTTACCTGACTCAACATTACCTTTCAAACCAACCCAACAACACACCACATGAACTATTTATTCTACTTCTTCTAACCCATCAAACCAACCCTTACACCCAATCAATCAATCGTCATCTACATACCTTTAACTCAACCATAACCAACCTACATAACAACCAATACCAAGTTCAACCGATCAAACCTACACTTACTTACCTTCACCTAATCCAACCTTATTTTCCTAGCCTTAGAGCAATAGAGAAAATTCCACCTGAACCACCACCCTTAACTTGAAAAAATTAACCACTAACAACTAACCACTAAGACCCCATTTTGGAGATGGAGGAAGTCATCCTCACCCCTCCTCAACCTTTGTATTAATCCACACTTCCTCTTCAAGATATTTTCCCCATCTTTGAGCACCCATGGAAGGAGAAAAATAGGGGGAACTTTCCCTCCATAAGGCTTGGACCATTTATTAATTAGCTAATCATACCTTAACCAATCAACCCAACCTATTAACTAAACTTATTAACCAACTGACCTTCGACCATTTGGAGTTCCTTTCTCCTTTACCCTACCAAACCAAACCATTTGGGGGATTTACTTTCCCCTCCTTTTTTTTGGAGTTCATTTCTCCTTTACCCTACCAAACCAAACCATTTGTGGGATTTGTTTTCCCCTCTTTTTTTTTGGAGTTCCTTTCTCCTTCACCCTACCAAACCAAACCATTTGAGGGATTTACTTTCCCCTCCTTTTTTTGGAGTTCCTTTCTCCTTTACCCTACCAAATCGAGCCATTTAGGGGATTTACTTTCCCCTTATTTTTTTAGAGTTCCTTTCTCCTTCACCCTAACAAACTAAAATTTTTGGGGGATATAATATTCCCTCCTTTTTTTGGAGTTCCTTTCTCCTTTACCTCACCAAATCGAACCATTTGGGGGATTTGCTTTCCCTTGATTTGTTTGGATTTCCTTTCTACTTAACCCTACCAAACCAAAACATTTGAGGGATTTAATTTTCCCTCCTTTTTTGAGTTCTTCTCTCCTTCACCCTACCAACCCAACCCCATTTGGGGGAATTACTTTCCCTACCTTTGATTCAAGGGAGTTACTTTCCCTACCGGCTTGGAAGTCACCCTCTCCCTACCATTTAGAGATTAATTTTCTCCTTATTACCAATATATTTGGAGGGTCACCTTTCCCTGCTTTATCTACCCATTCAAAGATAACATTTTTCCTTCCCTTCTACCACGTGGTACATCAAATTGGGGCAACCCATTTTGACACCATTAACCTAACCATTAAGATTTATTTTCTCCTCAACCTTTTTAAAAATCACTCTCCACCAAATCTATCACCAATCTAACTTCACCTCTTTTTCCCATCCTAATCCCTTCCATGCTTAACTAAGTGTCAAAAAGTAGTTGGGTGACATCCACTCTCTTGATGGACATCAACCATTTACAGGCATAGATTTGGGGCATATAGAACCTCAACCTCATCAAGTGTTTTTTCATTTACACATTTATTCTTTGGTTGAACCAAGTTCCTTATCACATTGGTGTCTAAATTAAGCTCATCCCTTTCTTATTATCACCTTCATCCCCTTCCCTTTAAGGAAAACTGATTAAAATAGGATCATGTGATTGTCTTCCATAAAAATTTGCCTAATCCTAATCATGGATACCATGGCTCTACCCATGGCATGATCCTTATGGATACTTTTCATCCATTTTTAGATGGAATCCCATGATCATCATCTCTTAAACCATTTTCACCATTGATCCTTCTTTAAAATCCTTGTGTTATGGCTTTGCCTCCATAAAGTAAAACCTCTAGGCCTGCATAGACTTGTCCATATATGAAAACTAGAATTTTTATAATTTGGGATACTAAAATAATATTTTGGGTCACAAACTATTTCCAACATTCATAGACTGATCCATTGAAGGATAACTACCCCATATCTAGCTTGGTTAAAGAATATACTTCTCCCTCGAAGGGCAACTATAAAACTTAAACAAATAACGAACTTAGACCACTCCCTCAAAGGATGGATAAGTCAAACAAATTAAAATTAATCATTTGAAGTTTCTCACACTGATTAGCTTCATAATATTCTCAAAAGAAAGAGTAAAAAGGCAAAATAGACCCTTTCTCAAAAGTAATACAAGCATTCTCAAGAAATTTGTACTCATTTTTTCCTCTTTTTTACAACATTAGTCAAATTTTTCATCGATCAGTCTACATCTATCACATCACATGGATTTATCTATCATGGATCTTAGGTCACTTGGAGAAGGGGTAAGCCAACCCCATAATAAGGTCACCCATTTTTCCTCACCCAATACCTATCACCCATGAATTTTTATCCATTTCCTCTTTTATCCTCCACAAATCAAGGGATTTGAGCTTACTTGACACCATGTGATCAAGATACCTTCTTTAACCATCAAAAAATAAACAAATCAAACACATGATAAGGGTTTTATGTTCATAAATTGGCCCATATTTCCCTCCTAGTCTTTATCAATAAGATCATCTTTTCCTCCTCCTTATACTTTCATTATGTTGGGTGAATATTTTTTCACCAGCTAACTGACAGAAAAATAGGTATATCAACCTCAGCATAAGGAGATTTATATGTCAAAATTTGTAGGTTTACCACAACATAATGAGATAAATCTCTCCTCTCATCAAGGGGAGGTTCCCTATAAGCTACTATAACTAATATATATAAGTTGAAAATACACACAGGGGTGAAATCATACCATCCATCTCTCTCTTTTCAAAGATGATGTTTATAATAATAAGGAGAAATCTTGGGTAATTGTTGAAGGCCTTTCTCTTCTTTCAGAAATGATCTTCAAAAAAATAGAGGAAGACTTCCTAGGTAGTAACTGTAACCACAAGAAACCCACGAAAGCACAAAATCTTGTGTTGCTTCTCTCACTAATCAATATGTAGTAACATAGTAGAATGAAGTGTAGGAAAAAGTCTCCACTTCAACTACAACAAAGTGAAATATTATGAAGGGTAATGGGAGCTCAAAGTCTCACCAATATCCTTTACACTGAAACATAAAACAAACAGATTGAAGACAATAATGGTAGCACAAAGTCTACCATAGTTGGCTTTAAGACACCTTCTAGATTACTTCCACTAATTCTACTTATTTGATTAAATGGACAAGACTATATTTAGGAAATAGACATAAGAACAATTTTCTAGATAACACAATCTATTTCAACACAATTCTGAAAGGTCACTTGCTTTCTCATTCAAATAAAAATATATGATTAATAGTCTGAGCTCAAAGTCTCAAGAATACCTTTTAATTTTTGTAGAGTTTCAATTTTAATAACTGAGAGATCCTTCCCCTAATTTTCCCTTATCAACTTGTTGAGCTGACTAGTTTTGGGCCCTGGTAAATATAATGTATGATCCATCAAACACTTCTAACTTTCTTCTAGCTTCTTCTTGGTAATTCAAAACCAATGTTGGAGTCACCAACTAATTATTCTTCCCCTCTGTAAAGATATTAGCATCATCTTATTTGTTCAACTCAAGTTAGAAAGAGAAATTAGATTTAGTTTCAAGATATCCAACTACTGAGTTGGTTGGTGCTACTTCAATGGCAAGCTTCCCCTGTGGGGGAGGAAGATGATTTGGTTGCCCTTAATTTTTGGTAGCATTACCTTGGTATGACTAATTAGGAAAAGTCCTCATTGGTATATCTTGATACAAAGGAGGATTAGACATCCCTTGTGCCATTTACTTTTTAAGAGCTAGCAACTCATTTGCTAGCTTTTGCACCATAAGATTAGTGGTGCCTTAAGAAGAACATTCAAAAGATGAAGTAGATTTGCTTTTGTTAGGATCTCTTCTTATATTCCATGCCAAGATAAGGTCATATTCAACCTTGATGGCCAAATATTTAGATGTAGCAAGGTCTATGTGGCCAACCCACCTCAATAAAAAACTCACTTTAGGAAGTTGAGAAGTTATGAAGAAGCATTTGAGATTTTTAGATATTGGCTGAGCAATTATAGGAATCTTGTTCCTCAGCTTGTCAAATTTAGCTATGAAGTCTCTCATAGGTTCATGAAGATCCTTCTTCATTTGTGTGAACTAAGCCAACAAGGCATGCACATCTTCTATAGGCTTGAACTTGGCTTTGAATTTGGCTTTGAGGGTGTTCCACTCAGTCACAGTCTGGGCTTACAAATGATAAAACTAGTTTGTAGTAGCACCTTGTAATGTTTCTACAAATAGCCTAAATGTTATGTCTTCATACTCCACACCTATCACACCACAGGATATACATAAGGCTAAAATATGTTCATCAAGATGAACTCTCTCATCATTAAAGAACTTGGGTGAATTCTTTCTTAAACTATGAGGTAGTTCATGTAGAGGTGGAGTTAGATTCAGGGGACTAAAACTATTACCCTAGGGGCCTTTAGCTGCCATTATATGAATATTGAAGGGAGGGATAAAAAATCTTTGAGGAGTATGTATTGATAAAGCTCCGCTAGTAGAGGAAAGACAAGCTTTGCCTGGTATTGGAGACTTGATGTTGGTAGGAGGAAAAATCCTGGTTCACTGAAGGTGATTTTGTGGAGTGGAAAGATCAAAGTTATTTTGCCACACAAACTCAAATACAAGGTCAACAATACCTTGAGATCTCTAGCTTTGTGTATACTATGGATCTACCAGAGTGTAAAATAGAAATGTAAAACAATTAAAACTACTTCAATTTAAATCTTGAGGCTTTAAACTACACGTTCTTCCCTAGCAGAGTCACTAAAAAGTTGTTGGGTGAATATTTTGTCACTAGCTAATTGACAAAAAAATAGGTATATCAACCTCAATATAAGGAGATTTATACAAAAAAATGTGTAGGTTTACCACAACATAATGAGATAAATCTCTCCTGTCATCAAGGGAAGGTTCCCTATAAACTACTATAACTAATATATATAAGTTAAACATACACACAGGGGTGAAATCATACCATCCATCTCCCTTTTTTTAGATATGATGTTCACAAGGACAAGGAGAAATCTTGAGTAATTACTGAAGGAATTTCTCTTCTTTCAAAAATGATGTTCAAAAACCTAGAGGAAGACTTCTTAGGTAGTAACTATAACCACAAGAAACCCATGAAAGTATAAAGTATTTCATTACTTCTCTCACTGATCAAGATGTAGTAACATAGTAGAATGAAGTGTAGCACAAAGTCTCCACTTCAACTACCAAAAAATGAAAGATTATGAAGGGTAATGGGAGCTCAAAGTCTCACCAATATCCTTTACACTAAAACATAAAATAAACAAACTGAAGACAATGATGGCAGCATAAAGTCTCCCATAGTTGGCTTTAGGACACCTTCCATATTACTTCCACTAATTCTGCTTATTTGATTAAATGGATAAGACTAGATTTAGGAAACAGACATAAAAACATTTTTTTAGATAACACAAGCTATTTCAACACAAAGTCTAAAAGGTCACTTGCTTTCTCATTCAAATAACAAAATATGATTAACAATCTAAGCTCAAAGTCTCAAGAATGCCTTTCAATTTGGGTAGAGTTTCACTTCTGATAACTGAGAGATCCTTCCCCTAGTTTTCCCTTATTAGATTGTTGAGCTGACTAGTTCTGGGCCTTGGTAAATATAGCATATGATCCATCAAATACTCCTGACTTACTTCTAGATTCTTCTTGGTAATTTAAGAAATTAATGTTGGAGTCACCAGTTAATTCTTATTCTCCCTCTATGAAGAGATTAACACCATCTTCTTAGTTTAACTCAAGTTGGAAAAAGAAATCAGATTCAATTTCAAGATATCCAACTACTAAGTTGGTTAGTGCTACTTCAATGGCAAGCTTCCCCTATGAGGGAGAAAGATGATTTGGTTGCCCTTGATTTTTTGTAGCATTGCCTTTTTATGATTTATTTGGAAAAGTCCTCTTTGGTATATCTTAGTATGAAGGAGGAGACATCTCTTGTGCCATTTACTTTTTGAGAGCTAGCAACTCATTTTCCAGCTTCTACACCATAGGATCAGTGGTGCCTGAAGAATAATATTCAGAAGATAAAGAAGATTTACTTTTGTTAGGATCTCTTCTTATATTCCTTGCCAAGATAAGGATATCTTCAACCTCAGTGGCCAAATATTGAGCTATATCAAGGTCTATGTGGCCAGCCTACCTCAACAATAAACTCATTTCAGGAAGCTAAGAGTTTATGAAGAAGTATTTGAGATTTTTAGGTGTTGGCTGGGCAATTATAGGAATCATGTTCCTCAACTTGTCAAATTTGGCTATGAAGTCTCTCCTAGGTTCATGAGGCTCCTTATTCATTTGTGTGAGCTGAGCTAATAGGGCATGTGCATCTTTTCCAGGCTTGAACCTAGCTTTGAATTTGGCTTTGAGGGTGTTCTAGCCAGTCATAGTCTGGGCATGTAGATGATAAAACTAGTCTGCAACAACACTTTTTAATATTTCTATAAACATCCTGACTAGTATGTCATCATACTCCATGCTTATCACACCATAGGCTATACATAAGGCTGAAATATATTCATCAGGGTGAACTCTCCCATTGCCAAAGAACTTAGAGAAATTATTTCTTGAACTATGAGGTAGTTCATGTAGAGGTGGAGTTAGATTTAGGAGACCAAAAGTGTTACCCCAGGGGCCTTGAGCTTCCATTATATGACTATTGAATGGAGGGATAAAAAATATTTGAGGAGTATGTATTGATAAAGCTCTGCCAATAGAGGAAAAGAAGTTTTGCCTAGTATTGGAGCCCTGATGTTGGTAGGAGGAAAACTCCTAGTTCCCTGAAGGTGAGTTTATGGAGGGGAAGGATCAAAGTTATTTTGTCACACAAACTCAAATATAGGGTCAACAATAACTTAAGCTCTTTGGCTTTGTGTATACCATGGATTTTCCAGAGTGTAAAATGGAAATAAAAAAGAATTGGAACTACTTCAATTTTAAGATTGAGGATTCAAACTGCACGTTCTTCCCCAACGGAGTCACCAAAAAGCTGTTGGGTGAATATTTTGTCACCAGCTAACTGATGGTAAAATAGGTATATCAACCTTAGCATAAGGATATTTATACATCAAAATGTGTAGGTTTACCATAGCATAATGAGATAAATCTCTCCTCTCATCAAGGAGAGGTTCCCTATAAACTACTATAACTAATATATATAAGCTGAAAATACACACAGGGGTGAAATCATACCATCTATCCCTCTTTTTTTAGAGATGATGTTCACAAGGACAAGGAGAAATCCTAGGTAATTGCTAAAGGCATTTCTCTTCTTTCAGAAATGATGATCAAAAAACCAACGGGAGACTTCTTAGGTAGTAACTATAACCACAAGAAACCCACAAAAGCATAAAGTCTTTTGTTGCTTTTGTCACTGATCAGGACACAGTAACACAATAGAATGAAGTGTAACACAAAGTCTACACTTCAACTACAACAAAGTGAAAGATTACAAAGGGTAATGAGAGCTCAATGTCTCACCAATATCTTTTATACTAAAACATTAAACAAATAGACTGAAGACAATGATGGCATCACAAAGTCTCCTATAGTTGGCTTTAGGACACCTAGATTACTTCCACTAATTTTGATTATTTGATTAAATGAACAAGAATATATTTAGGAAATAGACATAATAATAATTTTGTAGATAACACAAAATATTTCAACACAAAGTTTTAAATGTCACTTTCTTTCTCATTTAAATAACAAAATATGATTAACAGTCTGAGCTCAAAGTCTCAGGAATGTCTTTCAATTTGGGTAGAGTTTCACTTCTGATAATAGAGAGATCTCTTATCTGGAAAAGCTAAAAATACAAATTGAGCATCTTTTATTTGTCCCAGTAAAGGCACTTGTTTGTTTTCCATGGAGAAATATCTACCAAAGGTCTTAGTCAATGTGAGACTAAGAGATTCTGCCACCTTGGTAGGCATAACATTGTCAGATGCACCTGAGTCCATAATGCAATTGTTCAACTGATGAGCATTTATCAATAGAGAAACATAAAATAATTCTATTTTCCCAAGGGCAGATGGAGGAGTAATAACAAAATTATTTTGGGTGGATATGTTCTTGAGAGGACTAGGAGTTACTTCCAAAATATCTTGTCCTACAGGGATGGTTTTATTCTTGATGCATTGAACTAACCTATCCAATTGCTTAGGGTTGGATTGTAGGAATTCAAATTCAAATATTTGAATTTTTTTCTTCTTAACATGGTCAATTATATCAAATGACTAAAATGAATTAGAAATAGGGGAAGATAGTCCACCCTTCTAGTTTTTTTTGGGGGGTGAAACTGGTCTAAGAATTTGAAGCAGAAGGTGCAGGAATGTTTGTGGTACTTACTTTTTTAGTGATCACCGGGTCCTTTGATTGAAAAGGTAGATTGGTCCCCTATTTATTGATTGAAATTATTGGTTGAGATCCTTTTCCTACACAAGTTTTGTTGGTTTGATGACCAGATCAAACTCTTGGATTTTAGCAATCTAATTGCCCCTTTTGGTTCCAAACTCCTATTGGGTTAGTATGGACTTGACTATTGTATCAGAGACCAAAGCAATAGTGTGTGAGTTCAAGATGTAAAAATAGAAGTGCTTTACCACCTTTACCATAGCATAAGCATGATTCTCCACATTTGAATACTTCAGCTCATGAGCTTTGAGAGGATAACTCATAAAAGATATGAGAGATTCCACACTTTCTTTGTTCTGTTGAACCAAAATGGCTGAAAGTGTGTGTTTAAAAGCATAGCTATACATCATGAAGTCTTTGATGTAATCAGGACAAACTAGAATGGGTGCATGGGTGATAGCTTCCTTGATGTCTTGAAATGCTGACTTGCCTTCTTCCATCTAGTTGAAAGTGGCTTTGCATTTCATCATATTGATAATGCGGTGAGTCTTTTCTGCGAATTCAGGAATGAACCTTCACAAAAAATTTACCTTTCCAAAGAAAGATTGGAATGCAGTATTACTGGCAAGAAGAGCAAGCTATTGAATAGATTTAGCCCTTTTTATGTTGATCTTTATACCCTCTCAAGATACAGTGTGTCCAAGAAGCCTACCTTCTATAACCCCAAAAATAGATTTCTTAGGATTAAGGGAAATACCATTCTACCTATATCACTCCAACACTTATTATAGATGATGTGCATGATCAGGATGATGCTTATAAAAGATAGTCAAGTCATCAAGATATACCATAATGAACTTTCCCATTTCATCTCTGAAAGCAAGGTCCATTACTCTCTAGAAGGTAGCACCAACATTAATCAAGCCAAAAGGCATTCTACAATATGTAAAAGTTCCCTAAGGTGTTGTGAAATTAGTCTTATGTTGGTCTGCTTCACCAACCTCCACTTGATTATATCTTAAAAAACCATCTATCATTGATAACATCTCAGTGCCAATTATCATCTGCAGTAGTTGATCCATGATGGGCAGGGGATAGTTATCTTTTAAAGATGACTGATTCAAATTTTTGAAATCAACATACAAGTGAATTTATCCATTCTTCTTTCTCGCATGGACTATATTCACAATCCAAGTGGAATGATGGATTGAGAAAATAATTCTTGAATTCAACATTTTCTGTATCTTAGACAAAATCATGCCTGATATACTGGGGATATATTACCTTTGCTTCTACTTGTGAGGCAATGACCCAATCTTGAGAGGAATTTTATGCTAGATTTCTTCAAGTCTGAGATATTTTAGATCATCATAAGAGTATGCTAAAACATCAATGTAATGGAAAAGTAGAGTGATAATTTTGAGATTTTCATCAGGAGTACAACAATTCCCAATGTTGACCATTTTTGGATTGTCTTATGTATTCAAATTGATTTGATCAAAATCCTTGGAGGATTTTAAACCCATTTGTTATTCCTTGATAAACCTATCATGCTTGTCAAAAAGTTTCTCAAGAGAAATAATCCTTTGGGGATTTTATTCTCTTTAAGTTGAAGGAACTCTTCATCAGCTTTTGAATTTGTTTTTGGAGCTGATTCCCACAATGAAGATTCACTGCCTTCAAATTGAAGCTTTTCAAAGCTATCCATCTATTTTAGAAAAGTAATGATTTGGTTGTCACCATTGAATACCTACTAATGGTTGGTATTATCAGGCACACTTGGTCGAAAGACCAATTCAATAGTGTACCTATTTCTTTTGAAATCTTAGTGAGGGACCAAAAGAGTTATGGAGATGGCCAATGAATCTGCTTGACTATTGAATTCTCTAGGCATAACAAAAATATTGAAAGCATCAAAGATTTCAATGTAATCCCACTGGTGGAGATGTGAGGTATGTCTTGGTGGCTGACATCCCAGCCTCATATGGCATCCTTCTTAGGCAAAATTTTTGTAAAGACGTTGGTATAAATTTGAGCATGAACCTATTTAAGGTGATGATTCCTATCAAGGGTGTCATGCAAAAGTTGCTTCTTGAAAAGGAGGAAAAGTATATTGTCACCCAAACATCAGCCCCTGAAGCTCAAATTTTGTTTGAGTCTTCAGGCACGGGTAATTACTTTTTATCTACTGAAGACGTTCCTATTTTAGTAGACAAAAGTTTCATAAATGAAGATCCAAAAAATTTAGTTAAGGAATTAGAAAAATTGTTAGGGTATAATACACATGAAAAAGGATCTTCCCTTCTTGATGAAAAACATTCTAAAAGAATATCAAATTTTGATGATGTCTAGATTCTAAAATTTGATGGCAGTAATTCTTCCACTAGTTTTAGATCTGGAGTTGTTTTAATATCTCCTCAAGGAGATATTTTCCCCTATGCCTATAAGTTGTAGTTTAGAAAACCTAATAACACTACTAAATATGAATTGCTACTACTCACTTTAAAGGCTGCTCAAGATAAATGTGTTAAAATCCTTCACATTAAAGGAGACATTGAACTGGTGGTTTGTCAAGTGAGGAACCTGTATCAAATCAAGAATGAGAGATTGTAATATTATCATAATCTAGTGTGGGATTGCATTGAAAGCTTTGATGCTTTCAATATTTTTGTTGTGCCTAGAGAATTCAATAGTTGAGTGGATTTGTTGGCATTCTCTACAACTCTCTTGGTCCCTCACCAAGATTTCAAAAGAAATAGGTACACTATCAAACTGGTCTTTCGACCAAGTGTGCCTAATAATGCCAACCATTAGCAGGTATTCAATGGCGATAATCAAATCATTGCTTTTTTGGAATAGATGGATAACTTTGAAAAGCTTCATTTTGAAGGTAATGAATCTCTGCCACAAGAATCAACTCCAAAAACAAATTCAAAAGCTGATGAAGAGTTCCTTCAGCTCAAAGGGAATAAAATTCTCAAAATATTAGTTTCTCTTGAGAAATTTTTTGACAAGCATATTAGGTTTATCAAGGAATAATAAATGGGTTCAAAATCCTCTAAAGATTTTGATCAAATCAATTTGAATATAGAAAACAATCCAAAAATGGTCAATATTGGGAATTGTTGTACCCTTGATGAAAAAATCAAAATTATCACTCTGCTTAACCATTACATTGATGTGTTGGCATACTCTTATGATGATCTAAAATCTCTCAGACCTAAAGAAATTTAGCATGAAATTCCTCTCAAGATTGGGTCATGCCTCACAAGTAGAAGCAAAGGCAGTACAACCCCATGATATCAGGCACAATTTTATCTGAGATATAAAAAATGCTGAATGCAAAAATTATTTTTCCAATCCATCATTCCACCTGGATTGCGAACATAGTCTCTATGAGAAAGAAGAATGGATAAATTTTCATGTGTGTTGATTTTATAAATTTGAATCAGTCATCTTTAAAAGACCACTATCCCCTGCCCATCATGGATCAATTGATACAGAAAGTAACTAGCACTGAGATGTTATCAATGCTAGATGGTTTTTTGAGATATAATCAAGTGGAGGTTGGTGAAGAAAACCAACATAAGACCACTTTCACAACACCTTGGGGAACTTTTGCATATCAAAAAATGCCTTTTGGCTTGATTAATGCTGGTGCCACCTTTCAAACAGCAATGGACCTTACTTTCAAAGATGAAATGGGGAAGTTCATTATGGTATATCTTGATGACTTGACTGTCTTTTCCAAGCATTGTCCTAATCATGTGCATCATCTACAACAAGTGCTGGAGTGATGTAGGTAGAATGGTATTTCCCTTAATCCTAAGAAATCTATTTTTGGGGTTATAGAAGGTAGACTTCTCAGACACACTGTATCCTAAGAGGGCATAAAGATCAACTAAAAAAGGGTTAAATCCATTCAAAATCTTACTCTTCTTACCATTAAGACTGCATTCCAATCTTTCTTTGGAAAGGTAAATTTTCTATGAAGGTTAATTCCTAAATTCATAGAAAAGACTCACTACATTATCAATATAATGAAAGTCAAAGCCACTTTCAATTGGATAGAAGAAGGCAAGTCAAAATTTCAAGACATCAAGGAATCTATCACCCACACCCTCATTTTGGTTTGTCTTGATTACACCAAAGACTTCATGATGTACAACTATGCTTCCGAACACATGCTTTCAACCATTTTGGTTCAATAGAACAAAGAAGGTGTGGAATATTCCATATCTTTCATGAGTTATCCTCTCAAAGCTCATGACCTGAAGTATTCAAACATGGAGAGTCATGCTTATGCTATGGTAGAGGTGGTAAAGCACTTTCATTTTTACATCATGAATTCACACACTATTGCTCAGGTCCCTGATACAACAATCAAGTCCATACTAACTTAGCAAGAGTTTAGAACCAAAAGGGGCAATTAGATTGCTAAAATAAAAGAGTTTGATCTAGTCATCAAACCAATGAAAATTATGTGGGGAAAGGATATCAAACAATAATTTCAATCTCTAAATAGGGGACCAATCTACCTTTCCAATCAAAGGACCTGATGATCACTAACAAAGTAAGTACCCCAAACATTCCTGCACCTTTTACCTCAAATTCTTAGACTAGTTCACCCCCAAAAAAACTAGAAGGATGGATTGTCTTCCCCTATTTATAATTCATTTTAGTCATTTGATATAATTGACCATGTTAAGAAGACCAAAATTCAAATGTCTGAATTTGAATTCTTGCAATCCAACCTTGAGCAGTTGGATAGGTTAGTTCAATGCGTCAAGAATAAAATTGTCCCTACAAGACAAGATATTTTGGAATTAACTCTTGGTCCCCCTAAGAAAATATCCACCCAAAATAATCTTGTGATTACTCCAACTACCCCTAGGAAAATAGAACCATTTTATGTTTCCCTATTGATAAACGGTCGTTAGCTGAATAATTGCATTATAGACACAGGTGCATCTAACAATGTTATGCCTGCCAAGGTGGCAGAATCTCTTGGCCTCACACTGATTAAGACCTTTGGTAGATGTTTCTCTATGGAAAACAAAAAATTTCCTTTGCTAGGATAAATCAAAGATGCTCAATTTGCATTTACGGCTTTTCCATATAAGAGATCTCTTTGTTATCAGAAGCAAAACTTTGCCCAAATTGAAAGACATTTTTGAGACTTTGAGCTTAGACTGTTAATCATATTTTGTTATTTGAATGAGAAATCAAGTGACATTCTATACTTTGTATTAAAATAGCTTGTGTTATCTAGGAAATTATTCTTATGTCTGTTTCCTAAATACAGTCTTGTCCATTTAATCAAATAAGCAAAATTAGTGGACGTAATTTGGAAGGTGTCCTGGAGCCAACTATGGGAGACTTTATGCTGCCATTATTATCTTCATTCTATTTATTTTATGTTTCAGTGTAAAGGATATTGGTGAGACTTTGAGCTCCCATTACTCTTCATAATATTTCACTTTAATGTAGTTGAAGTGGAGACTTTGTGCTACACTTCATTCTACTGTGTTACTGCATCCTGATTAGTGCGAGAAGCAATGAAAGACTTTGTGCTTTTATGGGTTTCTTGTGGTTACAATTACTACCCAAGAAGTCTTCCTCTATTTTTTTGAACATCATTTCTAAAAGAAGAGAAATGCCTTCAGCAATTATCCAGGATTTCTTCTTGTCCTTATGAACATCATCTCTAAAAAAAGAGAAATGGATGATATGATTTCACCCTTGTGTATATTTTCAGCTTATATATATTAGTTATAGTAGTTTATAGGGAACCTCCCCTTGATGAGAGGAGAGATTTATCTCATTATGCTATGATAAACCTGCACATTTTTCCATATAAATCTCCTTATGCTAAGGTTGATATACCTATTTTTCCATCAGTTAGCTAGTGACAAAATATTTACCCAACACATGACTACTTAGGAAGTCATGTCTTTCCCCTCTTCAAACATTAGAAATAACCCCTCCAATTAAATTCTCAAAAACTCTTCCCCCCAAATCTAACATGTGGTATATCAAATTGGGGCAACCTATTTAGAATCCACCCAACTTTTAACCATTTGGAGATACTCCTATCTACACACCTATTTGGGAGTCACAATCTCCCTAACCCTATGGATATTTCCCTTTCCCCATTAACTAGTAACCATTAACCTTTTGACCCAATCCTTTTGGAGGGAATTATCTTTCCTTCCTCCTTCACACAACAAATTGTGGGAAAATACTCTTTCTCCACCCCAACATACTCTTTCATTTTTTTCTATCATGGGTTCATATAGACATATGTCTGATGATGTTCCCATCTTACATAACCCAACCTTTGACCTATCAAATTAACCAATCAATGAGCATTGTCTTGGAGATTCCTTTCTCCTTCTTTCCCTCACATTTTGGAGTGTACTTTATCCACTAATTTTTACATCACCTTATTTGACCTAACAAAACCATTTGAAACCACCTCTCTTTTATCCACATTTAATTTCATCCACTAACATTCAACCAAACCCCAAACTATGTGGTATCTCAAATTGGGGTAACTCATTTGAAGCACCACTCAAATCTTTATGGGGGGGTTTCCTTCCCCACTCTTTTTTTAGAGAATACTCTTCTCGACCTTTCCATTACCCAATAATTTAACCAAAACTACATTTGGCCTAAATTTTTTTGTTGGATACTATGTCCATGTAACTATATAGGCAATGTCCACTTGCCTAATGCATCTAGAGTCAACTCAGCCACCCTCTTTCTAACATACCTTTCACCCAACCATTGGTCATTATCTTTTTATGTACCTTTTACCATCTAAAATTTGGAGATATCATTTCTCCATCCCTTTCCAACCTTTTGGGAGACATCATTTCTCCATCTTTCCCACTTGGGAGAACTACATTTAGCCTAAATTTTTTTATTGGATACTATGTCCATAAAACTATGTAGGCAGCATTCACTTGCCTTATGTATATGGAGTAAGCTTGGCCTCCCCTTTTTAAACATTACTATTAACCATTACCATCTCATCTTATACACCTCAAACTTTGACCATTTTGACCCAAACCTTTCACATCTTTTTGAAATGAACTTTCCATGGTCTATTTGACTACACCAACTAACTTTGCCATGTTGGACATTTAAAAATTTGAAAATTTTGCACTTAGTGCATGAAAAAAACATTGGAGTCCTCCATGGGATCACTTATGATTTTAGATACCCACACATGGGATAACTTCTAAATTTGGATACTCCCATGGAAACTGATCCTTTTTTCTTAGAAGGTTAATAAGTGTATCCAGCCATCACAATATGATCACATGGTCTATTGGTCACCTGTCTTCATAGCATTGATCTTAATTTTATCAAAATTAGCATCCTTAGTCTTTATGCAATCTTGGATATTACATATTTATCACATCTTGTGTACATGTTTGTGTTAGAAATGCCCAACTTTAAACCACCCTTTAGTCACCCACCTTTATGACTAACCATATATGATTCATCAAACCCTGACTTGATTTAGATTTTCCTCATCATCTCTCAGTTTGAAGGGGAACTCCTCCCATACTTGGGGCAAAATGACCTTCAACCAACCTTCAACCACATGATTTATTTTTGTTTTTTAGCTTGCAGATACAAGTTGTATAATAGAAAAGGGTAAAATGTAGACACTAGAAAACCACACACTCGATTCTAGTCATCAAAGTGCCTTGATCATCCATTTTAGACTTAAAAGCATTGAAATGAACTATTTTTATCTGACCCATTCATCTAACTTATTCCAACTCACCTTGAGTCTAAGCTAGCTAAAATTGGATAACTCAACTCACTTTTTCTAGCTAACACCATTTTTCACCCTTTGACCATCTTCAAACCTACTTCTACTTGGTACCTCAACTAGTGATGGTTAAAGGTAACCATTAATGGTTAGCCTAACTATTGATGGTTACCTTAATCATTGATGGTTAGGTCCCTGAGCTAGTAAATCATCACCAATTTTTCTTGAGGTAATCAAGAATAAATTTAATAGTTTTTTCTTGATCCATCTTTTAACACATATAAACACCTCATAATCTTACAATCTTATCTTCTTACTCCATCACCTTTTTCCTATAAAATGAAGTGAGCAAGAGGAGAAATGTATCCACAAATACATATCCAAATTCTCAATTCATGGTATCTTCGTATAGGTACTCAAGTCTTTTAGACATTTGAAGATTCTTCATAAAGGTTTCTCCAGTAGCCACCAACCTAAACCTCTAGCGAATTTATTCTATCTTTCCTTTACATAACATTATGCTACTAAAATCATTTCAAATTGGGTAAGCATTGGATTGCTTTCATTTATCTTTCTTCATTCTACTTGGATATTCCTATCTAGATTTTACCTCCTTAAATCCTTCCTATCTAACCTCTAATCTCCTCTATGAGTACTCATCTCTTCACCTTATTATTATCATATCTCAAATAGACATTATGAATTAGATTGAGTTTGATCTCACCCTTCTAGTTGTAGACCTTTATGACTTTCCTAGTCCCAGTAGGTAATTGTTGATGGTTTCCAAGAATCACTGATGGTTTCCTAACCAGATATGGTTACCTATAAACACTAATGGTTAGCCATATAACCCAAGACCCTCATCCTTCTACCATTTAACCAAACCCTTCTCCAGACCCTATTTTATAATATTTTTGTCATGGACCCAACTAGACTAGACCAGAACTGAACACTTCATTTAATAAATTAGCATTTACCTTTATGTTAGTTTATTAGATCTTTAGCTTACATTATTAAAGTATTAATTTCTATTACTTTTATGTATGAAACTTTCCTTTCTTTCCTTTTAATATTAACTTATATTAGAGAGTGGATTGACAGCCTCGATAGATAGCTCACACTTTCTTGGATCTAGTCCCAGCTAGGAAATCCACCCTTCCTCTTTATCTAACAAACAATCTTGCTTTGAGTGCTTTCTTATATAGCTCATCTTCTCATAGATAAATAAGATTTCTCTACTTCATCTGGTTCATGCACACATTTATACCAAGATTTTCTACCATATATATTTTACCCTTTTCTGTAACTTTTATCTATTTATTTTTTCTTAGTCATAAAAGTGAAAATTCTAGCATAAACACATACCTAAACTATATTTTTATAGTTTGGCATTCACCTTAATGTTATCTTGTTAATCTAAGAATTTCTTCTAAAAAATATTTATTTATCCTAAATTAAGTACTTTCATTTATGTTATGCAACTTTCTTTTGTCAACATTAACTTATCTTAAAAGGTGGATTGATAGCCTCTAAGGAAGTCATGTACTTCTTGGATCTAGCTTGATAGGCAATACACCTTCCTACCTAACTAATAAACCATTTATTTGAGTTATTTATTATCTATAGATAATCCTCTCAAGCCAAAGATGATCTCTCACAACCATATAGATCATAGTGCACAAACCAAATCTAAGTTTTTCAACCATATCCATATTGAGTTTCTTTTCTCTCTTTATTTAGAACTTAAATGAAAATTTACATGAAACAAATAGTTATTGCATAAGTCCAATGACTACCCTCAAAAGAGGGGGTATTCATAGGGGGTTTCCATAGAGATCAGGCTCCTACATTGCATTAATAGAACATATTTTAGCACACAGGCTCAAGTTTAGGAAATTAGACATAACTAAACATAGGAAAAGATAGTGACCCAAGAAGCAATCCAGTGACACATAATTTAGACCAAATAGACATTATCACCTAAATAGGGATATTAATGCCACATGTTGATACTATCCAAGATGTGGTTCTAAAATCCATTAGCCCAAATTTTAAGATAGTTTAGATTGGCTAGAATCATACACTAGGAATAATACAATTTTGCATAGATTCATCTATAGGCTTGATATTTATGCCTAGATTTGACTTAGATTCACATTAGCTCATCTTAGATTCATGTTGGTTTATCAAATTATGGGAAGCATGCATGACATGATCATTACCATATTTAATTTAGATACTTAGATATAGTTATTACAACTTAGTTTAGAATTAATATACTTATATGTCATATTGGGGACATGTGTGCGGCACATTGTTTCCATATGCTTAGTTACATATAGGTTGATAATATGGAATGAAAAACTCCATGTCATTTTATATATTGTATACACTTGACATCATATTCTAGGTTATCACTCATTTCATGCCTTACTCCATCTATAGTTGTTGGCATTCTTGAGTGTCTTAGTGCCACCTAATGTACCTAAGTGGCCATATAATTGACATACATAGTTAAATATACTCAATTAGATATTTATAACACTTTATGAAATTTTGTTTTAGATGCATCTGTTACACATGGGTAGGAAATTATGGACTCATAGTCTACTTGAGTTCTTGAGACACAAACATGAGAGGGTTGGACACACTTTCAATCCAATCCAAGTTATTCATAGGTCATGATCCACCAAGAAGGGGTGGGAAATGATGGAGTCAAAACTAGATTAAGTTGTTGAGCCACCCATACATGAGGATTGAGTAATTTATTAGCTCAATCCAAGTTACTTAATGATTTTATCACTATATGCATGCACACACCTAGGTTATCACTAGGTTCATGCATTGGTTCACGTCCCTAATGAGTTGTATTCATTATATTCCTCTTTCCCATATCTTTACTCAGTTTTACTCAGTTCCTTCTTTATTCAACATAGCCTTTTGATTTTGATATCTCTTATATAAGGAATGATTTATGCATGTTTCATTTTTAGGTCATGCTTTGGAACATGCTTCACATACATAGACCCAAATTCACATACTCAAACTCAGCTTCATGGGATTCATTTCCTAGGTAAGTCTATGTATGCTTCTTCTTTTTTATACTATTCATTTAGCTTTACAACATTTCTAGTATAAAGAGAGGGAAATGTAATCATCTAAAATTGGTATTTGAGTGTTAAGAGTGATACTTGAGATAACCTATCCTAGAGCCTATTATCAAATGTTTCTAAACTTTATGTGGACCATAGGTGTCCCTACTCATCTTAACCATAGTCAAACCCAAGTCACTCAAGCCCTCATTTCCCAATCTTGGTCCTTCATGCCCAGTAGCCTACCAGCTAGAATTTAACACCACATTAAATACACTAGAGCCATGTGGTGATAGTGTCCCTAAAATATCACTAATGTATTTTACCCTATCTTTCTTGAATGAATATATTTTCAAAATTAAAACCCTTTGAAGTTCATCATAAGCATCTTTTATTGTCTTCACAATCTACAAAACATTATAAATACATGAATTTTAGACCTATATTCACTAGATGGAAATTATACAAAAATACCTATTCAAACATGAAACAAGTTGAGAAAAATCAAGTTTATTAATCCCTATTCTTTCCTACTTATAAATACTACCATCTACAATTGCTCTAAGCTCAGATTTTCTAGATTTCCAATTTCAAGCACACTCAAGACATTAAAAATACTATTATTATAACATCAATTGAACTTGTACGAACACTTAGGTGGGTAGAACTACATCGATCTTGATCCCTCCTCAAAGTATTGGTATGTAGGAAACTCTCTTCATAGTGGGGTGTTGATGATGTATAGTCTATCATACTAATGAACACATTTTTCATCTCATTCCTTACTTGTAAGGAGGATTAGGGTTTGTATCATAAATCATGTATTACAAGCATAATATAGAGTTTAAAACTTTATGTGTGTAGGAATAAAACCTAGAAACACAAGCATAGGTGCACCAGTTAATTCAAAGTAGTCCCATACAAAAGACACTAACACTATTTTCAAGATACTAAATCCACATGGTGCTAATGTTCAAGTGCGGTGCTATTATCCAAGAGGGGTTCTGACATAAGAATCCAATTGATGACACTTAGACCTTTTCTAATCTCATTTTCTATCACTCAAATCATCCATATTAGATGTTTTATAGATAAGTGTTTATTTGTATATATTTATTAATATTTTTAGAAAGTCAAAGCTAGTCGAAATTTATAACAAATTAATGGTAATTTTATGCATATTATTTCACTGATTTACACTACTCAACCCTTTAATCAAACATAAGGTTTACATTAGTAAAAACTTAAAAGGTTACAATAGAAGGCTATTGTATTTTTTTAGAATGTTTTTGAGAAGTAAGTTTTTATGCAAAATATCATTCATGAAGGAATTTAAGTCATGTTCCATGTAGATATTTAAAAGTAGAAACCATAAAAATGATCCATTCAGGAGAAAAATGGCTTTTCAACTCATTTTCCATGTTTTTTTATAACCTATGATTAGCCATTATCTATAATATTCAACTACAAAGTGGTTTTGATTTTATCAGAAGGGTTTTTTAATCTTTCTTATTTTTTTGACTTCTACAATATGGAGTGGCCATTTTTACATTCTAATTTGGATAGTTATTTTCATGGAACTCTTATTTTACTTGGAGGGTATAATTTTTGGTATTTAGGGATGTTTTTGAGGTCATTTTTTTTACATTTTGAAATGCGATAAAACATTTCTTATGTTTTGTAACATTCCTTTAGATATCATTTTATCAAAGACTAGATGGTTAATCCCAATCTAATAGGCAATCAAACTCCCTCGTAAAAAAAATTTGTATTTTTTGTCTCTCTTATCTTATGAAAGTCATTGTATTTGAAAATTCACTTTTCTTATTTCACCTTGTGAAGTATACCTAACATGGCCTTATTTTTTGGATTTTATTAAGGAAATTTAGATCTCTTTTTATATGTAACATTTCTAGGAATACTTTTATATTTTTGAACATGTTTTTAAAGTAGTTAGTTTTGACCAACTCATATAAATAACTAATTATTTCATTTTTTTGTACACTTCAATGTGATGATCATTATTTATGAATTTGGATATCTTGAACATTGGCTGATTTATATGTGTTTAAAGTAGATGTTTTTGGGCCACTTGTGTACTATAGTTTTTAGATTGTTGAGAGTTTATTTTCCATCTTAAGAATATATTGGTTATATTACCCTACCAGTTCTACTCATGCAATTTATTTTGATACAACTAAGGCCCTTTTCTATGTGCCTCATTGAATTTTCTAGGAGAGATCATTTATATAAGCACCTTTGTGTGTATTTGTGCTTTATCTATTTTATCCCATTAATGAGTTTGGTTTCCTCAAAATGTACATGGGTATCTTATTAGACACATTATTTTATAGAATTCATATGAGGATTGTAGTATGTCTCATATTTCAATGGAATTCTTTGTGTACTATAATGTATTTTTGAAACTTTCTTGATAATATGACCATCTCAAGTTTTGAGCATCATTGGTTTCTCCAACATTAGTAAAGAATAATAATTATCCATAGGTAGTCATATTGCTAGTATCAAAATCCATAACATTATATTTAATCCATAATTAGTGGTATAAAATTTAAAACATCATCTTTGAACCAACATTAGTTGATGGTATCAAAATCACCATCATATTTTAGTATTTTGAGTAGTGGATCTAGACCACTCGTACATGTATCATGCATTTTTCACAAGGTGTTCACTTCCATTTTGCATAACATTTTATAAATGTGTAATAGTGTTGGTATTAGATTTTGAAGAATAGTGAAATATGTGTGATGTGTATTATTTTATATAATGTATATAATTTTGTATGTATTTAACACATGATTGTAAAGATGAAAAGAATCCTTTAGAGGGATATGAAAGGTTAGGAATGCAAAGGTATAAAGCCTTTTATAATCTCTATAAACCCTACTTATTTTTAAAGGAAATGAGTTTTGAGTTTTGAACTATGAGACATTAATATATATTGAGATATTGTGAAATGTATTATGTATTAGTGTTGTGAGCATTATCCCATGTTTCATTTTACTCTTCTTATTAACATAAAAATAATAAATGATCTCTGGTTTATAGACTTTGTTTTAATGAATATTTTGTAATTATGAATAGAATGAAGGAAACAACTTGTCATATCCCCATCTGATTTTTTAATATTTAATTAAATTTACATAAAAATACTTAGCTTGTTTTGATGGGTTTTTACAGGAACCACTACTAAAAATGGTGTAAGGAGCATGGATTTTCAAACATGTTAAAATGGTTATTGGGTCAAAGAGATTTTGAATGTGTTAGAACATAACTATCTACTGAAAGGGGGGTGAATTATTAGATTAACTAAATTAATCCTTTTAATCCATTTTAAAACCAAACTAGAATAGATATGCAGATTAAAACAAACATGCAGAGATCACACACACACACAAATTCACATGACACCATATGTATATGTGGAAAACCCAATATAGGAAAAACCATGGTGAGAATAGATTCTAGAATCTACTATTCTAATCTAGATTCATAGTCAAAACCTCACTGGTTACACATTTAAGGGGAATAACCCTAAGGAGACACCAATCTCTAATTTAAGAGCACCAAATCTAAGGAAACACCCACTCCCTAACCAAGCACCAACTCAACTTATCTTATGCCCCCCACCAATTATATCTATATGGAGCTACAACTCTAGATTATAATATAGATTCATAAATGAGTCCAATTCTCTATTCTTTGTTACAAGTCTGGTCTATAACTACTCATGCTCTACACTTCATCTCTCTTCTCTTCCATTCTCTTCTTTTTTTTGTCCCTCTATCTATGTGTCTCTAATTTCTCTATTTGACATAATTCAATTACTCTAGTAGTATTTTATTTATCTTAGATGATATATATATATATATATATATATATATATATATATATATATATATATGTATATATATATATGTATATGTATATATATATATATATGTATATATATATATATATATATATATATATATATATATATATATATATATATATATAAACATTTGATCTAGGATTCATATCTTTTCTATATTCACATTAGTTTGCTAACACATCACACCTATTTTTAGTGGACTTTAGTTATGTCTTTAACATCAAGTTTCTGGTGTCTTGAAATCATTCTCCACCACCATGATGCTTTGTCTTCTACTATATTTAGCAAATATCAGGCTCTAGTTTTGATGTACATGCCTTATTACATAATTTTGTGATCATCAAAGTGATCAATTTCATTGTTTGTGTCATAATTTATGGTTTACATACATGTTCCATGGCTTGATCATTAGGATGATCATATCTTAAAATATTTACCATAGACTCAAGTTTTTCACTATGATTTGATGGTCCTCATTCAAGTTTATAAAATTTGAAATGCATTTATTGGATCACGTTATAATAGACTCACACGCTCCATTAGATATTTATATGCTTCATGGATTTAATGTTCCAAATTTAAAATGTATCTATTAGATATTTTTATCTGAGCTCTCATGTGCCATTAGATATTCAAAGTTGCAAAAAATTTACCTTTGCTAGTCATTAAAAATTGAGATCTTAATCTCATCTTTCTACTTCTTGAGTCTTTAGAATAAATATGATCTAATTAATCTCATCAAAATAACTTGCTATTTAACTCACCTATATGTCGATAAACATCAAGCACTTTATCACATTGAGTTCACTTGCTCTATTATATCTTCTTTGCATGATTAACTATTCACCATTTGATTTTATAACAAGCTCAATATTTATCTCTAACGAGATCTTAAGAATGTGAAAATTGGAATTCATGCATTCCTTTTGCACATTTCTATTAGTTCCCATTATTGATACACTTGGCATCCTCACGTTTATCATTAAATATTTAACCTTGAATCACACTATAGATTTACTATTCAAGCTCTGTGATTATGACACTTATCATAAGTGCATTCACTCGTAGGTTCCTTTGATATGTTGAATTCACTGTGCATCATTGGATATTTAATGTATGATTAAATTCTCACTATTATATATTATAATAATTTCAAACTTTATCTTGTGAAGATTTGACTAAGTATGGGGACCATCTCAATATGCTTGGAAGTCTAACCTTGCACTTTCATATATTTTTCTTCACTCATCTTCCTATTCTAAAATTTGGACCATATAAACTAGGCATGATAATGAAAAAACCCATATGATCATCTCTTCTTGAGTCCTTCACATATTTTAGATATAATACCATTAATTTTCTCACTCAAATTATTTTGCCATAGAGCTAATAATGCTTAGAACTACTTGGGATGCATTTCATTAAATGACCTATAATTTAGTGCATAATATCCTATCAAATAAGGGGTTCCATCCATTTATTCATCTTGTCTAGAAAATTTCATACGTGTAAGATATGACATCATAAAAATGCCTACTCAACTTTTTCTTTCCATCTACAAATTTGATTATGGGAAAACATTATCAAAAATGCCTGGAAGCCCAAATTTACACATGCACATATTTTTTCATGATACATCACATGACTTGATATTTAGTTCATAAAAATTAGGAACAAAAATTAATAACCCCATATGATCATTTTATCTTGACACTTCCATGTGTGCAAATTCTGGCCTCATCAACATGCTTACTTGGCTCTGCTTGAACCCTTTTCCAAATTTAAGTATGAAAACTTAGTGAATTATATCTGAGTATTCAACTTTTCATCCTTATATCTTCAACCATTCTTCATTTCATGACTTTAAATGTAGTTCATAATAACTAGGGACTAATGTGATAACAATCATATGACCTACTCCCCTAGACTTGTCCACACGTGGCAATGGTGACATTAGCAAACTACCTATTTAGATATTCTTATATAGACCCAAAATGTCTAAATGATTAATATGAAGAACCAAATGAATTTTACTCATGCACACAAACACTCCAATCATCCTTGACCTCTAATAGGATCCCTTGCATAGCCTTTAATCACCATATTCAACCATGAACCTCAATGACATCCATAATGCTAATAATCTCCCTTTTCACATCAATGACAATCATATTGCCAACAATCTCCACCTTTATCATTGATGTAAAATTAAATTATATGATATTTTAATACTCTGATCCTTATCTGGCATTGCTTACATTAGCTTCTAATGAGTGTGAACTAAAACTATTCATACTAAACTTTCTCCCCCTTAGGTAATGGAACATTTACCTAAACTCAACTTAGACACATGCTCTAATCTTTCAACCTTTTATAGAGATCATTTTCACTTTTTCTCCAAAATTTTAGAAAGAGCATTTTTTCTTTTTCTCCAAACTTTTACCAATATCATTTGCCCTTTTTCTCCCCATTTGACATCAATGGCAAAGGGAATCCAAATTTCTCATTGTTTGTCTAAATTTTTCTCCCCCATTATCAAATTAAGGAGTTTGTCCAAGAATATGCAACCATAAACTCATTAAAAATTTACAAAAATATATATACTTGAGTTGTCTTTTCTCTCTTTTACTAGTGATAAGCAAATTTTCTATGATTCTACCCTTGGACTCATACCCTATCAATAGGATCTAGTGATGTGGTATAGGAGCCACCACTCCTAACTTTTATTTTAGACACTCAAATTATTATTTGGGAAGAGGTTTGGTGAATATGTCTAAAATTTGATCTTTAATTGGCATATATTCCATTGTGACCTCTTGATCTTTAACCTTCTCTCTTAATAAGTGAAGATTGATATGTGCTTAGTTCTAGAATGCATCATTCGATTCTTTGATATGTTAATAACACTTGAATTATCACAAAGAATAGAGATATGTGATTTGTATTCTACCTTGATGTCTTTGAGTGTTTACTTCATCCACAAGACTTGAGTGAAACATTTCAATGATGCCACATACTTTGATTTTGATGTAGAAAGAGTTACTAACTCTTATTTTTTTCTCAGCAATGAAATAATTTTATTTCTGAGGAAAAATGCACCACCACTAGTTCTTCTCTTATCATCCACACTTCCTACCCAATCAACATCTATATATGTTATCAAAGTGAAATATTCACTTTTAGGATACCATAGTGCATAGTAAATTGTGTTATTGATGTATGTAAAGATTATTTTCACTACATAACATGTGACTCTTTAGGATCAAATTAAAATATTTCAACCATGCATACTACTTTCATGATATCAGGTCTTGATGCAATTAGTTATAGAAAACTACCTATCAATGATATATACAAAGTTTGATTTGCATTAAGGGACTCATCTTATTTTCTCAACTTGCATCTAATTATCATGGGAGTACTTACTATCTTGATATCTTCCATCCTAAACTTCTTGAGTATTTCCTTAGCATACTTGGTTTGAGATATAATTATCCCTTCATCAATTTATGCTATTTATATACCTAGAAAGAAATAAATTTCTCCAAGCATAGACATCCCAAACTCATTTTGCATTTTATTAGCAAATTATTTGCATATCCTACTATTACTAACATCAAAAATGATATAATCTACAATAATAATAACAATCAACATATGCTCACCTTCTAATTTAAAGTCTAGATTATTGTCTACACATCCTTTATTAAACCCTTATTATTGCAGGTATTGGTCTAATGTTGAATAACATGCTCTAGGTGCCTATTTTAGACCATATAGAGCTTTTTTTTATTATGCATACATAATCTTCTTCCTATGATAGCTAAAACCATTCAGGTTGATCTATGTAGAACTCCTCTTCTAGGTTCTCATTCAAAAAAGCAAACTTAAGATCCATTTGATAGACTTTGAATTTATTATAAATAGAGAATGCTAGAAACATTATTATGGATTCCAATCTAACAACTAGAGAAAATGTTTCCTCAAAATCTATGACCTCAACTTGTGCATATCCTTTGCACACCAATCTTACCTTATTCCTTATGACAATTTTATCCTTATTGAGCTTTTTCCTAAAGGCCCATTTTATACCCATTACATTCTTGTTTGAAGGTATTGAAACTAATTCCAATGTTTTATTCTTTTCAATTTATCTTAGTTCTTCTTCCATGTATTTTAGCCAATTTTCATCCTTGTTATCTTCAACATAGCTCTTAAGTTCAATTTTAGACATTAGAGCAAAACTTACTTGTTTCTTGTTTTATGCAACTCTTCTCCTTGTCTGAATTCCTTCATTCTTATCACCAATGATCTACTCTATAGGATGATCCTTTTGAACAAATCTTGTAGGTTAATTTTCACTTACTTTCTCATGATCTTCAGTAGTTGCTTCCTCTTCACACTCTGATTCTTCTTCATAGATGTCTTTTTCAAGTTTAACTTGCTTCAATCCTTATTTAACATTGACACTGATGATATTTATAATCTTTTGGATCCTCTTATTGTAACATATGTAGGCTTTGCTTTGAGTGGAATAACCAAGAGATATTCCTTCATCACATCTTGATTCAAAGCTTCCCAATTTGTCTTCCTTTATTCTGATGTAGCATTTGCTTCTAAACACTCTAAAATATTTTAAAAAGGTAGGTTTTCCATACCATAGTTCATAAGGAGTTTTGTCACTATTACCTTTAGTTGAACTCTATCTAAGATATATACTATTATTTGGACTATTTCTCTCTAGTATCCATCAAGTACTTTGCCTCTTTTAGCATTGTTTTAGCCATCTCCTTAACTATCCTATTCTTTCTCTCAATAAATCCATTCTATTATGGAGTCCTTACTATAGAGTAAATCCCTTTGATTTTATACTTTTCATAGTATTATATGAACTACTTTAAGGTGAATTCTCCACATTTTTCAAATCTTAAGCATTTGATTTTTCTTCCAATCTCATTCTCTACCATGGCCTAAATATCTTGAATCTTTCAAATGCCTAAGACTTATCCTTCAAAAGGTTACCCATGTCATTATTGAGTAATAATTTATAAATTACATAAATTATCTCCCTCCTTTTTATCCTCTTGTCTTATTAGGACCACAAAGATCAATATGAACTAATCTAGAGGCTTTGTAGTTACATACTCTGTTTAAAATCTGACCCTTGTCTGTTTTCCATGTTGACATTCTTGTAAGTAGTGTCTATAGGTTTAGTTATCTTAGGCATGTGTCTAACACACTTATTTGAATTCACCTTTACCAAGTTGTCAAATTTGTCATGACCCAATCCTTAATTCCATAACCAACTCTCATCAATCTTTCCTATCATGCAGTTATTACCATTCACTTCAAGAAGATTATAGATATTGATTTTAGTTATTTTCCCTTTTATAACTATTCTTATAGATCTCCTTAACTTGTATAATTTTTTATTAAATGTGGAATTACATCTATTATCACACATTTTGATGACACTTAGCAAATTATGCTTCAATCCTTCAACATAAAAGACATCATGTCTAGGTAGTTTTCCATCTATGTTCAAGGTTTTTTTACTTCAAATATTTATTGTAGTGTTGTCTCCCAAACTAATAGATCTTTCCTTATGTTTTATCAATTTTATGAACTTACTCTTATCACCATTCATGTTTTGAGAAACCACTATCTATTACCCATAAATTTTGCTCCTTGGCATGGAGTGTAGTTTGAGAAATCATATATTGATCTTTTACTTTTCACATATCTTTGGGTTTCTTATTTGACTTATTTTTTCCTATATCAGAGACTTGTGAACCTTTGTTCACATTGGGAGACATGCCTTTCTTCCTACTTTATATTTATAGTCTTACTAAGATTGATCTACATTGTTTAGCTATGTGACCAAAATTATTACAATTATAACATATTACATTTATATCTAACAAAGGTACAAATGAATTTATGCTTACAAAATTTGTTCTCCTTTTAGGTACAACTCTATAATCAATATTCCTATGACAAAATTGATGATATGTATAACAATAAACATATAAAGATGAGGAATACCTAGTCATAACATTTCTTTGTGTAGGATGAGGAGCTCTTCTAAACTCTAGAGTCTACAAGTCTCTCACTCTTGTGTAACAATCTGCATAAACTACCTTTGTTTGTTTCTTTTCTTCAATCTTCTTTTCTCTTGTAGATTTATTCACATAAACAATGCTTGTGTATATTTTTGTCTCTTTTCAATATTTCTCTTTCTTTGATCTTGATTCTCCTACTTTGAAGTTGTCATATAGATTATCAAATTTACTGTTTATGGAACTTTTTCCTTTTTCATAACCAAGACCAGATCTCTCTTTTGAAGGATTTTGAGAGTTGATCAATTCATTAAGAATATCTTATTCTCCTTTTAGATTTAGACCTCTATTTATTTTATCTTTAGATTTCTCAAGTTCTTTTCTCAAAGATAGTATCTCTGCTTCTAACTTTATGCAACCATCAAATTTAGATGGTAGTTCAAGTTTGACTACATATTTTATTCTTTTGGCCTCATAAACTTTTGTGTTTAGACTAACCACCATCTAATCAAAATTTTCAAGACTTTTGGGAACTTTTTCAATCTCCTTTTGTTTTGAGTTCTTTTTTCTCAACTTGTCAATTTCTTCTAGAGCACAAATGAGTTCACACTCTAGATCCACTTCTCTTTCTTCTTCTTTTTCATTTGAGTCTTCAACTTATTCTTGATCCATAGAAGCTAATCTTAATTGCATGAATAAGACTTCTTTTTCCTCAACCACAAAATCATAGTAATGGTCATCATTAGAACTATCACTATCATCCAATGAATCACTATATCCTTTTGTGTACAAGCCTTTCTTGTTTTTGAAGTTCTTCTTCTTGGAATAGTGGGGTTTCAAATTTTTAATATCATCTTCTTGCTTAGAATTATCCTTTTTGTTATAAGGGAATTTAGTATAAAAATGTCCTACTTTACCATAGTTAAAGAATTTAAAGGGTAACTTACCTTTGTACTTTCTAGGCCCTCTTTTTAAACTTATGAAAAATTTGGCTTTTTCTTTATCAGTCTCCTCAGATCTAGATGTAGGTGATTTTGATTTTAATTTGTTTGCTACCTTGAATGAAAATTTTATCTTGAAGGCATTTGTTTCTCCCATTCTCATCTCATAAGCTATGAATGTTCCATACAACTCATCAGTAATGAGTTTATCCAGATCGCTTTCTTTTTCTATTGTAGATATTTTTGAGTCATACCTTGATGGTATAGATCTTAGGACCTTTTTGATAGTGACTGGATCTTTAATCTCTTCTCCAAGGAATATGCTTACATTGACTATTTCATCTACTCTAAGGAGGTAGTTTGTAATTTTATCTTCTTCATTCATTTTAAGTATTTCAAACTTGCCTTTGAATGTTTGTAGCTTGGTCTACTTTACCTTATAATCACCTTCATAGATGTTCTTCAATTTGTTCTAGATATCTTATGCATTTTGATAATGAATTATTTTGACAAACTCTAAATTTGATAATACACAAAAGATAACATTATTTACGTTGGCATTGATCTCATATGACTTATTTGAAGCCTGATCAGTAGGATTTATAGTAAGGTCTATATACCCATTTACAACAAACATCCATACATCAAACCATAATGAAGATAGATATGATTTCATTATAATGCTCTAAAATGCATAGTTTGATCCATCAAAGAGAGGTGCCTTGTTTGAGGAAGAGCCTTCTTGACTAGCCATTTGTGTTCACCATCCTAGATCTACCTGAGCTAAAAAATATTCTTTTAAGGCACCAGTGCTCTGAAAACAATATTAGAACACAACTATCTACTGAGATGGGGGTGAATTAGTAGATTGACTAAATTAATCCTTTAAATCCTTTTTAAAACCAAATTGGAAAAGATATGTAGATTTTTAAAATATATAGAGATCACACACACATAAATTCACATGACACCATATGTATACATAGAAAACCTAATATGGGAAAAACCATGATGAGAATAGATGCTAGAATCTACTATTATAATCCAGAATTGCAATCAAAATCTTAGTGGTTACACATTTAAGGGAACTAACCCTAAAGAGACACCAATCCCCTAATTTAAGAGCACCAACTCTAAGGAAACACCCACTCCCTAACTAAGCACCAACTCAACTTATCTAATGGATCCCACCAATGAGATCTATATGGAGCTATAACTCAAGATTATAATATAGATTCATAAATGAATCTAATTCTCTATTCTCCATTATATGTTTGGTCTAAAATTGATCATGATATGCACTTCATGTCTCATTTCTTCCCTTCCCTTCCCTTCCCTTCCCTTCCCTTCCATTCCATTCCATTCTCTTCTCTTCTCTTCTCTTCTCTTATCTTCTCTTCTCTTCTCTTATCTTCTTTTCTCTACCCCTCTATCTCTATGACTCTATATTTATCTATTTAACACAATTCAATTTCTCCAGCAAGATTTTTTTTATCTTAGATCACACACACACACACACACACACACACACACACACACACACACACACACACACACACACACACACACACACACACACACACACACAAGCATTTGATCTAGGGTTCATCTCTTTTCTTTGTTCACACTAGTTTTATAACACATCATGCTCAGTTATGATGGAATTTAATTTCTATCTTTAAAAAATAGTTTCTCATGTCTTAAAATCTTGCTCCACCACCATGATTCTTGTTCTTTTACTATAGTTAGCAAATATCAAGCTCTAGTTTTAATGTGCATGCCTTTTTATACAAGTTTAATCAATCATAATGATCAATTTCATTATTCATGTCATAATTTAAGGATTACCTACATGTTCTTGTATGTTCCATGGATTGACCATTAGAATGATCATATCTTTAAATATTGACCATAGATCTCAAGTTTCATGCCATGATCTAATGATCCTCATTTAAATTTATCAACTTTAAAATGTGTTTGTTGGATCACATTATGATAGACTCACATGCTCCATTAGATCTTTGTATGCTTCCTAGATTTAATGTTCCAGCTTTAAAATGCATCCATTGGATATTTTGATCTGAGCTCCTACATGCCATTAGATCTTCAAAATTACAAGAACTTTACCTCTACTACTCATTAAACATCAAGATCTTAATCTCATCTCAGTACTTCCTAAGTATTTGGAATGAATACACTCCATTGATCTCATCAAAATAGCTTGGTCTTTAAATATCTTTTGTGTTGATAAACATCATGCACTTTATCCCATTGAGTTCACTCTCTCTATTAGATCTTCTTTACATGATCAACCACTCACCGTTTGATCTTTTAACAAGCTCAATATTTATCTCTAACAAGATCTAGATAATATGACACTTAGTATTAGCACATGCATTTTGCAAATTTCTATCAATTCTCACTATTGAGACACTTAACATCCTCACATTGATCATTGACTATTACTTTGAACTGCACCATATATTTACTATTCAAGCTTTATGCAGGTGACACTTGTTACTAGCATGTTCACTCGTAGGTGCCTTTGACATAGTGACTTCATTACATGTCATTAGATAGTCAACATATGATCTAAATGTTATCCATTAGATCTTATAACAAGTTCTAACTTTATCTTTTTTAAATTTGACTATGTATGGGGACAATCTCAATATGCATAGAAGGCTAACCTTGCACCTTTATATCTTTTACTTCACTCATCCCCCTGATCTAAAATTTGAACCATATAAACTAAGCATGATAATGAATAAACCCATATGTTAATCTCTTATTGAATCCTTCATGTGTTATAGTTATAATTCCATTAATATACTCACTCAGATTCTTCTACAATAGAGCTAGCTATGCTTAAAACTATCTAGAAGGCCAACTTTGTTGCATAAATTTTGATGTGCTTCATTACATGACCTATAATTTAGCACATAAAATCCTCTCACATAGGGGATTAAATCCATATATTCATCTACTCTAGAAATATTCATACGTGAAATATATCACATCAAAAAAATTCTTACTTAACTTTTTCTTACTATCTACAAATGTGATTAAGTGTGGGAAAACATTGTCAAAATACCTGGGAGCCCAAATTTACACATGCACACATCTTTTATTTCACTATATCACATGAACTGATATTCATCACATAGAAATTAGGCATAAAAATGAACAAACCCATATGATTATTTTGTCTTGACACCTCCATGTGTGTGAATACTGACCTCATCAACATGCTTACTTGGTTTTGCTTGAACCCTTTTTCAAATTTTGTTAAGTATGGAAAATTAGTGAATTCTATCTAAGTAGCCAACTTTTCATCCTCATATCTTTGATCATGATTCATTGCATAATTTCAAATCTAGTACATAACAACTAGGGATTAATGTGATCACAACCATATGACCAACTCCTCTAGACTCATCCACACATGGCAATGGTAACATCAACAAATTGCCTATTTATATTTTTATCTATAAACCCAAAATGTCTAGATGATCAATATAAAGAACCAAATTAATTACACTCATGCACACAATCACTCCAATTATCCTTGACCTCTGATAGGATCCCTTACATATGATCTAACCACCATATTAATTCATGAACATCAGTGACATCCATAATGCCAATAAACTCCCTTTTGACATCAATGACAATCATATTGCCAATAGAATGATTTTTGGATAAAATAATTAAAATTTTCATATAATAAGAGGATAAACAAATTAGAATCATGATGAAGGAAATCATAACTATGCACATTCATGGAGAAATATATGATTTTTTTTTACAAGTTTCTTGAGCTATTAGCTACCTAGTTGTCAAGAAATGAATGTTATTATTCTAAGTAAAGTGAGATATAACACTTCTATAGACTAAATAAAAGTTATGAAGACTAAAAAACCTAGACACTGACTAGACACATGTGATAGACCATTGGTTAAAAACCACTATTGATGGATACATCACTGAGTTTATTGTGTAAGGGTATATTGTGTTTGAATTTGTGTATGACTTATTTGGAATAGGAATCAAAAGATTTATTTTGAACTGAATACTTGTACTTCTAAAGATGTTGGTTATGGATAAGGTTGTGGTTCTAATTCAAACCAATATGGAGTATTCATCCAAGGTGTTATGTGAACCATGTGCATGAAAGAGGTTAAATGATAAGGAATTGAAGGACAAAATTTGAACCTAAACTCAGAAGATAGAGGATGAGAATGAAATAAAAAATAAAAATTATGGGGATTAAGATTTAGTTTTAACTCTAAAATTAAATGTGTTTTTTTGCTTTACTATTAGGGTTAAGAATATATAAATGAAATGGCATAAGGGTGATAATTAGATCTATAGTAGGGCAAATAAATTATAAACTTAGATATAAGCATACACTAATTTTATTATGTTGAGATAGTCTAAATATGGAAAATAAAGCTAGGTTAGATATAAACAAAGAACAAAAGTACTTAACTTATTTTACTGCTAATGCAATTCTAGATCTAGTATACACTGACAGCATATGGGAAGATAATTATGAAATAATTATCAAATTATGGATCTGGTACTTTTAGCCATTTGTATAGTTATATTAGCCTTAGACAGTTATGTCAACACTATTGTTTGAGTCCTAATATAGTGTCATGTATAAAATATATAGTGAACTAGGATGTGACCACATGGATGATTTTAAGTTTGGATTCACCTTTACTCTAGTGCATTCATATATTTGTCATGGATAGTCACTCCTTATGAAATTGAAAAAAACCTAGCTTTCTATCTTCAATGTGACCTTGGGTAAAAATGGGTTACTAGGCACATGGTTCTGAGCTAACCCTAATGACCTTGATGTGAAAGGGTGTTGCCTACATAACCAATACTCCAAAAGAGGGCCTCAAAATCATGTATTTTTCTCATACAATTTGGTTTATGTGTGAATCATGTAATGTGTTTAAAGTAAATATAATAATGACCTATCTTGTTACTTGGAAAATTGAGCTCTTGAGATTCTCCTTTAGTACTTCAAAATTATAGACGTGTTGTACTTATGATTGGTATGGAAATATGGAATCTTTAAAAGATTTATTGCTTAATGGAGTGGTGTCTTTGGTTTTTTCTAGTTTTTCTTAGGTGAGTGAGTGAATGAGGTTTGATATTGTATTTATACTAATCTTATTAGTAGATAACTCACATTAAACCACCTAAAGTGACCATTGGAATACATTTTATTTATAAGTTGGATGCCTTTAGGGAATTGGACACTTGCATTAGGGTAGGATAGTAACATCAATGATATTATCTATCTAGAGAGTCTTAAAATAGGTATAGGCTCATAACTTATAGAGTTGTAATATAAGGACATTTTAAGTATTCTATGGAATATATATAATGTCTATGTCATCAATATAAGATTGGTTAGACTAAGAGATAGGCCAAGGGGCACAAGATAGAGTAGATATGAGGCTTAAAGAAGTAAGGAGAGTGTATAACTAAGATGAATAACTAAGGTTTGATTTTTCCTAGTATACAAGACTAAGGTGATACATAATCAAAAAATATCTACATTTCCCTTGATTTAATCTAGTAATGAAATTACTAGTTTAAAGGGAAAAAAAAGTACCTAGGTGTGTATGCACACCTTATATTTGTTTGAATTGAATTTTAGTGTTTTTTTATGAGTGACATGCAACCGAGAAAATGTTAAAATTTAAAATTAGTATGTATAATCTATGTTAAAACTACTTTGAATATAATTAAATTAAAGAACAAGGTTTAAGAGTACACTTATATGTTGATATAATTGCCTTGCCTATTGGCAAGTTGTTTTGTAAAATGTGTATCATTGTAAGGCTATGTAACTAAGATTAGTATAAATATAGATAAATATTTAAAGTTCATATATTCGGGGGGAGAGAGAGAGAGAGAGAGAGAGAGAGAGAGAGCACATGCCCCTAACTTTAGAGCATAAGTGATTTTCTACCTAGTAATTGAGATTAGCTCAACTGTACAACCCAATGATACTTATAGCCTAATGAGGCTATATGATCAAGTCCAACATAAGAATTTGTAAAGATTGAGTGATTTTATCACCTCAACCATATCAAAAGGTGAATAAACTAATGTAGTATATTGGATTAATATGGTCCATAAAATTACATATGGTATTAGTACATGTAATGGTTTTATAATCTAAAACTTATTTTAATTTTACAATAATGCATCAATCATTTTGCTAGAACAAACAACTGTTAACAAAAAAAACATAGAATAAAAACTCTTAAGAGTATTTAACTAAGTGTTTAACATTAATTTTAATGCACCAAAATGAGATGTGTTGTGAAATGTTAAGTCCTTTGTCAAATTTTTTGTTAAGGACTTTGACAAAGCAAAAATGCTTAAACAAAAATATTATTAAAACACCAATGGAAAATGTGAAAATTTATAAGTGAGATGTGTTTTAAATGTCTCCTTGTGGCCTTTAGGTCCTGAAAAACACTTAGAAAGTTATTGTGCTTATAAAAACTTCATGAATGAAAAAATCACTTCCCAAATCTTGCTTTCAAGTTTACACAGTCTAGAACCATAAAACATAGAGCAAAACTGTAACTTAAAAAAAGTAGTTGTTAGTGTAATACTGTAACTTGTGAGAAAATAGGGTTTAAAGTGAAATATCACTACTCTAGTTATAAAACCATTAAACACATAGGAATATCACTAATTTAAGAGTTGTTATATTACAACTTAACCTAAAAAGTTAGCATAAATCGCTAGCAGTCAAGAAATAATATCATTAGTGGTTACATGATGTCATAACTTACAAAGTCATGGTATTGTAATATCATGAATGTCAGAGTTGTGATATTTTAATATCATAAAAATCTCTTGAAGGTAGAAAATGGTTAGTAGAATAGTGATAGTTAATGCAAAAATTAAAAAATAAAGATAAAACTATAACTGTGTAAGTTATGATATTGCTTCAATATCGTGACTCCAGAGAGTGAAACCATAATTACATAGGGAAGCTTCATAACCTTAAAAATAATGTCCCTTAGCCTATAATTTTCACCTATTTTAGTTAGCAAGCTCAAATTTTTAAATGAAAATTATTACTAGAATGGTATTAAAGGATTTATGAGCAACTTTTTTGGGTGCATGTCCCACCAGCATGCCATTTATGATCATAGGAATCCAAGAAGGGGGTTATTATACTATTAGTTCAAGTAAGAAAAACTCAAATAAAAAACACACTAACACTTACACTCCTAGCCTAGAACTTGGGGATATCTTAGTAACAAAAGACCAAATGAAAGCACAACTAAAACATAAAAGACATAATCCTTTACCTTCCTTGGTAGCTCCAAATGATTTATTGAGTGGCTTGCTCAGCTTGTGCATCAAGAAGTTTTTAGAAAAGAAGATTATTATCTCCTTCTCTCCTTGGCATCATTGGCTTTGATGTGGCTTGTGATTGCTTGGCTCAAGATTTTGGCATTATAACACTACTTACAAGTCAATTTTAGCATTATAACACTATATCAAATGGCTTGTCTCTCTTCCAATTTACATTATAACATTGGCTTATGATATCTTAATAATTAAGAAAAATGGCATTGTAGTTATAGCTTAAGAATTTAACTCTCACCTAAGGTGAGTTAGGGTTGAGTTAAGTATTTTAATGGGTTCAAACCAAACCTAGGTGAGTCAAATCTAACTCAAGTAGAGTTAATAGTTGTCAAGTAATTAAGATTTTAAATTACTAGGCATGGCTCTCCAAAGTAGATATGTTAAGATATTTTCAAAGATCTTGACAACTCATAAAGGCAATGATGAAAGGCTAGGATATTTTAAATTTTTGAATTTACTTTTTTAAATATTCATTAATTGTAAATGGATAAGTCAACTATATATTTAATTTGGTTTAGCTTGTTATTTAATTTTTATTATACTTTTAGCTCTTTCAAGATTTGATATTTGTTCATGTGCCCCACTTAACAAGTCCATAGGCCAAATTAACTATTTTAATGCCACAATATGATTAATGATGAATTTATGAGAGGTTTTTGTTGTATACAATAGGATACCCCAATTATGGATGTATAAACATGATTATGAGATTTCATGAATGTTGTGCATGCAAATTTGGGATGTTCTATGATTTCTAGGCTTAATTTTCAATGGTCGATAAAAATCAATCTGAAGTTTGGATGAAATCTAGTTATGGCTAGTTTTAGGTGTCTAAAAAAATAAAATCATTGTGTAAATGAAGGATCCCTATTATATGTAAAATGTGGTGTTTGTTTTATCCTCTAGAACTATCCTAACCTAATGGTATCCTAAGAATCCATTTGTGAAGGAATGGATTTCTCTACATGCAACACTTTTTAATATCTCTTCAATGAATGGTGTTAGGAATGGGTCATGTAGACAAGCCTTATATAGTTATTTATAGTCAATGTAAATGTGTATCTCTCAATTTTTATTGTTTTTCTATTACCATAAGACTTATCCATTTAGTATCCTCTACATGCATTATAATACTTATAGCTAGCATTTTATCCAACTCAGCTTTAACCTTTATTCTTACATTAAGATTTAGTAGGTATGGTCATTTATATAGTGATTTGATATCTTATTTCAAGTGCATCTTTATGGTGCCCACATATTCCTTAAATCCCTTGAGATAAATAAATGTACTTTGGAATAAGTCTTCAAACTCCCTCAATAGTTCTAAAATTTTCTCCACTTCTTCTTTTTCCCAATAGTTTCATACTTTTGCTATTTTTGGATTTCATTCTACAACAATATTTTATTCCCTAATCTTAAGTAGTTGGTATAAATATTTTTTTTTCTTCCATTGTGTCAATAAGTTATCTTTCTCCTTTCGTGACATCAATTTTTATATTTTCAAGTTTTTCTTACTTATCTTCTTCTTACTTTTTTTTTTTTTTGTTAATACACCCTTTGTTCAAGCTTTTTTACTGGTAGGGTTTTTCCTATGGTTTTTGGTGATTATTACACAATTATCCCAATTTTATCCTAGTCATCTATGTCTCCTAATAGTATTTCCTCTATCTTTATTTTTGATAATTTTTGTTTAGATATTGAGTATTCCATAACTATTTTTTATCTTCCACAATGTCCAATAGATTCTTGTGTCTAGGTCCTCGAAGTTAATATTTCTACAAAAATTCGTTTTCAAATCTATCCATAAATTGGTTCCCCTATGCATTTCTTGATTAAAGTACCATGTATTGTGAGTTGTTTTAAATGTCCAAAATAAGAAATGTGCCCATAGTCATTTATTATTTTACCCTCTCATCTTCCATACTTTTTCACATGTTTAAAGATGTCACCATGAATTAGTGTCCCCTCTGTAATGTCTTATTTTTTGAAAGTAACTTTTTGATTATATAAACCATGTTTTAATTAGTACTCATTTTTCTTTTCATGTATGGATGATTTCTCTAAGGGCGTGCTACCATCTTTTCCCAATAATGGTGAGTGCATCATTGATTTCTTTCATACTTATTTCTTCTTATGAAAAAATTATCATCATCTCTTGTAATTATTCATCAACTAGTCCTATGCCAATAAAGTTATGTAATTTATTATGGGAAGCCTATTCTACATGGTGATATCTCTTTTTTGGTGATAATTAATATTTTAGTGAATTGGTAATTTTCCCTTTTTTATAGGGGGTTCTTAAATAACATACTTTATGCACCATAGTTTCTGGGTCACCATATAATAAGGGCCCAATTTCATCTCCTGAAGGTGTTCCTTCTTGTTATTATTCTTCTACTATCAACTCTCTATCCTCATTAGGTTTTAGGTCATCTTCTATTTTTATAATACCAAGATTATAGAGATCACTATCTTCCTCTTTCAACCATAATTCCTCCAACCATGCCACTGTCATTCCCACCTATAATGTAAAATGGTATACTAAACCTTGTTTCTAAAATATGATTTATTCTTATTTTGATTCTAATAAGCCATTACAATCCACAAATAGTTATATATTTAGCAAAGCTAGATATATGGTATCATTCATATTGCTTACCTAAAAGTATACCCTCTTCTTTATTCCCATAAAAATCAACTTAATTTTTTTTAAGATAATAATGGGTGACCATAGGGTACCGTCAACCATGAAAATATCATAAGAAACCATATGTAACTATAGTTTCCTCAATAGTTCCCACGTGCTCTACAATAATACATTTATGTATGTGCCAAGGTCCAATAGTGTTTTTTTATTCTTGGCCATTTATTTTGATGTTTATAAGAATGGATGTATTTTTTCCATTTTTAGTTTGTTTTAAAGACATTTTTATTTATATTGTTATTTATAGTTTTATCCACCCATTGTACATGATGTTCTCATTGTTGTTTATTCTAATACTTACAAAATTAAGTGTGGTTACTAGTTATTGATTCTCAACCAATTTAATTTTTATTTTTAAATATATAATATCATATTCATAAAATTAAGTTATTTTAAGTTGATCCTTATATTTTTTTATTTATTATTTTTCTATATTTTTCAACAATTTTTTCATACTCATTGATTTTAATTTTATATCCTTCCGCATCTGAGTTAGAGTCTATATTGGAATCAATGACCACTTATTTTCCATTACCCATATTTATGCCACTTATAGTGTTTATTAATACGCATGGTTTTATATTATCCTACATAATGTGGATAACCTTTTTCCATGGTTACTCTTTTTTATCCTTTATAATTTCCTTAGATTGTTTGATACTTTTGTTCATAGTTACCCTTTAAGATGAACCACCCTGTTTATCTATTATTTTCTCTTCTTAATTTCTATGGTTATTTTAATTACACCATACTTTCATATCCTAACCCTTTTATATTTTTTTGAAGTGTTTATCCTTTCTATATATGAATATTCTACTGATTCCTCATTTTTTGTGCCATAGGTTTTGTAAAATTGTGTTGATTTTGGACACAAAAAATGAATCATGTATTCCTTTTCCATGAAAAAATCCATATTCTATCTATGTATCTTAATCATAGTTCCTATAAATAATCCACATATTTATGTATCTATAACATGTTGGAGGGGGTATTTTATTATTATACACTAGATTGTAATTCTGATTATATCCTCTACCACCTTTGTAACCACCTTGACCACCTCCTATATAGCCTTGTTGGTTGTTATTATAATACTTAGGATGGGTATTTAAAATTTTCAAAATGAATATGTATGTCTTTATATGGTATGGTGTGTTAAATTTTGGTTATGGGTAACTATAGTGATGGCATTTGTTGGACTGCCACTGCTCTTCTATGAATAGTGTCTTATATATGCAAGTGCATTTATAGAAGTATAATTATGATTATAGTGATTAAATGACCTAAATTTTGTGAATTACATTATTTTTATTTAATGTGACTTCCATCATTAGGCATAGGTGTTGCAGATGTTGATCATAGACTACATATTTTGTAGTTATTATTTCACCATATATAGCTTACTAAATTTGTGGTGTCATTCCTATTTGTGGTTTTTATGATATTATTATTTCTCTTTTTACCATATCACTATGGGGATAATTTATCCTAGAATAGACCTCCACATAGAAAATGATAAACCAAATTCTTGACCATAGTGGTGTATGATTATTTTTTAGTACCATGAAATCTTCCACTTTCATTTGTATCTCATGTTTAAGTCTTAGTCATTTTAATTCTAACTATAATCCTTCCATGTTATCTTTTAACAAGGTATCTATATCTCTTCTCTAGGATTGTGCTTCCAATATTGACACCATTTCCAATGTCTTTGTAAATGTATTGAAAATTTTGACATCCATGTTTGTGTAGAGACAAGGAATTAAGTGAGATATAGAGAACTCTATCTTGTATTTCTCATTGAAAGGCTCCTCTAGTTTATACAATATGGATTTAAACTAGTGATCATTATTTAACATAGATTCATTAACTTTCTAAATCAGTTCATTCATTTTACTAATGCTCTTTGTCAATATATCATGGTAGTGAGAATCACTTTTAAATACTTTCTAGACATCAACCCATATTATGGCATGGCTTGATTAAGTCTTCATGCACCACTTGAGTGCATTGTATCTTAATGTCCTAAATAAATAAAATAAGATTTCCCTTCCATCAATAATGTTGTGAATCCTCCAATATGAGCCCAATAGAAACAAATATTTTTCTTGAATTCATTACATTATGTGGTATCTTAGCATTCTAAGACATTTTTGGAATATTGTTGTTATGATTAGTACTGCTATTTATTTTATTTCATGAGGTACTTATTCCTAAAGTATTATTGTAATGTTACTTTTACTTATCTTTATATTTCCTAACTAATTTATGATGATGACCTTTATCCCTTTTTGATTCTTCCTAAAAGAGCCTTTTTCCTAATATTTATCCCTAATTATTTACAAATTTTTTCTTTTTATCAATCTTTTGCTTGTGATTCTTATATTTATTTTATACCTTGTCTAGAATAAATATATCTGTTGACCAATTTTTGCCCCTTGGCAAAATTATGGTCAACTTCTTCTCTGGCTTTTTGAAGCCAGTCATTTTTTGGGTTACGAGTTCATCTTCAAGTTCATGCTCAGTTCAAGCTTGGTTCATTGGTTCGCTTGGTTCATCTCAGTTCAGCATCTTGGTTCAATGGGCTTGGTTCAAGTTCAAGGAGTTTATTGTTTGGTTCAAACACCTCAATGCAATAGCATTTAACCTTCGTACCCTTGAACCGTTGAACCTTTTTGGTTCAATAGGCTAGGTTCAACATACTTGGTTCAATGGAAGAAGTTCAATGAACTTAGTTCATCGCTTGGTTCAAAGCCGGTGGGTTCAACCAAAAAGTTCAATGCTTCGATTCAGTTCAAAAGTTCAACTGAATGGTTCAATGGATTTGGTTCAAAGGAAAGGGTTCAACGCTTTGGGTTCAGTGGCTCGGTTCAATGTCAACGGTTTAATGTGAAGGTTCAATGGAAAGGTTTGTTGGCTGGCCTTCATAAGGAAATTGGCATGCTTGGTTGAACCCTTGAACCGTTGAACCTTTTTGGTTCAATGGCTTGGTTAAAGGGTATGCCCCACGCTGAAGGGCAATCAAATAGTCAAGATGCCCTAGTGGAGGGCTGATGCTTCAAAGGGAGGAATTAGGTAAGTCTGGCAGTTCATTTGTTTGAAAATATACTAAGTCTAAATTCCTTCAGACTTTTTTCCTGAAGGAATTCCTTTAGACAAAAAGTCTGAAGGAATTTGGACCGCTTCAAAATGCTAAGGCAAAGGACCCAGGTGGAATTTTTGTGGACTTTTTGTCCATGAGAAATGACCACAAACAAAAGTCTATGGGGAATATACAAATCCCAAAGGGAATAGTCCAAGCCAAACACAACTTGGGAGGGTGTGCCAAGGAAAAGACAAAGGAAGGGAAGCCACAGATGACTGCTAGCATGGATCTAACTGCTAATGTGGACCCAAAAGACAAAGTGAAGGACACGGGGACATCCCAGGGCACATCAAACTTAATGAAATGGTTTAGCCATTGGGTTTTTAAATATGGCAAGTGCCAAACATGGACAAGGAAGAGCTCAGAATGTAGCGACCTGCCAGTATGTTTGCCCAAGGAGCCAAGTGGCCAAAAAAAGATAAATTCCAAGTGACAAGAAATGTGACAAGGCAGGGAGCAGTCAAGCAATCCAAGTGGCATAAACAAGGCAATTTATTGCTTGATGGCATGAACAAAAAATGGATAGAGTGAGTTGGTAGTTGATCCAAGTGGTGCCATTTGGGAAGTGACTTTAGTAGGTGGAGCAGTCCCTATGAATTAATCATGAAAGGCATAAATAGTTGAGATAAAATTAGTTTTTCTCCATTTTTTATTAAATGGATTGACAAACCATGTAAGTCATCAAAAAGGGGGATGGTTTTCAAGCAAACAAAAGGTGCAGTCCATTTAATTCCTTGAGCGACTTGTTCTTCCCAATGAGAGACGCGACATGCCAACTTGTCAAAGAAGCGCCAAGTTCTCTTCTTGCTTTTCTCATATATATCATGAACTTTTCATTATAAAAAGGATTTTCCACATTTTTAAAGGTTGTATCTCTGCAAAATTTCACTTGGATCAATAAAAATGTAGTTTTTACTTCCATTTGGATAGAGATTTTTGTGTATGCATTGAATGTTTGCTTGTGTCCAGTCATTGTCTTTTGATGCTCTCACAGGTTCAACACCAGTAAACCTGTTGTCTACAAGGTGCCATTATTGCAGCTAATAGGAGAAGAGCAGTAATTGGGAGTAAAGGAGTAGAAGAAATTACTTCATAAGTGCGTGTTTCATAACACCTTAGGTGATCTCTATTTTGGATTTTCCATTGAAGCCTCCCTGCTAGTTTCTTACAGCCTGTTCCTTCTACCAAGTGCGTAGTGTATGTATGCATTTGTTTGATTTTGAGAGTGGATGTGTGAAGGTCAACCTTTATTTTGGCGTATCACATCTTTCAAAGTAGGTAGTTTGTTTTCCATGCATTTCTTCTCCCTTTTCATCCTCCCCCCTTATTATATATATATATATATATATATATATACACACACATGTTAACTTTTGCACTGCCTAAAACAAACATGATGCATCAAAGGGAGCTAGCCTTTATCTAGAGACTCTCCTCTCCTACTTTGTCATCCCATAGGTGAGAGAGGAGTTTCCATGTTGTGAGGAGAAGGTAGGGAGTTTGACCTCCTTATCCTGGGTGTAATCTTTTGCATCAATAGTTTTGGCACGCCCGGTGGGACACAGTTTGATAACAAAGTAAAGTTTCAAGATTGATGCTGGTCCTATTACAAAAGATCATTTAATTTTCTAGCATCTGGTGACTCTGAGTTAATCAGCTAGTTAAGCAGCCTAGTGCCATCAGGAATCATTTCTTGTATGTATACTTCTTTTGCAAAAAATCATGGGTTTTGTTTTCCTTCATATAATTTAGATCAGACTCAAAATATTCAGAGAATCCCCTCAAGTAGCTCTCCTAGTTGCACTGTAATGAAAAGGGAGGTGGGCTTGGAATTGGAAAGTAACAGGCTGGAAGAGTAATATAGATATTAGTATGAGCTGATGTATGAAGAGGAGTGCTTGTTTAGGTAAGCGCAGGCCATACAATCCATGAAGGAAGAGGTGCCAAAATGGAGAAATCCATCTTTTCAAGGTAGCCAACCTTGCACACCCCTTCCTATCCTGAAGAAAACCCCCTCTTTTGCACCAAATCCATTTTATCAGATTGCACTTGCTCACTCCAGTACATTAAATACATCTGCTCCCAATCTAGTGCGCCTAACTTTTGAACACCAAAGGGTATCAGAACAACCTCCCATGGAAATGAACCTCCTAAATTCCTTAGATTGTGAATTTTCCATTGGGTAAAATGCCATGAACCAGCATATCTCGCTCAAAGCTGATCCTACTCAACAAGATGATGCTAGTCACCTCCAAGAGAGACTCTTCTAGGAAAACCTAGCTAGATAAATTGAAGACTGAGAGGCTAGGATAAAACTGCTTCTTGAAAAAGTGATGAAATTTTTAGACCTTGTGGAGGAACCTCAGGACCTTGTGGAAAACAAAGTTGTTGCTTGTTCATAGGGGTAGAATTTTAATTCAGAGATCTTGAACTAGGGAAGAACAGTAGAATCATGGGGTAGAAAAGAAGAAGAGCAAGTTTTTTCTCAAAATTTTGAAGAAGTTGAAGTTGCATCTGCTTATGATGATGCTGGCAACCTCCAAGAAAAGCTTTTCCAAGAAGATCTGGCCAGAAGAATAGCAGAGTTAGAATCCAAAGAGAAATTCCTCAGCCAATGTGTGGTGGATGGTTCAGGCCAAACAACACATTCCATCCATGAACACACCCCACTTACACATTTCCAAGAGAGTTATCAAGCTATGCCTATTATTGATGAAGTGCTGATCAAGTGGAGAGAGGAGAATCATTCGATTCTAGCTCAAGGACTACTTTCTCTTCCACATTTTTTCTCCACTTTGCCTCTTCTCAAGGAAGAACCTATTTTGTAAGAGGTAGGTGAGGAGCAAAAGATCCAATCTATAGTCCTTCAAGAAGCTATCATGAGCAACAATGAAGAAGAAATCATCATTGATGCTCCTTGTGAAGACCTTATCAGCAATGGAGAAGATGCAAGTCTTGCATATATGCGGATGTTCCAGCAATATGAGGAGGAAAAAATGCATGGTGAGCTCTCTTCCCCTCTATTTGATGAACTTCCTTGTTGTTTTGATGATGAGGTCAACTACACTAAAGAACCTGAGTTAGAGGAAGATCAGAAGAATATTTATGAAAATCTAGAGAACATGATCAGCAAAGAGGAAAAAGAGAGGTCTGTCTTCTTGGAGGAATGCCTTAAAGAAGAGAGTTTTAAATAGAGAAGTGATGTCCATTTTAGACATTACCACATTCACCCTTGTTCAATAAGGCCAAGAGGAAGTAGAGGATGAGTCTGACAAGTTTTTCAATGAGGCAGAAGAAAATAAATCAGACCATGATATGTTGCAAAAGAATTGTGCATATCAAGGGGCTTATGGCAATGAGTCAGTAGCCATTGATTTCTTGGTGAGGAGCACCAATATCAGGGACCAACATTTAACAGGCCTCTAGGGACAATTAGAATACATATATATTGGAGACATGTTCAATTTTGATCCACTTGGATTCGAGCCAACTCAGGTGACAGGCAAGAGGAGCAGGTCACCATCTCTCTTTTCCATTCAGCTATTTGCCTGGCACCATAAGTCTTCTCACCAGGAAGGGGACTTAATAAGTTTTCCATTTGATCCAAGAGGGAATCAAAAAAATGCTTGGTTAGTTGTACATAATAGTTTGTTTTTAGCTTCTTTTCCTACTTTCCCTAAGTGTAGTTTACACAATTAGTTGTTTTTAGCCTTGTGTGTTTGCCTTTGCGTGTGGGGGTGAAAACTTCATGTTTGATTCTTGAATCTTTCAGGCTGTTGTTAATTCTTTCATAGCTACACCTGACTCCTTGCCTAATGTATTTTAAGGCAACTGAGTTCTAATCATAGTAGGCATGCTTCCCCTGTGAGTTGCCAATCTGTTGACCAATTTTTGCCCCTAGCAAAATTGTGGTCAACTTCTTCTCTGGCTTTTCAAAGCCAGTCATTTTCGAGTTGTTAGTTCATCTTCAAGTTCATGCTCAGTTTAGGCCTAGTGCATTGGTTCACCTGGTTCATCTCAGTTTAGCATCTTGGTTCAACGAGCTTGGTTCAAGTTCAAGGAGTTCATTGTTCGGTTCAAACACCTTAATGCAATAGCATTGAACCTTCATACCCTTGAACCATTGAACCTTTTTGGTTCAACAGGCTAGGTTCAATGTACTTGGTTCAATGGAAGAAGTTTAACAAACTTAGTTCATTACTTGGTTCAAAGCTAGTGGGTTCAACCAAAAAGTTCAATGCTTCGATTCAGTTCAAAAGTTCAACCGAATGGTTCAACGAATTTGGTTTGAAGGAAAAGGTTCAATGCTTTGGGTTTAATGGCTTGGTTCAATGTCAACAATTTAACGTGAAGGTTTAATGGAAAGATTTGTTGGCTGGCCTTCATAAGGAAATTGGTGCGCTTGGTTGAACCCTTGAACCGTTGAACCTTTTTGGTTCAATGGCTTGGTTAAAGGGTATGCCCCAAGCTGAAGGGTAGTCAAACAGTCAAGATGCCCTAGTGGAGGGCCGACACTTCAAAGGGAGGAATATGGTAAGTCTACAAGTTCATTTGTTTGAAAATAAACTAAGTCCAAATTCCTTCAGACTTTTTGCTCGAAGGAATTCCTTCAGACAAAAAGTATAAAGGAATTCAGATCGCTTCAAAATGCTAAGGCAAAGGACCCAGGCAGAATTTTCACAGAGTTTTTGTCTGCAAGAAATGCCCATAGACAAAAGTCTATGGGGAATATACAAAGCCTAGGGGGAACAATCCACACCAAATTCGACCCAGGAGGGTGTGCCAAGGAAAAGAAAAAGGAAGGGAAGCCACAGATGACTGCCATCATGGATCTGACTACCAACGTGGACCCAAAAGACAAAGTGAAGGACACAGGGACGTCCCAGGGCACATCAAACTTAATGAAATGGTTTAGCCATTGGGTTTTTAAATATGGCAAGTGCCAAACATGAACAAGGAAGAGCTCAGAATGTAGCAACTTGCCAATATGTTCACCCAAGGAGCCAAGTGGCCAGAGAAAGACAAATTCCAAGTGACAAGCAATGTGACAAGGTAGGGAGCAGTCAAGTAGTCCAAGTGGCATAAACAAGGCAATTTATTACCTAATGGCATGAACAACAAATGGATAGAGCGAGCTAGTAGTTGATCTAAGTGGCACCATTTGGGAAGTGACTTTAGTAGGTGGAGCAGTCCCTACGAATTAATCATGAAAGGCACAAATAGTTGAGATAAAATTAGTTTTCCTCCATTTTTTATTAAATGGATTGACAAACCATGTAAGTCATCAAAAAGGGGGACAGTTTTTGAGTAGACAAAAGGCACAGTCCATTTAATTCCTTGAGCGACTTGTTCTTCCTAATGAGAGATGCGACAGGCCAACATGTCAAAGAAGCACCAAGTTCTCTTCTTGCTTTTCTCATATATATCACAAACGTCTCATTATAAAAATGATCTTCCACATTTGTAAAGGGCGTAGCTCTACAAAATTTCACCTGGATCAATACAAATGTAGTTTTTACCTCCATTTGGATAGACATTTTTGTGTATGCGTTGAATGTTTGCTTATGTCTAGTCATTGTCTTTTGATGCTCTCACAGGTTCAACACTAGCAGACTTGCAGCCTACAAGGTGCCATTGTTGTAGCTGACAGGAAAAGAGTAGTATTTGGGAGTGAAGGAGCAGAAGAAATTACTTCATAAGTGTGTGTTTCATAGCACCTTGGGTGATCTCTATTATGGATTCTCCATTGAAGCCTCCCTACTAGTTTCTTGCAGCTTGGTCCTTCTGCCAAGTGTGTAGTGTATGTATGCATTTGTCTGATTCTGAGAGTGGATGTGTGAAGGTCAACCTTTATTTTTGTGCATCACCTATTTTAGAGTAGGTAGTTTGTTTTTCATGCATTTCTTCTCCCTTTTCATCCTCCCCTCTTATTATATATATATATATATATATACCTATTAAATTTTGCATTGCCCAAAACAAACATGATGCATCAAAGGGAGCTAGCCCTTATCTAGAGACTCTCCTCTCCTGCTTCGCCATCCCATAGGTGAGAGAGGAGTTTCCATGTTGTGAGGAGAAGGCAGGGAGTTTGACCTCCTTGTCCCAGGTGTAATCTTCTATGTCAACAATATCTCTTCCAAAAAATAGGTGTACATGTAGATTGTGAAGTGGCACAAATGATGACAATTGTGTCAAAGGGTTCATTTCCTCTTGGGGGTCTCTTACGATTGGAGTTTGGGGGATTTGTATCACTGTGGATCTCTTCTTCCTCATCTTCTATCTATAATTCAATTTATGTCCCATATTTCTGCTAACTAATCCTCTTATTGTGGATTTATCTTCTTATTTAGATTTCTATGGTATTTATTTATTATTAATACCAATACTTATCTTTTAATCACTTTTATCATGCTGGTTATCATCTTTATGTTCTTATATTTATTTTTCTATATTACATATAAAACTTCCTTATTTAGCACTTACTATCGGGCTAGTTTTTATGGATAATATCTCTTCCCTTGGTTCAAATATATAATTAACATCTCTTATATTAATCTTAATTTCATCACTACTTCTTTTACTACATTCTAGGCCTTGTCCATCATGATCCAAACCACTCATAACTAGTTGGTCTTCCACAACCATGGTTTGGAACAGTTTGGGTGTTCTAAATAGTGCAACTAACTCTGTTAATCCATGTCTCATATCATTCATCACCTTAAATTTTATATGATATAACAATTATTTTATTCTACTTATTTCACTTGTCTTGTGTGTGTCTCCATGTGGTGTGAACACTAACTTATCCATTTTTTTATAGAGAGATATTATCAAGATTTTTAATATTTGGAATTTACTAGTTGAGGCAAGTTCATGTTTATATATAGTTTTATTTCTTCTCATTGTTGTTTTCTCTATTTCCATTTCTTGTATTTATTGCCTAATTTTTTTTGAATTCTCTCATTTTCCATCAGATTTGTCATCTCTTCATTCACCATTTTCCTTAACTATTTTTATTCTATGTTCTTACTAGTATCTCTTGTCTTCTTAATTAATTTTTTTTTAATTGATACTTACTTCCCTATCCCATTATTTAACCCCTCCCAATAGCTTAGATCATATATTTTGAGTATTCACATCTTTTTAGGATCCCTTTTTTTTGCATGTCATCCCTTAAGTGCCTAGCCTTAAAAGAATTATTTGCCTTCTCTTACTAACTCTAGCCTCACAAATAACTTTCAGATGAGGAGTGTTACTTTATTCAAAAAATGTTTCCTTTCTACTTTAAAAAACTTGATTTTTTAGCATTGAAGCATGTCCAACCCTATATAACCTAGAATATAATGAATGAATCAAGAGTTATCTTGAACCAATGATCAATAGACTAAGTTAATGATGTATCAAGGTGTTTGAGAATCTCAATGTTTTTTATAATCCACTAAATAAGTCTTTTAATATAAATTTGTCACCCTTATGTACTTTTTTCTTGTCACAATATCCAAGGCTAGAACAATTATGTGAAAGTGACCCAAAATGCTTATGCTTGTGGTTGAAAGAATGCTACCTTAAATTTTGGTAATGATTCACCTATTATTTAAAATTCTTTATGAAAAAAATAGTATTTCGTCTTACCACACTTTTATTTCTATTAACATAGGCTTATAAAACTCTAAAGTATACTTCCCCTTGGACATTAGTTTACTCAAGTTGAGTTGGCACCACCAAATGTTGATATAAAATTTGAAGTGGTTTTCTAGAGATGGTTTTATGTTAATTAGGTTATATATATATATATATATATATATATATATATATATATATATAAGAGAAGAGTTAGAGTAGGAAATATTATGTTCTATGTATTGTGCATGCATTACTATAAATATAAGCACTAATTATTATTAAGTGAATACGAAATAATCTAACCAATACTAATCATTGTGATAGTATTGTTAGAGTAGGAAATATTATGTTTTGTGTATTGCGCATGCATTACTATAAATATAAGCACTAATATATGTGTGTGTGTGTGTGTGTGTGTGTGTGTGTGTGTGTGTGTGTGTGTGTGTGTGTGTGTGTGTATGCATATATATATATATATATATATATGCATATATATACACACACACACACACACAAATATATATACATACATACATACATATATATATATATATATATATACATATATATATATACATATATATATATATATATATATATATACATATATATATATACATATATATATATATATATATATATACATATACATATATATACATATATATACATATACATATATATATATATATACATATATATACATATATATATATATATATATACATATATATACATATACATATATATACATATATATATATATGTATATGTATATATATATATATGTATATGTATATATATGTATATATATATATATATATATATATATATATATATATATATATATATGTGTTTATATGATATCTATTATTATATATTCTTCTCTACATATATATTTATTAAAATATGTTGTAGTATAAATACCAAGCCAAAACAACACAAATCAATAGTCATGTCTATGTGAGAATGTATTTTCTCTAGTAAATTTATCCTTCATATCTATAAAGTCTTATTTATTACCACAACTCCAATTGGTAGAATCCTTAGTTCTATCAGCCTAGAAGATTCTTATATTGTTATGGTAATGAAAAAAAATATGTGGTACATGTGGTATATTTCCTTAGTTGATAGATAATCCTACCAACACATATTGATATGTCTCATCATTCACTTTAATAAATCCTCTCCCAATAAATTATGTTAAAGTATCATCACCAAAAAAGATTGAATACATGGAACAAGATTCCAAGGATGAGAAAAAGTCATGTGATGAAGCCATATGGTGTAAGAAACTAGAATCACTTACCCATGTGGAAAGCTGGGATATAACTAAAACAAGTGATTCTCATTTACTTTACCCTTTATACTATCTTTAGCCTTAGAAAACTCATATGTTGATGAAATCTGATGGGATAAATCAATGACATTGATATTGTGATTCTTAAGCATCTTTGTTAGTTGGTCAATATGCTTATTCATTCACTTGGTTTCATCATGCCCAATTTTATTATAGTTGGAATATGTGATTCTCTCTTTTTTGGGTTTCCCATCTAAAGATAAGGATTATTTTGATGCTTTGGAATTAACATCATATTTTTGACCCTTTCTTTGTTTTACATTCTTCTTTTTTTATTTCTTATCCTTGTTAATAGAAGACTTATTTTTGTCATGACTCATAATTAAGGAATGCAATTTGGATAACTCCAATATACCCATTTGAATAATATTTTCTTTCTCTTTATTCAATTTAAAAGCTAAGTCATCTAAAAAGGGCATGATCCCTGTAACTCTAATGGCACACTTGGTGGTGCATAAGGTAGAATCAAAGATAGAATAATCATATCCCAATTTGGTAAGGATGGAAATAATTAATTGATCATCTTTTTATCAATTCCACATAGTATCAACTATAACCTAAGTGATTTAAACTTTGTGAAGAAGTCTTGTGTCATAACAAAATTACTTGGGCTCAAGATGATGATCTCATTAGCTAACTCATGACCTCTCATTATGTCCTACTTTCAAAATAATGTTTCTAATGTGGTCCACACTTTATTAGGAGTAATAGCACATTAAATATGAAAAATAAAGTTAGAAGACATATAAAAGCACAATAGATCATAAGCTTCACAATTTTTATTATGCCACTTCACCTTCTTTATGTATACTATTGGTTTTATTTTTGTACCAATAGTTATCTAGTGTTGGCCTTTACACCTTAATAAGATTTATATTTTGAATTTACATGTGTGACAGTTTAACAAATTAATAAGTAGAACTTGAGACTATTATATAATAATAAGTAGGTATATGTTGAACTAATTAGTGTAAGAAATATAATGATGTGCAACCCCCTAAATATGTAGAGTTTCAATATTACAATGTATAAGAGTATTAACAATATGTAGATATTGAAAAAATTATAGTTTTGAAAAAATATGCCTAAAAAGTAGTTATCATTTGAAATTTATAGCTGTTTGATGATTTCTTTCTGACAAAATAATTCTCTACTTTACATAAATTTTGGATGTGAAAATGTTTGACCTAAATTTGGAGGAAAAGTTAATACCCCTTGGGTTGGTTATGAACTAGGGATAAAATAACACATGACCATGGAATAATATTCAGTATGAGTGCTTATTTGACTCAAAATTTTCACTTAATATTGCACAATTAATGGGTTGAAATTCAACATCCATGTGGTCATCATCGAACTTGAGAAGGTCTCTTGCAATAGTTAGACTCTTCTATTAGAGTTACAACTATCATGTGTAGTTGTCATAAAATATAGATATAGTTTTAGTTGAAATTTATGATGTCTAAAATTCAATTTAAAGATGCAAAAACCCCTTAAAATTAGGGTTCTAGACTATAAGTGTAGCTGGAAGTCCTGATGTAGACTTATAGATTATAAGTGTAGTAAAAAATTTTAACATCAAACTTTTGTATCAATAGTCCTAATGTCATAAAATATAGATATAGTTTTAGTTGAAATTTATGATGTCTAAAATTCAATTTGAAGATGCAAAAACCCCTTAAAATTAGGGTTCTAGACTATAAGTGTAGCTGGAAGTCCTAATGTAGACTTATAGATTATAAGTGTAGTCAAAAATTTTAACATCAAACTTTTGTATCAATAGTCCTAATGTCATAATTTTGGACTACCAATGCATTCATAATTATTATCATAGACTTAGGGACTATGGATGTAATCAAAATTCTTGGCATCAAACTTTTGGATTATCGATGTAATTGTCTCGATGTGAGATGTATGGATTGCGCATGTAATCAAAAGTCTCAATATCATAATTTTGGACTATGAGTGTAGTTTAAAGTCCCAACATGTTATAATTATAAAAATTAAAAGTAGTATACCCTTTCACAACTATCAGATATGAGGACTGTAAAAGTAGTTAAGAGTTTTGATAGGTGTAAACATGGTCAATTTTTTTGCCAAGTTTTAAAAATTTAGATCTGGTATGACTCTATAAAATTTAAAAATTACCCACTAAGGATATATATAAACACATAAAAACCTAGATATTAGTTTCACTTAAAGACTTAAATAGTATGGATTTGCATAAAATCAATGAAAATACCTTCAAACCCTCCAAAATGGCAAAAAATGATTATCATGAAACTAGACCATGTTTACAGTTGATCCTAATGTTTTAACACTTTATAAATCTAATGGCATAGGTTGTATTGAATAAAAACCTACTAGATGAAATATGACAAGTAGAGACATCCTTTTCTTGTTCTTTTTTTGAATCTAGATCAACAAAGGACTCTATAAGAAGAGAAAATTATGGGAAAGGATGATATTCAATATGCTAAGTCAACAAATGGTGTATCTATCACATGCAAGATAAAACTTGAGATTTCACAACAATCACAATGGATTTCATCTACCAGAATAACTTTGATACCATGTTGAAGTGGGACATAATCAAGGATCAATCTATAATAATCAAATGCATGAAGAAAAGCCCTTTGTGTAGTAGATAAATCAAGCATGACCCAGAAGAAGCTTTATAATAATAATCACAGATGAATTATAATGAGCAAAAAAATCATTATTCTTCATTAGACATAAAAAATTTAAGAAAGGTACATATGTAGGTGGAATATAAACATGTCCTCACATCCTCATGAATGTGATATTATCTTTCATAATGACTTAAAATGCACCTAAGCAAGCTAACTAGAAATTTGTAGGTAAAAATCATCAAATGCAATAAAAACCTAAAGGTACATAAAAACCTAACCTTTCTTAAATTTAGAGTTATGCACAGAGCTCAATATCATTCTAACATAGGTCATAAATATTAAAAGAGGTATTTGAATAATGAGAACATAGTCCAATCATCGAGGTAAACCTCATGGAAATCATGTATAAAGTATTTGAAGAGAGTGACTACAACTCTAAAAAAGAAGGGAAATTTTTAGACTAAAAGGAATTACATTATACATAAACTAAACCCACTCTATTTTAAAAGTGATTATTTTTCAGTCTTCTACTACAATAAAAATTAGATGATATACAATGAAAACATCCATGAATGAATATATAAAGGTTTGTAAAAACTCATGTTGAACTTGTGGTGAAAAATTTCTCTCATGCTTGTGCTCCTAGTGCATTTACCATGCTTATGGCAATGGTGTTAGTGTATGTTGGAACACATGCACCTAGTACCTTGGTTCCACACCTTATGGATACCATATATGGACACATCTATGAATGTGTAATTCATAGCACTAACCTACTTGTAATAATGACCAGTTATTAGAGATCATATACACTAATTCAAACTAAGATCACATTTGTATGTAGGATTTTTCCAATGCAGTTGCTTAAAATGGGGATCTACCCACTATGTCACAATAACACCTTTGATAACATGATTCAACACACTGATTCATAATCTACATTAGTAACATGATGATTGAAATTATAAATCAATTTCACTAAATAGTATGTTATGAAGTACCGGGGTAATTATTGCTCAGTATCAAAAACCACTCTCATTTGTCTTACCTCATGGTATCCTTGTGCTTAGTTTAAAAATTATATATCTAAATCACCAACAATAGGAGATGCAGTTTCCCATGGTATAATATCCTTATGAGAAGGATTTTTTTAGTCTAAATGTTTTTTGGGTCATATAGTGTAATATATATGCCTATGTTCTGGTGAGGGATCACATAGATAGAGACTTACATTCCACCATGGATAACTATGGGACTTGGTCCATGGTTTTGATAGGTCAGTATGAGAACTTCTCTATATGTTAAAATAGTGAAACTAATTATGTCTTTTGTGTAAACTCGATAAACCTTTTATTACACAGATCTTGTGATTTTAATGTTATGCCTAATTTAAACAAAATTTATTCCTAATAGCCATATGTTTATGTAATTACTTGATGAATTATGTATAGTTTTATTTCATCCTTTTTCAAGGGTATGATGATGATCTTATCCCTTTAATAAGCCTCTAATTGATTTTATACTATATTTATGGTCATGTATCCATTCATAGGTCCATTTTTTTTCCAAATTAGTGAAGGGTAGTGTGTTTCATTGGTCTTCATATCAATGAATTCAAAATCACTACACACACTTAGATCAACAAATTTTATTTCTACATCTTCCAACCTCCCAATGGGTTTTATCCTTTCATAATATATGAGAATCAATGTAATTAAGATGTAGCTATGTGCAGTCATCTAATATCCTCCCATGTAAAATGATAAATCATGTTACTTGTGCTCCTGAAGTTAAAAATAACACTTTTAACTTCATATCCCAAAATTTAAATATCCATTTGCAGATTAACATGCTATGCCTTCTTGTTTTTCACATACAATAATATCATTTATGTTATATGTTTACCTCTTTTGTGTAATCTAATAGATTGTTTAATAAGTTAGAGATATTCTATAATATGTCCTCATTGTGCATGTACTAACCAAGTTAATAATATTTATCAAAGTTGTAACTACTCCATCTTGTCAAAATATGTGAATAATATTCACATACATTTGTGTGTCTACAAAAATAGAAATCCTTTAACAACATTCTTATTTTTATACTCTGTAATAACTAACCTAATCAAGTCATCATAAATTTCTCCTTGATAGGATATATATAAATTTCATACCAAAAAATTATGATTAGAGGCTCCTTTGGCATCTCTAAAAGTGGAAATTATTACTCCATATACTAGTTTCAAGTGATATCTTGTAGATACATAGGATATTTGGGTTGTGTATTTGGCATATTCACATTATGACTAGTTTCTACATTCTTTACTTCTCTAGGACTAGGCAATCCTTTATATGGTGTTGCCTTGATACTCTATAGTAAAAAATAATAATTTTATGTTTGTAAGTTATAAGGATAATTTCATATGATGTGATTGTATTCACTACACATGTAGAAAATAAGAGGTTGTATTTCCATATATATTATCTTGTCCATAATTTTGGTTACTTCCTTGATATCCTCCTCTGTAACCTAATTGGTACCCTCCATGTATTTTTGGATAGTCTCATCCCTATTTTTTTTGCCATCATATCCCCCATATTGTCCCTAAGGGGAAGGTGGATCCCACCCTAATTGTTTTGGTGAAGATGCAAAATTCTAAGGTTGTCAGTATTATGGATATGGAGTTGTCGATACAACTTGGTCCTAAGGCAATTTTGATGTTTAATCTATGAGACCATGTGGATTATATTGAGGATACTATGTATCTTGGTACTATAAATATTAGGGGATCAATATATGATTATCCTATATAGCTATGATCATCTCCACATATCCTTGGAACTCCTAGTTTTAAAGTTGGAACCTATTGCACATGTACTACAAAGACATTTTAGTGGTGTCCTTCTTTAGCTCTTGAAGTTCTCTATAGTTCTTCTCATCATGATTATGGGATTTTAAACAAGTAAAATACATTTTAAGTTATTATTTTATGTATTTGTATATCAAATGACATTTGGTAGTGGGATGTCCCATTATGTAACAAATCTTGCATAACTATATCGTATTGATTTTTAGGCAATCATTCATATGATGTCATTCTTTACTACACTATGGAAACCATAAATATAATTTAGGTCTATTTATATCATGTAATTATTTCATCTATCATAGGAAAACATCTATATTATCATCTGTCTTTACATAAGGTATGAAATTTCCCAATTGTAGTCGATTGACATCAACCTTATAAGGGAATTATGTTTGTGAAATAGAAAACTAGATTATGGGTCATATGCATTCAATTAACCATGTAAATTTATCTATGTATATGGACTAGAAACTTACTCAAGCTATAACATCTAATAATCTATGATCATAATCCCAAACTGATACTCTTATTTTATGGTGAATTTACTTCAAGTCCTAAATGGTTTGGCTTGGAAATTTTTACAACTTAAATTACTCAATTAGTTTATTCTTAACATCTCACAAATCCATTAATGTTGGGTTATTTTTATATATGAATTCTAAATCTCTACCTGTCAAGGCTCCTATGAATCACACTTCTTTGCATCATCCATGATGACATATATACCATAACATTTCATTTCTCATGTCAAAAAGTAATTATTATGGTTATTAAAACATCATAAGGTGTCAATTTAAAAAAAATCTTGGATTGAGAGACATGTGCACTACGAGTGAACCTAAAACAAGAAGCTTCTTGGGACTAAACTTTATTGGTATCTTAAGATTCACTAAAAATAACTTGGTATAATTAGTATTTTGATTTTATATCAAATTTAAATATTATACACTTAGATTTTTAGATTTATCTACAAAATGGTCAAATGACTTAGTTTTCCAATCAACTTTGACACCGATTAATCCTATCAATAGATTAGGCATGGGGGATGCATCCTTTGGGAATTAATGATCCTTGTCTAAAGTAATTTCCTGACTTGAACTTTAACCTAAATATACTCTATGAATTTTCATAACTTTTTAAAGATATTATCCTTCATTTTCTCCAAATAATATCCTCACCTATAACTAATTTCTAAAACTACCTTATAGCTTCTATACTTTCTTCTATGCAATCTCTCCACATTATTTTTATCATCTTTATTTCACTTTTTAAAAATCACTTTCCCCACCTTATGCATTCTCTTAGACTTATTTGGTGATATGATTTCCTTTAGGTACTCTAATTTCCCCTTCAAAATCTATAGTTTCCCTTAGAGGCCTATCTCCTTCCATAGTCTTCAAACTCTCTATTCTATTTTTTATCATTAATACATGAGGATCATTCTATTTACTCCATTATTTTTGTTGTTGTAGCTATCTTTAGATAATATTTTATGATTATGTATCACCCCAGTCTTTTACACTTAGAAAACATAGACCTTGGTTGTTCTTATAAATTTTACACTCTCCTTACTTCTACAAGCCTTGTATCTACTCTATCTTGTGCTCTTTAGCCTATATCTTAGTCCAACTAGTCTTATATTGATGACATAGACATTATATCTTACTAAGAATGATAAAAATGTACTTATATTACAACTCTAAAAGTTCTAAGCATGTACTTGGTTTTCTAATCCTTGGACACTAATGTCCAGGATAGATAGTAACATCAATGGTATTATCCTACCCTAATGCAAGTGTCTAGTGCCCTAAAGTCATCCAATTTAAAAATAAAACATATTCCAATGGTTGAACTAAGTGATTTTATGTGTATTATCTCTTGATAGGATTGGTATAAATATGATATCAACCCTCATTCATTTACACACTTGGGAAACCAAAAAAATACTAAAGAGATCAAAGAACTTATCAATCATTCAATTGATCAAAGCTTCCCTATTTCCATACTAGTCATAGGTAAAACACATCTATAGATCTAAAGTAATGGATGAGTATCCCAAAAGCCTAATTTTCCAAGTTACAATATAGGTAACTATTATACTTATTTTACACACATTGTATGCTATTATACTTATTTTACACACATTGTATGATCCACACACAAGCCAATACATAAGAGATAACTACATTAGTATGATTATATCTTTTAGAGTATTGTATATGTAGGAAATGAACTTTAAAATTGGGGTCATTAGGGTCAGATTGACACCATGTGACTATAAACCCATTTTTACCCAAGGTCATATTAAAGCTGGAAATCTAGGGTTTTTCCATTTCATAAGGAGAGATTATCCATGACCTAGATTTGAATTCACTAGAGTAAAGGTGAATTAAAACCTAGAATAATCTAGGTGGTCACAACCTATTTCAATAAATATTTTATACAAGACACTATCATCAAACTCAAACATTAATGTCAATATAACTATCCAAAGTTGATGTAATTATCTTGATAGCTAGAGGCACCAGATCTAGAATTTAACAATTGTTCTAGAACTATATTCTTACCTAATTTAATCCTATTCCAAATCTATAATTTCATTAACATCAAAACAAGCTAAGTAATTATCTTATTTATCATTTATATATCCAACCTAGTTGTACTTTCCATATTTATACTATCTCAACACAATAAATTCAATGTATGCTTAGATCTAAGTTTAGTATTTAATATGCCTAATATATATTTTATTATCACTCTTGTGCCATTTCATTTATATATTATTAACCCTAAGATTAAATTGAAAACAACATATGTGAATGCAATTTTTTATGATTCCTAGGGGTTTAAACCAACTAGGGCTTCAAATTTTGGTATTTTTTAATTTCCTATTTATACTATTTTTCATGCAACCTAGGTGTAGCCATATATTGGGGTGTGTGTATATTGAACATATTAAACTTCACCTTCACCCATCCAATGGATCTCACACCTTATATCATGATGATACACATGTGGGAAATGAACAAAATGTTGATAGGGTTATCATAAAAAAATATTGTGATAAGGAAAATTAGGAAATAAATGAAAATAAACAAGTAGACCATGATCAAGTGCATGTAATTTTATTGTTTTGTGACTGCATTTGATAAAATATTTAATATCTTGATAATGTCTTAAAAAATATACATGAATCCAAAAATCACAAAACTTTAGTGGACACATCCCTCCCTTAAACACATTACAACTAAATACATGTAATGGGGGCACAAATTATGTGTTTGAACCTTTGTTCCTTGAAACTAATATTGATACATCCATTATGGAATTACCCATTATGTCAACATAAATACCATTTTCAATGCATATAACTAATCAAAACATGTTTTCATCCCCTTTGGTGACTACTCATCTTGTTAATCTAACTCCCACTAGGCCTATAGTTCAATCATTCCTTGAAGTTATAAAAACCTTGGAAGATAAGATTACAAACATTGAATAAAAATATATAAAATCCCCTCATTTTATAATTCATAATATGTGTTTCATATCCCTCTTTCACTTGAAGTCTCTTTTAAGTCTTTTCCAAATGCATTTGTTGCACTGAAGTTCACATTTTATGATGGTAATGGTGATTTTGAACATCTTCAAACATTTAATGAAGGATGCCTTAAATATGATTCCAATGATAAAAATTTTCCCAAATTATTCCAAATAAGTCTCAAGGACTATGCTTTGATTTGGTTCTATGATCTACCTCTACTATCCATAAAATTATTACAACACTTTTGCATTAACATTTCAAAAAAAATTCCTATGCCCAAATTGCCAAAATCAAACAAGGAACTAATGAACCTATCAATGAATGTGTCTTGAGATTTAAGACAAGGTTATCTAAAATGACCAATCCTATGGTAGACAAAGAGTTACAATATATATTCAAGTAAAGCTTACTCACTAATTTACATGAGTCCATTATCATTAAGAAGTTTCAATATTTTGATGATTTATCCCAAGTTGTATAGGACCATGAAATGAAGACTATATCATTGAAGAAATTCAACTATGTAAAAAACACACCGGTTGAATCTACATCTAGCACCAATTTTCTTATTAAAGCAAGTTACAAGGTAAAACCTCCTAAGCCTAAAAAATGAAACAACCACCATGGTTAACATAGTTTTAAAACAACCTAATTATCTTGTCTTATCTAATTCACCAAAGAGATAATTTCCATGTTTACCTAAGTCCCCAACTTCATTACTCCCATGGTTACTAGAGTGTCAGCTTATATCTTTCCCTCATCCTATTAAGTTTGATATGAGTTGACTTCTACCCAAAGGATAGGATTCAAATGTTTATTATGGTTATCATCAAAGACTAGGATATTTTATGAGTAGATGATTTACATTAAAGTAAAAAATCCAAGATCTTATCGATGAATAAAATATTTCATTCAAAGATCCTTAAAAGGAATTAGATTCATAGCCTGATGTTCACCATAAATAGAGAATATTTAATAGTACTTTTCTAGACCATTCTAAAAATGAACTATAAGTCCAAATGTCATATATTTCACATCTCATTACCTTATCATAAATTCCAACTCCTCCAACTTGCAAAATAAAAAACCCCATCTCCTCAAAATTTTCATGAATGCCTTAACCAATAATAAGTGTCTTCAAATGAGCTTAAATGCCTATGTGTTAGGAATATGCATATTTGGTACACCTGAAAACAAATAAAAACATTTTCATCCATCACATTATAGACACCCACTAGATGGTATATTTTTGTACTTACACATAACATGCACCTCTTATGGTTCATATACCTTCTCTTTATTTTGATGAAAGTGAAATTAGGGATTGTGAATTTGATTTCCATTCCTTATTCATTAGATCATACCTTGATAAATAACCCATATGCAGTTTTATGATTGATAATGGTGGAATAAAAAATGTTTTCACCATGACATTACTTATCCACTTGGGTTATACTCATCAAGATTTTCACCCCTCTACTAGATTGGTTAGATCATTCTATGGGACCTCCCAAAAGTTTATTGGTGAGATTGGCTTGCCTTTATAGGTTGGTCCTACATATGTGGTAACTACCTTTTCAATTATCCTTTAATAGGCATTTTTTATATGTTAATGGGAATACCTTGGATACACACTCTTTAAGAATTACCTTCTATAGTGCATGGGTGTGCCAAATCCATTCATGTCAATTAGGTAATTATAATTTATAGAATTACATATAATTATCCTCTTGAATAGAGGAAAATTATACCTAGATAACTAGATATCAAGCCTACTAATGCTAATCCAATATAAAATGGTAAGCAATAGGCAATCCCCCATTACTAGGTGGTTGATACTTGATAGACCGTTACATAAAAGACATACATTGGATTTCATGGAATCACAATCCTCTATTATAAAAAAATGTTTAGATATATAGAGCACCTACACATGTTCTTATTATTGTTATTATGAAGAAACAAACAAGCACTCAATAATGGGTTCTAAAAACCCCTACTTTGATTACTCTTACTATTGCTTCATTACCATAGAGTCCTATTTTACATATGTAGATCACCTTTGATACCAAATGATGGATATTCTACCTATATATGGTCATTGGTTGTGTACATGAGGTATTACACTATATTTATAGTGGGGAGATATCTATGGCCATCAATTGGATGGCATCATAGGATGATCTTTCCTATCTCTAAAAATACCAAAAAACTCAAAAAAAAATTTAAAAAAACACACACACACACACACACACACAATCTGTATTTATATGTTCTATTAGCTCCTTGGCATCCAATGTTACTTCCATATTGATGGACCATATACTCAATTACTTCTACATACACATATGTGTCGCACTTATACATTAGGTGTGATATAAGCATAAACAAATACATGATAAAATCTTATTTAAGATGTTGGGATTTACCTCTACTCATTTGACATGGACATTGGGGACATTTGCTTCTTCGATCTTGATACACATAGGTTATATGATTAGACTATCACTCTACACTATCAATTTAGAGCATATATGTGCTTACACATGCATGTTATCCATGATTATATATTACATAGGGTACTTTATATGCTATACACTTGGCATAATTTTATAAAACATTGGATCCATGGACCACAATCACATGTTTGTTCTAGTTGCTTATGTTTTACTTTATACACTTCTTTAAGTGTCTTTTAGTTCTTGTTCAAGCATTTGAATATGCTCCTTTTATTGCATTACCATGTATATGTATGATTTATTTGACATTTAAATCATGTCATTATTTGTGGTATGGACATTTAAATTTCATTTTTTATTTCATGGGCATTTGACTAAGTCATGTCTCTTTAATTATGCAACATTTGAACATGCCCCTTATTTATAGTCTCTTCGAACCATTTCCTGTTGAATTTATTTTGAGTGATCTTGTGTGTGAGTTTATTTTATTGTTGAGATTGTATTGTTACTACCTATATGTTTCTAATATCCTTATCATGCATCTTATGCTTGTATATGATCACATTGGTTATATGTACTTAAATGATACATTTACCTATACATGTCCCTTGTATATACTACATGGTTATATTCATATATTTTTATAGTTGTTTTACCATTTTTAGGTGAGGTAACTCCCAATTCCTATTTTTCCCTCACGTAAAATTGGGCATATTAGTGGGGACATGCTTGGGAAGCATGTTCTCCACACTTGGCATAGTTCTATGATTCAATGGAGGCATGCTTTAGAAGTATGTTCTCCACACTTATTCAATATTTTGTGCTTATATTAGTTTGTATATTTAGTGGGGGCATGTCATATGGACACAAATTACACACATTCATATTTTTTAGATTCAATGGGGGTATGATTTGGAAGCATGTTCTCCATACTCATTCAGTATATGGTACTTATATAAATTCACAAATTCAATAGAGCATGTTTTGGAAGCATGTTCTCCACACCTATTCATTATTCAACATCTCCAGTTTATAATGGGGACATACTTTGGAAACATTTCCTCCACATTGGTACTTATATCAATTTTCATATTTCTCCATATATGTTGGGGGTATGTTTTGGAATCATATCCTTCACACATAGTTATCTAAATTAGTCAAATCACATAGTTATATGATTTAGATTCATGATTGTGGTATAATTCTATATTTTGATACCATTTTTATACATAGTTTTACCATGATACATATCTAAGGTGCATATGTTATGCAACATATGTCTAGCTCTCCCCCCAGCCCTTTAGGAATCTTAGATGACAAAAAATGTTCATTCATTTCCTTAGTCACTTTAGTCTAAAAGTGTGAAAAGAACATCATTAATACCATCCCCAAATTTGTATGAACTGGGTGACCTAGATGTGACCCTAAAGTTTTTTCACTTGTCATTTATTTTCATGTATTTTTGCTTATGAGCAGGATTTCATCACTTCCTCATGACTTCTCTAGGGAAGCATTGACCTAGGATTTCACATCCTAGCATCATTTTAACCCCACTCCATGGTGGGGTATACAAATTGAAGTCAAATTACTCAGATATTTATTTGAGTGGTTAAACAAGCTTCGTTAATAAGATGTTAAATTAGAACATAGAGGTAATTTAGACATCGCACTACACTAAGTAAGTGATGGATGTAGTGGTTGTGAAAAGGACAAGACCTTCTCCTAAAAATCTAATTAGCATGGATCCAAATGATTTGATCATCTCTTATGTTATGCACACTTATTACCATCTATAAATTCTCAAAAAAATAGTTTTATAACAATCCCACTTGCTACGAACATAATTTTGATGTGAAATAAGTAGCTTGAAGTTCTATGTTCCAATACAGAATATTGGGAGAATATGAGGACTAAACCCCTATTTTTCATGTGCTTTTACTTTTGTATTAACATTTAAAATCCTCCCAAGAGTGAGCATATTGATGGAATTTTAAATTATCATGTAACCTTGTCAATTTTAAGATCTAGGGCATTACACTTAGGCATTTATGTCATTTTATCCTTTATTACATGGTTTTGAGCCTAAACTATCTATTTTGTTTATTATACCACGTTAAAATGAGTCTTGCCTTACACATCACTCCATTGTTTGAGGAGGCATTATGAGTTAAATTTCACACCATACCTTTACCTTAGTCTTTTGTTAAATCTTTATGTGTGTGTCATTTAATTCAAAAGGGTAACATTACATTGCCCAATTAATTTCAAGTTTTTTTTCCTTTGAGTCTTGAAAACAACCATTGATTACATATTTAGAGTGTGATAACACCATTACACTACTTATATTGTTTCATATACTTGTTTTCCTTGTGTCTAATGTTTTTTTTTATCAAAACCAAAGCTATATGTACCTTTTGGATCTTTACCTAGTGCCATTATGCCATTCAGTTTTGTCTAGCTTGTTATTTGTTTAAAGAAGCCTAATTTCCTAGGTTGAGTTTTTGATTAACCTTGACAATTTCAAACCCAAACATTGATTGATTTATATTTATTCCTTATATAATTTTGGCCTAGACATCAATATTTATCTTTTAGGTTACACAATTTAGGTTAATTCTTTACCCAATTTGAAAATTATTATTTTTGCCAAGATTTTGGAGAAATAGCCTATCTCCCTTATGCCTTTTTTTCATGTCTTATAAAAATTGACCAAGTTCATGTATAAATTCAAATTCCTAGTCTGTGCCAAAGTGTTTTATATTTATTAGATTAATTCATACTTCCTTTTGTTCAAAGTCTAGTTGTTGTGCCTTGTTTTGCCAAAAGACCTAGCATATGCCTATTTTGAGCCAAGCTTTTGCATTGCATTTGGCCAATAGACCTAGAAAATTTTAGTTTTTTATATTAGACTTGTTTTAAACACTTTGTACTTAAAGTTTGGAATTATAGTTTTATTTCATCCACTTGAAATTTTTTGTAATACATTTAACGTTAGATTATTTTATACCAAGTTTTAACAAATTTTTTTTTGGAGATACAGCTCTATCATTTGATCAAGTTAGACCAAGTTCAAACCATTTGTCTTTTAAATTTTTTTTAATAGTTTATATAACTATAATCCCTTTGTCACAAAACATTCATCATTGATTTAAATATGTCTCACTATACTCATAAAGGAGTCATGTATAATCCAAGATATGGTAATGTGGTCATGCAAGATGACTTTGTTTAAGAACCCTATAGTGATGATGTCATGTTTGAGATGGATCCTTATCCACCTTACAACACTCAATTGGGGGAACAAATCCAAGATCTTTTGGACCACTATTTGGTCAACATAACTCCATACTTAGAGCAAGATAAAGAACAAATAGCATAGTACCTAGATAGTGTACCATCAATTATAGACCAAGATCAACAATAATCATACTACATTACTATGCCATTGACCTATTATCACTATTTATTTGATCATCACTTGATTTCAAACAAGGATTAAGTTTTAATTAGATCCATGAAGGTAGGGGCTAACTTTATAGTAGACATTCCCCATGAAAATTTACCAAGCCTAGTTAGAGTGCCTTACAACATACCTTATAATCAAAACATTGAATAGGCCTCTAGTAATTCTCAAGATCTAATGTTGATGTCGTATTAGGACCCATGTATTTTTTTCATATGAAAGGGCCTCATAGAGGAAAAATTTATTTAAATGTAGACAACATACCAAAACTATTTGAACTTAATGTGTAATTTTAATAACATGACCATGTCAAATGCTCCACTTATCAAACTAGCTCATTCAACAGGAGTATTAATTAAAATAATAATCCAAGATTATTTAGGTATAGACCCATTCACACAAAACACTTCAATAAGTGACATGTTCAATTACCTCACTATCGAAGAAGTGTCTACTACGAGACAAATGAGACAAACACAATGGGTAATATGCAAGTGTCATCTAATCTAGACCAAAGTGGTGTAACTATCCAAATAGCTAGTCCACAAAAAAATGTGCCTTTGGTTAACACCATGAATGGTTCACAATCGTAGATGGCACGAACTTATACCTACCAACTATTAAAAACTACCTCTACTCGTCAACTAGCTTCTTTTTCAAGCATGTAACTACAAGGATTAAGTAGTCAAGAACTAAATAGTACCTTGCCTCAAAAAAATGTGATAAATTTTATTCAACCATAATAGGTGATGACTAACATTTCATAATAGTAGGCACAATCCAATATACCAAAAAAATTGATATAAAAAAAATTCTACCTCAATGGGGGCAACCAATGTTCTACCTCATCAGGTGGTGACCAATGTACCTCTTCAATCATAGACCAATATACCATTACAATAATAAATGAAGTCAAATAAATAATTTACATCTATTGTTCAACAAAAAATGTCTAACTTACAACAAGCACCTACTTCATAATAGGGGTTCATGTAACCAACAAGTTCTACTATTCCATAAGTGTAACTTAGGTAATAATGGCCTTTTATTCTAAATATACCACAAATATAATGACATGGCCTTGGTTCACAAGTTCCCCCTTATTTATCCAAGTATGACTAGTCATCAACAAGTCCATATTCAACCACAGTAGGCACAATACTTCACCAAGATCCATATCCTTCCATCTCATCCATAATTCCCCCCAGACCCATATACTAAACCCAAACTATAATATCACATCGTAATGCATGAAATTATAATAGTCACATCCTAATTCATGAATGTATACTCCTAGTCAATTCCCTAACCAAACTAAAATTCCATAATAAACCATGCCTCAATTATATCCCAGTCAAAGTAATCCACTTTTGATCACTCACCCTCTACCTCAAGCCAATGTTCCATTAATTTTCCTAGCATAATAACTATAGAAAGTGAAGGATGCAATTGTTTCCATCCAAGCCAAAATATAGACCAAGAATTTTAAGTTGGATGATGTGCATTCCCACCTTTTAAACATAGAGTATCTATAAATACCATTTCCACCAAGGTAAGAACCACCAAACTTTGACAAGTATAAGGGTAAAGGAGAACCAAAGGCCCATTTAATGTAATTATTTGTTGATTTCTAGCCAATGGCCTATAGTGACATATACCTCCTATTTTTGTTTCCTTAGAGTCTAATAGGACAAGCATTATAATGGTTCCTAAAATTACTGAAGAACTTAGTATCTAATTTTGATGACCTTTCAAACAAGTTTGTGTAGTATTTCTCCTACAATCTCAAACATGAGATTTCATTGGTAGATTTCACCCAGGCCAAATAAAAGGCTAGTGAAAGTTTCACAAGTTATCTATAGAGATAGAGAACACTTTCCAACCATTTCACCCATAGTTTACTAGACAAATAACTAGCCATTATGTTTACCAAGAATTTACAAAATAAAATATATTATCATCTGGAGTTGTAGTGTGAACACACTTTTAAGGAAACAATTGATAAATGTTTGTTGATAAAAAAAGGCCTTTATTAACAAAGGGATAATCAATATAACCTCATAAAATCATAACTAGAATCAAAACCAAGGAAATGGCCAAAATCAAAATCAGAACCAAGTCTAAGTGTAAGCGTTACAACTAATCTAGGCTAACAATTATGAAAAGTCAAAGCCATTTGATCACAATAATAATGTTGTTAGAAATGGAGTACAAACTCATGATATGTCTAAATGGTAAAAACACCATCTACTCAGCTACTCCACATATGCCAATTTACTCCTAACCAATAACCTATTCAACAAGCACAACCTTTACATTAGCCTAAACTAGATCAATAAACACAACAATATTTGCCTTTGAAAACCCCTCCTCCAAGGAAAAGTGGGCATACTCATTACGTTTTTAGTGACCTTAGAGAGCATATTGAATTTCTATTTTACAAATTAGACATTAATAATTTGATTAGTTAGCCCATTTCGAAGCATTATCTTGAGGGAATTCCTTATCTAGATTGGTATAGAGATAATGAGTTTTGTGAATATCATCAGATTAATGGACATAATATACATTATTGTGAAAATTAAGCACCTCACTTAGAATATGTTAGAAAATGGGGAGATAACATAGGATAATGGAGCTTCTACATCTAATCAAAACTTGGGCATTTATCAAAACCCTTTCCCACAACATAAAAACCAACAACAATAGCAACATAGTATATAAAAATAACAACAACAATATCAATAGCTGAGGTAGCAACAATAATAAAACCAACATTATCCCAATGGACAAAACCAAGGCTAGAATGATGTGAATAACCAATAGACTTACCATGCAGTTGCACATGACTAAAATAAGGTTATAGCTTATATTTTAGGAGGTCACACTTACATCTTCTCCATCAATTTGAGACCAAGTATTAACCAAACAAGACCATTACTAACCATATCCAACCAACAACCTATGCCAATTATCCTTCCTTGACTTGGGACTGTATATATGCATATTATCAAGTAGGGATTATTAATTTTAGACCTTATACTGATAATTCATCATTAAATTGTGACTACATATAAGTTCACCAGCCACTGAGACTTATCCTTTTTGGTCCCTCTCCACCATCATTTGTTAGTAAAAATGGTCTTGTATCTAATCTCAATTATGTAATCACAACTTGACAATCAAATATTACCATCCCAAGCCCACATCCATCTACCACTACGCCCATCTAACCCATTGTTCTAGATAAGAACAAGCCATTTTCCATTGAAAATAAAAAGACATTCGATATCATGGAAAAACTTTAGAAAATGCTTACAAAAATTTTCATTTTGGATTTATTACGTATGTCAACTATCCACAAGAACATCTTAACATAGTTCCTTGGTCAATCCCAAGTTTCTAATGACATAAGCCTAGACAAATTCCAAGCTTTGGTTAGACATCTAGCCCTAGGCCATTAGTTATCCTTTGACCAAAGTGATATGCCATCCTTTGACCAAAGTGATATGTCATCCTTTGTCCCTCTTTAAAATAATCCATTATACATCAAAGTTATCATCATATGGCACAAGGTGAAGTGTTTACTCATAAACAATGGATCGGGCCTAAATATTATGTTTTTAATCTCATCAAGCTTCTTAGATGCATAAAAATTGATCTCTAAACATAAAATATCACTATCAAGGCCTATGACAATGATGAATGAGAATCACAAGACACTATTAGCTTGCCAATTATTATTGGGCTTTTGAACCACAATACAATGTACCATGTGTTAGACCTTGATTTTTTGTACAATTTTCTCTTGGGAAGACCTTGGATACATGAGATGCAATTAATCCATTTAACATTGCACCAATGTATCAAGTTCTCTCATTATGGCATGAAGGTGACCGTTCATGGATATTTTTAACCCTATGAACATTGTAAACATTTAGAGGCTAAATACATAACTATAAGTATCATTTTGGCTTGAATTAAATTCCTAAAAAGGACAAGGGGAAAGAAATTCTTGTTGATTTACTAGAGGCCAATTACATTAACCTAGATACCCTTGATTCATCTTCCCACATGCCACCTCCTAAAATTTCTATTCATTTTACCATCATGACTAATGACCCAAGAGAATATTTAAGCCATGATACATTCCACATTACCAAACTTCCATAGAACCCTAAGTCCTATAAAAGACCTAAAGCTAAACCACCTTGCATAGAATGGTAGAAAAAAAGAAAAGAAAAACTACATAGTATAACACCTATCATTTTCACACCAAACACTAGCCAAGAATAAGACCCACATGTAGATAATGAGTCCTAATTATATAATGATAAACTGACTAATTGTTATAAAAAATCCAAGTATCATATTATTAACATAATCATAGAGAAGCATGCCTATGAGGGAAGAGGCCTTGGACCTAATCAACATGGAACACTTGAGATAATTTTTGCCACTTGGTATAAGGGAACATATGGTCTTAGATTTAAACCACTTAGGGGTGAACCCATATATCTTATTCATGTTCCAATGCCAATGACTAGTGATAAAAATGTCAATAGCAAAGAAAAGTTTAATCATAGCCCTTACAAAGACTTGTCTAATACTAATTTGTTTAAAACTCATGCCATTTATACCCTTAGATCATTTATTCACCACAATCTACTTCCTTTATATCATCCTCAACTTATATTCTAAGACCAATAAGAATCCATAGTGCCTATAGATGAGTTTGAAAATGATGAGGCCTTCTATGATTTTCTAGGCCTAAGAAATATATTTTGTTGGGAGACCACAAATAAGGGTTCTCAATCAAAATAGATCCTATAGCCTATTTTGGAGAATGGGTGAACAACCTTAGCCATAAAAAAATGAATAAAATATTGAGGTCCCAAAGTGAAAACCTCTTTAAGGCACTTTTAGACTAGGGTAAAAGTAAATAAAAAGGTTAGTCTTTTAGTGAAAACCTATTTTAGACATCATTAGATGGGGGTGTTCAACCTTCCTCAAACATAGCTCAAGAGACCACCAATAATGAACTTGCCTATGGGTCTAAGTTCAATTCTGAAGAATAACAAACTTTTGATCAAATCATCCAATAGCTTCTAATAATGTTTGTCATATATCCATCCCCACTATTGGGAAATTATGATTCTTCATCCCTTGGAGAGCATGAAGATCTATTCCAACCAGAGGACTCTATCATCATAGGCCAATTTTTTGGAAGATAGTTTAACTCTTCTTATGGAGGACACTATAAAATTTAACATCGAGACTCTAAATGATCTAAAATGGATTAAATTAGGTGTGTCTCTAATTAAAGAATAACATGAAGTTTTTATATCCATTTTGAAATAAGTTGTTAACATATTTGTTTGGGCCTATTTTGACATGTTAGGTTTGGACCACACCTTGGTTGTACAAAAATTGTGCCTATTCTAACATGCCAAACCTATGAAACAAAAATTGTGAAATATGCATCTTTTCATTAGTAAATAAAGAGTTGGAAAAACACTTGGAATAAAGATATATTCAATTTATTGACTACTTAAAGTGGATCTCAAATTTTATGCCAATCAGTAAGAAGCCAAAAGGAATCATAATCTACATTAATTTTAGAGATATAAACAAGGCCTACCCCAAGGATGACTTTCCTCTACCAAACATTAACATGATTGTTAACTCCACAACCAAGTACAAAATGGTTTTATTAATGGATAGACTCTCAAGATACAACTAGATCTAGATTACACCAGAAGACCAACATAAAATAGTGTTCACCACTATGTGGGGAATGTTTTAATATCAGGTTATGTTATTTAGTCTCAAAAATGTTGGGGCACATATCAAAGATCCATGACCATCATATTTCATGATATGATGCATGACATTATTGAATATTATGTTGATGACATATTGGGAAAATCAAAGATTAGGGTAGATCATCAAGTAGTACTAAGGAGAATATTTGAGAAACTACATGAATATAAGGTTAGGCTCAATCTTAAGTGTGTTTTTGGTGTTACTTCAGGAAAATTATTTGGCTTCATTGTGTCTTGATGAGGTATTAAAGATGATCCAGCTAAAGTACAAGCCATTACCAAGATGTCGCCACTGACTAATTTCAAGTAGCTCTATAGTTCACAGGGCAAGATCCAATCCATCATATGCTTCATTTCTTAGTTGGTTGACAAATGTCATTCATTTACACACTTGTAAAGAAAGGTGTCACATTTCATTGGGATGATGAATGATAGAAATTATTCTAGTACCTCAAAGATTATATTTACAATTCACCTATTTTGTTTCCACCTATGCTAGGGAAGCCATTCATACTATATATATCTTCCATAGACAAATCCTTGGGGGTAATTTGAGCTTAGCATGATGATAATGGAAAAGAACATGCTATGTAATATTTAAGATATACACTGATCACATATGAACATAATTATATGCCCATTGAAAAATATTATTTATCTATGGTCTTTATAGCTCATAAATTGTGATATTACATGTTAAACAATAAGACCATGGTTATTTCAAAAGTAGATCTACTCAAGTATATACTATATAAAATATCTTTACAAGGACACATGGCCAAATGAATCATGATTATCAATGAATTTGAGATAGAATATAACAACCAAAAATCCATCAAGGGATAAGTTATTATAGATCAACTTGTTAAATTTCCACTTGTAGATACAAAACCTCTAACCTTTCAATTCCCAGACAAGTCCATTATTACCATCATTGAAACACCTCTTGAGGAGCAATACTAGAATCTGAATTTTTATGGATCATTCATATCACATGGATTGGGGGCAGGCCTATTGTTTATTACTCCATAAGAGGATCTTATTCCTAGGTCATTCTATATCAAATTTCCTTATACTAATAACATGCTTGAATATGAAACACTTATTCCAAGGCTCTGATAGGTATGTTATAGACCACTTTTAGACCAAGGATGACAATATGGTATCATACAAGGCCATAGTTGACACTCTCAAATTATAATTTTCTAACATATAGTTTGAACACATACCAAATACTAGTAATAGAATAAAAGATGACATGGCCACCATTAGATCTTTGATCCATCATATTGATAAGGAAAAATAATATCAATTACTCATTGAACATTTTCTAGTGCCAACACATGAACCTTTAACCATTATAATGATCTATGATATTGTTGGTCCTATCTCTATATGGTATCCAAAATTTTATGCCCACCTTCATGACCACATTATACCACCCAACCTTGTATGCAATTAGAAATGCATGATGTCAATAAATCAATCTTGGCTCAGAGAAGATAGAGCATACCTACACTTCTAATTGGGATACACTTGTTAAGCGAGAGCATGACTAATATGAGGATCTGCTATACCTAATTAGGGGATCACTTGTCACAACATATCATGTTAGGAAGGGTTTTAAAGCCTACAGTCTAACACAATTGCATAATAACTCTAATGGAGTCCTAAGGTTTAAAAAATTCACCTATTCTAATAATAATAAATTAAATCTAATCTAGTGCTCACCAAATCTTGTGGCACAAAGTTGGGGTTAAAAACAATTAAAAAACTAAACTAAACATGTATTAGAAGACATATACTCATGTCAATGTACACAAAATACCAATACATGGGAGAATAATACAAATGCATTATCTATCTACTCTTACAAAGGAAAAATAAAGTTAGTAATATGTACCTTTGAAGACAAACCCACCAAGCCTCAATCTCTCCCTTATCCAAGGTTCTTTGCAAGAGATTGTTGTGATATGTAAGGATAACCAAGATAAATAAGCTCTAGGATACACAACCTATCTAATCATCCAAACGACATCCACAATATAATATACATATCTCCAACTAAAATATGGAACCCTAAGATTTATTCAAGTAGAATGGTCAATAAGCAGATGTTCCTTCACACTTCTTGATTATTAATTCTTCTCTTATGAAATGGTGGGAAATGAACTTGTATATATAGGTGGATCTTTCCCTAAATCCTCTCAATTTTTTTGGATATATAAGGTTGATCCAATTAACCCAGTGTGTTTTATGGGATAATTAACTAGGTCTGAGTTAATTCAACCAAAAGGATAACAAGCTAAGAAAGTGAAAAATACCCCTAAACTATACTAGATCAACCTAGTACAACCAATTGACCAAAAGGGAGTTAAAAAAAGAAAAGGATGGATAAGGCATGACAACTAAGAGGAATGGGTAGGACTAAGGAGAATAATCTTAGGGTAAATGGTTTTAAGATATAAGTGTGTAGATGGAAAGTGGAAAAAAGAACAACGATCTTACAAATCACCAATGGTCTACCCACCCCTTTCCTGATGCACTCTTAAGGCATGCACTTAGAGAGATTGAGGTTTGATGGGTTGTTACAAGATACAAAGTGTCAATAATTGATAAAAGTCTAAAAATATTATGTATATACATATGCCCCACTTGAAGTTCATCACGTGTCATGTAAGTGCCACATGGGATGGTGCTTTAAGATAGAACATGATAACACACAAAATTGATTCTAAGTATAGTGTAGTAATTAGTAAATAAGATAAATGAAAGGACTAGATTTAAAAACACATACCTTTAACTTACCTTAGTGCTCTAGATAAAGAATTAGACTTTAAGAAAAGTGAAGGTGTCTAATGTAGATAAACATAAGACGAACATATAGAAGTTAACACAAAAAAAAGCCAAAAATTGAAATTTTTAGAATATAGGCACATGGTAGTGGAAAATATTCTCTACATCATCACGAATATAATGTATTTTATGGTTTGTAAAATGGATGAGTAAAAACAAAGATATAAGCAAAATAAGGATTTTGCTAAAAAATAATTGAAAGATTTGAATTTTAGGTTACATATTCATTTATACACATTTTGAAAGTATGGGGAGGATGTGGAAGGTCACCAATCTCAAGGGAGATGAAGTGGTCTGACTTCCATTATTTAAAACAATACAAAATTTGAGGAATTACTATTTTTAGAAACTTACTATTTTTAGACTACACTACTAAAATTGAAATTTAGGGCACTTATATTGGGTTTTCAAGGGTCAAAATCCATCAATAAAATATCCATGCCATCTCACTGCATTCTCATCATTCTTATCTTTCCAACTGTTCAAACGGTGAGTCAATTGGAGCTAAGGTGTAAAAGTTATGGCTCCCAGAAGTTCTATCATCAATTGGGGTGGAACCATCACCCAAATTATCACCTAAATTATTGCTTGGATCAATATCATTATATAATATGTCTATTTCATCCAAGGTATACCCATAGTAGAAGCACATGTGATCATAAGGATACCAGATAGCCTAAAGGAGAGGAGAGATTTAGCCACAAGGAATATATGCTTAGAGATGATATTACCAAGTATGAGATTTAACATGTTTGATGTCTATACATCATAAATTTTAGACATATAGAAGGATATTATAGGATTTGTGACATATCATGTGTTATGTCACAAGTTAGACAATAAGGTACCACTATTTTTGGTAGCCTTAAGCAGGATGATCTTGGAAGGGTGAGTTCTATATGATATAAACTCTATCATTTGGGTCCAAATAATACATGATATATATCAAATGCTGACCAAAGGCTAGAAGACCATGAGACTAATCATATTACTAAAAATTTGGATATATAAGAGGTTTCCTATATATCATTCAATTATATTACCCCATGTAAATGATGATAGGTCACCTCAAGTGCAAACATGGAGAGAGGATTAGGTAATGGAGAAATGCCCCATGTTCCAGTGCTTTAATTAGTGAGATGTGAATACATATTGTGTCAACCATATGAGCACATACATCTATATGGGCAAGTTGGGACATAGTTGTGTAAGTGATAGTGAGGATAGAGGTGGCAAAAACTATTTATGGTGGAGAGATCCACATCCAGTGGCATGGGTGCTAGGGTAGATGGACCTACCTCATCCAATGACACCAATACTAATGCCTGAGAAGTGGGCTTGGCATGTGAGTGGTCTATGGGGGAGGAGAGGACTGGGGCCACTAGTGGTGAGTTTGACGTTGAGGCCTTGTTGAGAGTGACCATGGACTGGTCATACATGATGATGAGATGAGTAGGAGGATAGGGATGTGGAGGTAGAGATACCAAATATACCATTATAAACCCTACAATGATATGAGTAGAAGCCATTGAGGATACAATATTGATGGATACAGGATGAGTAGTAGAGATTAGAGACTATTTCCATCCTAAATAACCCCATAGGTGAGACAAAGGAGATGATAGAGAGACCACTTAGATGTAGGATGAGATGAACACAAACCATGATAGTTAGGTTTGATCTAAGGAGGTGACCTAAAAAGGAGGTGATAAGAGGCCATACACATGGAGAGAATATGTTAGGAGTCACATATATGGTGAGACCATAGTGTCCAAGACACAGATAGGTAAAAAAATATTTTTAAAATATTTAAGTTTTTACTTGAAAATAAGATAAACAAATAGATATTTTGAGATATAAAAATGATATAATATCCATATTATAGGATTTTTCATGTGTATATGGGGATTAGGAGGAGAGATGGGGGTCCCTAGTGAGGGGAGCACTCCATGATGTCTTGGATGAGACTCTGTAGATATACGACCCTGTGACATTGGAGGATTTTAGTGTACCATCTACCCCATCTTAAGTGAATTGGTTCAAATTATATGAAGAGGTAATGAGGTAGATACGCGTGTAGAGAGAGATGATACAACCACTATTAGTGATGGGTGTATGGGAACTACAGGTATGGCAGGGCCTAGAAGATGAGAGAGCTATGAATCTCGCTATAGTATTGTAGATGACATAGATTCAAACCCAATTGGTAGATTCATAGGTATAGGTATCACACCTATAGGAATAGGTAGAGGGATTGATATCTTAGATGGCCTCCTTAGTAGGTAGTGTGGCTAAGCCACAAGATAGACATGATGGAGACTAACCATAGAGCTGGAGCATTGTAAATAGTTGTATTTGTTGTATTAAACTCATGAGATATATATGATAGATCATTTTTGCATATTGATGTTGGATGTATATGTTGTCATTATAGTGGTTTTATTTGTGGATGCTTTGGATATATTTATTTCTAACACATGTATTTAGTTTTGTTGTATATGTTATAATAAGTATATGTGATGTGGTTTCTTTTCTATCATTATGTAGGACATATGCATGGTTATAAAGAAATAGGCAAAAGGACTTGGAAAAATATAATCAAGCAAAAAATATACTGCACACTATTTCAAGATGGGAAATGTATAATAACAATAAAATGACCATGTATGAAGTTCCAAGAGATGGTAAAAAGGAATTGTTTTAAAAACCAATGTGAAATATTTTGGCATGAAATTAAAACAAGGAAAATCATACTAATATCATGGTGGGAAGTACGAAATCAATATAATAAAATGAAAGGTATGTAAAAGGGCATAAATGGTAATAAAAACAAATTAATTAAGTCAACCAATCATACTAAATCATGTTGGGAAGTATGAAATAAAAATAAAATTGCAAAAGTTTGGTCTTAAATTGGTCATGCTAATTCAAGTTGGAGTCTGAATAATTCAAGAAATGGTTGTAATCTTACACACACTCAGAAAATAAGAAGATAAAAAACAAGATAAATAAAAATGAAATAAGCATAAAACATACTAAATCAAGATGGGAAGCATGTAAAATAACATGTAATTTCATAAATGATCGAATCTTATCTCAAATTTGACACATGTAATTTGGATGGTGACTTGGGTATTAGAATTTTTTTTAGGAGGGTAGGGTCCTATCCATGGTATTACACTACAACTCAACAAATAGAACACCATTAAGGTGAAATAAATAGGAATATTTGGTAATAAAAGGATGTGGTTAATAGGAAATAAAATTTGGTAATTTGTGGGTAATATTGGGTCCTATCTATAGTCTTATAAAGTAACTCACAAATGAAATCCCAAGGGGAGTGATTACTAGACAAAATAATATTCTCAAGAGGAAATATAAGGGATATAAGGAGTGAAAAAGGAGTGTAAAATGTAATACTTAGGCATCTTATCAGAAGACCTTAAGAGGTAGACTAAGGATGTGAGAAGACACTAAGTGACTAGTGGTCATCTATGTACAAAGGAAACATGTTCACTATAAACACAAAGCTTTGTAGGCAAATAAGTGTGTTACTAAGATCAACTCATGAAGGTAGATTGGTATAAGAAATATTAAAATGGACCTACCTTCCCATGATGTGTTCCCCATTTTTCATGACCCCTTATAGAGCTATTAGTTTACTATGAAGATTGGGTACTTGTGTGAGAAAGTAGGTAGCACTAAAAGATTTTTTTATTCTCCTCTTCTAATCTACTGGCCTACCTCACCCCAAAGGACCTCATATCTACTATGAGGCCAACTATGGAGTTTGAGATTTGAATAAAATAATTAAATGTGTTTTGAATCACATATTTTAGTGTGATTATACTTTTAATAATATTTTTTTCCTTTTGATATCATTACCTTTTATTTTAATGATTTGTCTTTTAACTTTCTTTTGAAGGCTCTTTAAGATTATTGCTCCATATGTATTTGGAATGACCATCATGAGAGATATAGTGATACACATGAATGAGTTGTAGGCTAAGGATAAAGTAAGATAAATAACCAAAGACAAATACTGACTAGGACACTTAGGCTTGACAATGAACTAGCATGTGATCTCAAGTCTCAACCATGTATATGCTTAGTTTGTGGAAAATGAAGAAGGAAAAAATGAGATCTAAAAAGTAGACCTATGTAAGGAGATAAGAGGCATACTAAGGATGTGAGAAGAAACTAAGTGACTAGTGGTCATCTATGTACAAAGGAAACATGTTCGCTATAAACACAAAGCTTTGTAGGCAAATAAGTGTGTTACTAAGATCAACTCATGTAGGTAGATTGGTACACAAAAAATAAAAATGGACCTACCTTCCCATGATGTGTTCCCCATTTTTCATGACCCCTTATAGAGCTATTAGTTTACTATGAAGATTGGGTACTTGTGTGAGAAAGTAGGTAGCACTAAAAGATTTTTTTATTCTCTTCTAATCTACTGGCCTACCTCACCCCAAAGGAACTCATATCTACTATGAGGACAAATATGGAGTTTGAGATTTTAATAAAATAAGGAAATGTGTTTTGAATCACATATTTTAGTGTGATTATACTTTTAATAATATTTTTTTCCTTTTGATATCATTACCTTTTGTTTTAATGATTTGTCTTTTAACTTTCTTTTGAAGGCTTTTTAAGATTATTCCTCCATACGTATTTGGAATGACCAATCATGAGAGATATAGTGATACACATGAATGAGTTATAGGCTAAGGATAAAGTAAGATAAATAACCAAAGACAAATACTGACTATGACACTTGGGCTTGACAATGAACTAGCATGTGATCTCAAGTCTCAACCATGTATATGCTTAGTTTGTGGAAAATGAAGAAGGAAAAAAGAAGATCTAAAAAGTGGACCTATATAAGGATATAGTAATGAGATATATTTTTTGCTAATTGATCACATGGTAAAGTAAAATAATAACCAAGGGTAATAGGGTATGTATAACTAAATCACCATGAAAAATTAGCTATGAAAAATAATTATAAGAAATCAAAACAATCATAAATAAAAATAAAGAGAGTTTTGAGAAAAACTTCATCAAGAGAGAAAAATAAATGATAAAAAATATAATCATATGAGAATATAAATGATAATATAAGTAAGATCATGATAGAAGATAAGCAACAATTTGACACAGTGTCAAATGATATAACAAATAGAAATAATATTGGATCACATGTCCAATCAAATATAAATGTGAAATCACCATACATGTGCTCATAAATATTGGTAAATATATCCACACACATTATCTAATACATTGGATAAGTCTCTATGGATTTGTATACAGACTATTGCTAATGTCTCATCAATCTTTAATGAATATTGGGAAAATACTTCTCTTTTGATCTCCTCAACTAAAAAAGTAAGAATACTCAATGGATCATGCTGAGGAGGAAAATTAGTCAAAGGATGGTTAGGAGAATGTGTGGGATTGGGATCTACTAGAGATGTAGGAATCACTGGCGGATAAGAATCCATGGGTGAGGGAAGGTCCACAGGTGAAAGAATCATAGGTGGAGGCATAAAAGGTGGTAAAGGGACCACTAGAGGGGATGAAACCACTAGAGGTGGATCCATGGGAGAAGAAGGAGAAGCCTTCTTGTGGGAACAACCTATGGTAGGAATAGAAGAGGTCCAAGAATGGCTATGAGATGATCTTTGAGATGCTATAGGATGCAAAAATGATTGGTGTGATGGGTGCCACATAGATTCCATAAATAATATACCTCACCATATGTAAGCATCTACTCAGGGAGTTCCTTTAGGAGAGGTATGGATTTATCTGATGATCAAGAATAAGGATGTAAAGTATCGATATATTGTCATAACTTGTGACAATGGGTGGAAGAATTATTATTTATCCCATGGAAGCAATAGATATGCTTATGAGTGGTTTTAGGATAAACACTCATGGAAGGAGGTATAATAGGAATGGAAGAAACTAGAGAGCACTAATTGGCCCATTTGGTGGGCAGAGGAGCCATATTAGGTGAGGAAAGTAAACCATCAATGAGGGAGGGTGATGATGAGGAAGGAATAGAACTAGGTTCAATGAAAGGAGAGATAGCATAAAAAATAAGGGTAGGCTCAACAACACTAGGAGTGGAAACAAGATCAACTATAAAAAGAGAGAGAAGAGGCTCAACTATAACATGCTCTACTAAGGGAGGAATGGGATCTATAGAAGTTCTAAGTAGAGTTGCACTAACCTTAGGGGTAAACCATCTATGAGGGTTAGGGTACCTATAAAAATGGTAAGGCCTGATCATAGCATGATCCATGAGCATAGTACTACATACATCTTCAAAAACTAGAGGTGTTTGTACCATCTCTACCCTATGATAAAGGGGAAAAATACAAAAATCAAGAACTAAAAGTGAATTAAAATGATGAGATGCATGAAAAGACTCAAGTAATAAAGAATGATAATGGACAATCTCAACATCATGGGCTTGTACAAGACTACATAATAATGAATCATCTAAGGAATAACCATCATCATAATATAGGATGTAAATATTAATGGAATAGGTATGGATAACCTTTTCATTCAATGAAGTATGGTGAATAAAAGGCCTAGTCTTGGTCAAGACTATGAGAATGCCATTATAAGGATGCTTATGAGAATGAGGTTACAAGGAAGTAGGAAGCTATGAGATGAGATGAGAGATTAGAAATTTTGATCTTTAATTTCATCTCATTGGGATCATCATCATCATAAAAATATAAGATATTAGGATGAATGTTACCATTGAGCTCAGGATGCCCACTCTAACCTCAAGTTGAGTTAATGGGAAAGTTGAGACACTAAGACTCACAAAATGGAATTATAGATAAATACTCAAGAGTAGGAATCTTAAAGACACCATGATCTTGGAATTATTTGAAATTACAAGGGTTAGTGTCACCCTGAATCCTATAAATGGATCCATTATAGGGAAACTTAACACATTGTCAAGTAGAGGAAGTAATAGCTCTCATGTAGTGAGTCCATGGCCTACTAAGAAAGATGTTATAATAAAGGGGGAAGTTAAAGATCATCACCATCCCATGGATGGTGATAGATGAGATGATAATGAAAAGGCACATGTAACCTATAAGAGGCATTTTTCTTTTATCTTATGCTTAGAAGGTGTTTCATGTAGACTTGAGAATACATTCGAATTATCTAAGGGAATTTAGAGAGGTAAAAAAAGTGTCAGAACCCTCATCAATCAATGCATGTTTAACTTGGATATTGCCTATTTGGACACTAATAAATAAGGAAATATCATCTACATGAAGTATAATATCATTAGGAATCATAGATGTGATAGGAAATCATAGAGAAAGGGAAGTGTCCATAGTTTCATCAACATTGATAGACATCTCTTCACATTATTGTAATATACTATCTTCAAATCTAGATAAAGCAGCCTCCCATCCTACTAGAGGAGGACAAGGGACATTCATATCGAATAAGAGTTTCATGAGGTAGTTTTTATGAGGTGGGTAAGTCCTCATAAGATCAATAAAAAAATCTAAGATGGGAGATTAGTGAGTTCTATGATGGAATCCTGTTCATCATAACCCATAAGAAGGTTTTTAGCTATAGGTGCATAATGCTTAAGGATATCTTTAGAAGGAGTCAAAGGGCATTGAAATTTATGTTGATATGAAGGATAAAGTTTTGGACAAGGTTATAAAGCATGTGGTGATGAATAAATGGTTGGTTTAGATTGATTTTGAATTTTAGTAGAAGAACTACTAGTATAAATAGGATTATCATTAGAGTTGTAAGGTGATGAAAGAATGGTATAAATAGTATGGAATGTGTTATCTAAGGGTGAATTGAAAATTATATCATCAAAAATGATAAGATATTCTTACCCCAATTCATTTAAATGAGTTGGAGAAGAATCCTAGATAACATTATATGTCTTATGTGAAGGAAGAGTGTAGATCAGTTGGGAATCAATGAAAGACCCCACCCTTCACATATTAGTCATGATAACCACATTATCTTCAAAATTTGGTTCAAAAATACTTTATATGTTATTGGTGGAAGGGGTAAAATTGTCTTGATTTTCTTTGATAGGTTAATGATTAGGTAAAGGATCTTTGTGGATAGCCAAATACGAATTGGCTTGATTCAAGTCTTGAGCTTTGTCATGTGATTTATAGTAATTTCAATCAATCTCATAGGCTTGTTGATTCTTAAATATAATCGAATCGTGATCAAAATTAGGGATAATAATAAAATCCATATCTAAACTATGAAGCTATCTATAGGTCTCATGAGAATGACCCCAACCAATATGAAACCAACAAAACTTGTTAGGATGATACTAGGATGAATAGGATGAGTAGGGTCAAGATCTCATGAAAGAGGCATAGTAGAAATTTAAGAAATTCAACTAAGGATAGAGGTTTGTGACTACTAATGTTATTTGGTGAAGAAAAATGAGGATTGGTATATTGTTGAGAAGAAGGAATTGGTTCAGAAGAAGGGTTAGGAATGATAACTTGAACATTATGAATGGTGTCATAATAATTGGTAACAATATCATTAATGATATTGATTTTTTTTGAGTAAGAGATGACAACCTATAGAAGGTTGGGGTGGCTCAAATTGATGCATTAGGAAATATATTTTTTATCTTGGTTGATAGCTTACTGCAAAGTATGTGGATAAAGAGTGAAAACTTGATATTGTAATTTAGGAATGAGATCATTTGTAAAGAGATGAAAAATATTATCATCCACAATGTTATGTTCACATTTGGTTGACAAAATTTCCCATCTCTTAACAAAGGCTTGGGTTGGTTCATTTTCATGTTGTTTACAATTAATGAAATGGGCCATAGTGTTTTTAAGAAGATCATTAGTTTGGAATTCTTGTACTAAAGCATTTAATAAGTCCTTGAAACTAGAAATGGAATGAGTTCTAAGTTGATTGTACCAATCCAAGGCATCACCCATTAAGGTGTTGGATAGGAGCTTGGTAGCAACAAAGGTGTTTAACTTGACCCAATATATTTAAATATTTCCATATGTGTTGAGGTGAAGGGTAGGATAAATTGACCTATTATAATAAATTTTACATTTTATACCTCTTATATCAGTGTTAGAAATTTGAGTAGTGAGAGGTTCATTTTGTATATGTTTGACAGTTTTATTGGCTAAAGAAGGTTGAGGAACGAGATTACCTTCAGAATCTTGAATAGGAGGCAAAAAAATTTGGTTATGTGTGACCTAAGCCATTGGTTGTGAATGAGATTGAAGATTAAGAAGGTGATTTTGCATTCTCATCATTTGATTTGTGTTATGCACTTGAAAGGTATTCATTTGATTAAGAGTTTATAGTAAAATTTGATGTGTTTGATTAAAATTAGAATCATTATAATTGGTACTTGTGTTGGTATTGATGGATTCGGTACCACTATTAGTGTTGATATGAGATTGATATGAATTATGAGAATGTGAGGCACTAGTGCCTAAATTTTCTTGTGTAGCAAAAGATGGACAAGTGAATGGTTGAGAAGAAGAATCACTAGAAGCATGATTGCCTTAAGTAGCAAACAATGAACTAGTGGAAGGATTAACAATAGTGTATCTTATGAGAGTCCCACTAGATGTATAACTTTCCATGTTAGTTGAGATAATAGGCATGGAGGTAGAAGAGGTTAGAGAAGAAGACGTCACGATATAAGGAGTCAAACTTGAAGGAAGGCACTGATAATTGAGAAAATTGGTACCCCCAAATCTAGTATTGAATGTAGGAGTAGGTGAATGAGGCTCTTCAATTTAACCACCAATCATGAGGCTATAAATGGTAGAAGGATCCTTTCTTTGATGTTGAGGAAATTTAGTGATGAATAAGATAATTTTGGGAGTATAATCTAATTCAGGTTGATCCTCTAAGAAAAGAGGATGATTGTGTTGCAAAGAGGTATTAAGAGGGGTCCCATAGTTCATTGTGTGAGTAGTAAAATGAAAATTATCATCATCCAAAAGAGGATCCCTAATATGTCTATGGGAGACCCTATTAGGATTGGTATAGTTCATCATGTTTTTAGACTATAACTCAGTGTCAACACCTAACAAAAAGTCCATGATGAAGGGAAAATAAGAGAGATGAAAAATAAAAGGACAAATAAGTGACTAAAATAGTATAGGGTTGACTGGGTTGACCTATCATAGAAATAGGTATTCTAAAACTATATAAGATCAACTAGGTCAATCTAGTATAGTGTACAAAAGGAAGAAAAAGGTACTGAGTTAATCTAGTATAGTAGATAGGGATTTAAATAAGCCTAAAAATAGATTTTGAAAATGAAACAAAATAATTTTTCAAGTAATGAAAATTATTAAGTACTAAATGAAAATAAATACTCAATTAGATTAACATTAGCCAATCTAATTGAAGCACACAAAATAAAACCTTGCACTAATGATGGCTAATGCAAGGTTTTACACAAATAATTGATAAAATATCAAGAACTCAACTTGAAAAATAAAGAGCTAACTAATTGGTCAACTTGAATGTTTATTAGATTATTAAGATTTGATTTTTAATGTGATTGAAAGTTAGCTATAAGCAAGGTACAAGATAGTAATCTAAGGATGGTTTCAAGTAGTTTAGGCTAAAAGGGACTATAGTGGCAATGATACAACCTTGGTATTAGGGCCTACCCCCTCACTTCACACACTATAGTGATAAGGGTGTCGAGTGCTTAGCTAGAATATACCATGAACCATGCTTTATACTTGACTAGAGCATCAATTCGACTTCCTCCTTGGTGATGAAATCCAATTTGGTTGGCCTTGGGTAGATAAAATGTTAAAGTGTTTATTCATGTTTTTGTGATTTGGTCATGTGTGAATAAAATAAAAATAGTGAAACTAAGTGATTAATTAAAAATATCCTAATTAAATAGTTTGTGTTATTCTAAGCATGTAAACAACATGAAAATAAATGTGTGAGATACTTACTATCAGATGTGAGGTTAATTCTAACATGAAACAAGGTATAGTGTTGACACTATATGCATAAAATATAGAATAGGGTCAATAGGGTTGAACCTATACTATGGAAGTAAAGTCTGAAAATGAAATGGGTTGGTAAGGTTGACCCATTTATTTTAGATTGCACACAAAACATAGAATTGGGTTGATAATGTCCATCTAGTTGACTATGTAAGGGTAGTTTTAAAGACTACAAAATATGAAAGGAAATATAGAAAAGAAAAAATAGAGAGGTAGAAAGGAACCTTGGTGGATTAGAGATGAAATTAAGGAAGATTTCTGATGAATAACCTTGGAGTATGTTGGTAAAACTTACAAATTTGGTCAATAAGATCGATCAAGATGTGCAGGAACCTGCTATAGAGTGTTGAAAACATACAAGGTTGACTAGGTCAACCTAGTAGGATGAACTTGATGTTTAAAAGGATGGAAACATATTCTAGGTTTACTAGGTTGATCTAGTTACCTATTCCTAGAAACCTACACATAGAAGTCATAAAATTGGGTTGATAGAGTCAATCTAGTATGATAAAAAATGATAAATATTGACTAAAAAAATCAAAATAAGTGAAATAAATCCTAAAAGGATTAGTTTCACATTAGGTTCACCATAATATATGTAATAAAAAATGCATGATGTCTATAAATCAATCCTATCTTGGAGAATATAGAGCATACCTACACTTCTGAATGGGATCCACTTGTTAAGTGGGAGCATGACCAATATGGGGATCTACTAAACCCAATTAGGGGATCACTGTCACAACATATCATGTTAGGAAGGGTTCCAAAGCCTACAATCTAACACAATTTCATAACAACCCTAATATAATCTTAAGGTTTAAAGCATTCACCTATTCTAATAACAAGAAAGTAAATCTAATCTAGTGCACACCAAAGCTTGTGGCACAAAGTGGGGGCTAGAAACAATAAAACAACTAAACTGAACATGTATTAGAACATATATACTAATGTTAATGTATATGGAATCCTAATACATGGGAGAATAATATAAATGCATTATCTATTTACTATTACAAAAAAGAAATAAAGTTAGGAATACTTACCTTTGAAGATGAACCCGTTGAGCCTCAATCTCTCCTTTGGCCAAGGTGCTTTGTAAGATATTATTATGATAAGGATAAATAAGATAAATAAACTTTAACATACATATCATATCTAAGCATCCAAAATAATTCTCCATAAGATAAGATCCATATCTCCAAATAAATTATGGAACCCTAAGCTTTATTCCCCAAGTAGAATGGTTAATAAGCAGATGTTCATTTGCACTTGGTTACTATTAATTAGTCTCTTATGAAATGGTGGGAAATGAACTTGTATATATAAGTGGATCCTAACCTAAATCCTCCAATAAATGTTGGATATATAGGTTTGACCTAGTCAATCTAGTGTGTTTTAGGGGATAATTCACTAGGTCTAAGCTAGGTCGATTGAAAGGCTAACAAGATAAGAAAGTGAAAAATACCTCTAAACTATAATGGGTTAACCTAGTTTACCTAGTATAATCAATAGACCAAAATGGAGTTAAGTCAAAAAAAGGATAGATAAGGAATGATAAATGAGAGGAATGGGTAGGAATAAGGATAATAATCTTAGGGTAAATGGTTTTATGAGAAAATTATGTAGATGTCAAGTGGAAAAAGGAACAATAATATTACAAAGCACTAATGTTCTACCCACCCCTTTCCCAATGCACCCCTTAAGGCATGCACTTAGAGAGATTGAGTCTCAATGGGTTCCTAAAAGATACAAAGTGTCAGTAATCGATCAAAGTTTGAAAATATTATGTGTATATAGACCTATCTTGCAAATAATTCAAGGACTTTATCCACATGCTACACATTATACCTTACTTGGACCAACCCTTTACCACTGTAACTCTGATGAAAATTTGCTTCATTGTTTACCTTTGGAAAAATCAACATTAGCATTATAGGAAGTTCATTAAGGGGTATGTGGAACACACACTAGTAGGGCCATCCTATTGAAAAATCTCCTATGTACTAGTTATTATCAGTCAACTATGGATATAAATGCAAATACATATGTTAAAAAGTGAAAAAAAAAATCAATGACATGCCAATCTAATTCATGCCCCATCCAAGACTCTAAAACCAATGCTTACACCATGGCCATTTTCTAAATGGGGCCTTGATCTCATTGGGAAGATTAACCCAGCCTCATCTGATGGCCATAAATATATCCTTATTGCTACTGAATATTTCACTAAATGGGTTAAAGTTATACCCTCACTTACATGTCTAGAAAACACATTTCCAAATTCATTTTCAACTATCTCATTTACTATTATGGTATCCCATCTAACATTATATTTGATAATGATGGATTATTTAAAAATAATGATGTCAAATTGATATGTGTCAAGTATAAAATTACTCAACATTTCTCTACTGCATATTACCCACAAGGTAATGGCTAGATTGAATCATCAAACAAAACCATTATCAATATCCTTAAATAGATTTTCAATGATGTGGCCATGATTGGCATCTCTAAATATTCTGTGCCCTTTGGGCATACTATACCAATTATTGTACCCCAATAGGATCCACTCTATATTTACTTTTTTATGACACTGAGGAAATTATTCCTATTGAGGTTGAGTTACCTTCTTTGTACATTTCACTGAAGCATATCCTAGATGATGAATATTATTGAGTAGCTCACCTGCAAGAGTTAGATTTACTTGATGATAAACCCATGGCCATAGTCAATAGCCTTCAATCATACCATAACCAACTACGTGGACACTATAACTAGTGGGTCATACACAGAGAATTTAAACTTGGTGATATTGTACTTAAATGAAACCAAAAAAATACCATGGCTAAGAATAAACACAAGGGAAAGTTAAAACCCAAATGGATATGCCCATTCATCATTTTTCCAAACTATGGTGTTGGAGTATACATGATTGATACAATAGATGGGGATGAAATTATACACCTTAAACATTAATTTTCTTGAGAGACTGGATGTATTATCTATGAGGCACATTTTCATTGTACCATAATATCAACATTCTTGTTTGTACCATACCATTCTAGCATGACTTTTGATTGACCAATATATTTTCACCCTCCCTACCTAATCCTTTTAACCTTGGTTATATTCCATTGATTCCAAGGCCACCTTCATTGAGAAGATTTAGATCAATTTTCAGTAGTTGATTTAGAATACTAGACATAGGTCATATTTTAGAGCAGTATGATAGTGGTTTGGCAATTGCATCCTTCATTCCTTGTTTCATTTTATTTTAGTACTACTGATTATAACTGCCTCTGGGTAAATAAGTATACCACCATTATTTTTCTGATTATAATCACCTATGGGAAAATTAGTATCATTGACCTATGCCATTATTTACTAATTATAACCACCTATGGGAAAATTATAAACAAAATTATTTATCATGCCTTAAAGTAACACCTTACCATGCCTATTTTGTAATGTGCCATTTTCCTATTTTGACTAGTTTATGAATTTGTTGCTACCTAATCAGATTCCTCTATTGTAAGGTAGAACAATAGTGACTTGAGGTCCCATCTTGTGGCTATGTATGTAGTGCTCAATTCTCATTGAGATCAAATTAGTCACCCTTTGCCACACTCTCATTATTTTGTGAACATTTTTAGTTTAAATGCTCTCACCATTTTACAAGAATTTTTAGTCATACAAAACCACTTCTCATTTAGTTTCCCCATTATTATTGGCCTCATGTCCCATACTCTCATTGTTTTATGAGACCTTTCCCATATTCCTCTACAACATCAATCATGTTTTCTTATCATCATTTTCTTATATCCCATTTACTCAAAGAACTACAATTAGCTTACAGTTTAAATTAGATCTTGCATCCATGGATATATGTAGGTAATGTACATTTTCATAGTGCATCTAGAGACAACTTAACCACCCCCTTCCTTTTATTCTATTCCCCTATTTTATTTATTTGTTTCTTTGTCTCCTATAGTCTAGGGGCAATGATCATCATTTTATTTGTTCTATATTTGTGATAACCTTATGATTAACCATTTTTTGTGTTTTGTGTTATTTTGATTTTTTTTTTATTGTTTTGTATTTTTGTTTTTGTTATTTATTTATTTATTTGTTTGATTTATTGGTGTGATTTTTATTTAGTCTATTTGCATTCATTGGGTGATTCCTTGAACATTATTCTTGAGTACATCCATATTCATGTGTCAAAATTATCATCATGATTTTTTATCATTGGTGCATTATTTTAATTATTTATTGGATTGCATGTTATTCCTTATGCATATTTCAGCCAAGTTATCAAGGCATTCTATCATAATGCCTACTATCACATGCTACAATAAAAATCATCTCAGAAAGTCTAAAAAGTAATGTGGCCTCAATATATCTCCTTGGCACCTAAAAAATTTACAATCTACCAAAATCATACCCACCTACAAAGTAATGAAATCACAAAATAATTTTAAACCTTTCTAGTTTAGATGATCATCTCCCTACTAGTAGGTTTCCCAAATTCATCTTTCTCCTTTGTAACAACTTACTCTTACTCCATGACTGTAGATTCGGTTCGTAAGCCCTATTATCATATTTACCATTATTAAGTTTCAATGATTATAACCACCTCTGGACAAATAATTTTACCTCATTCCATTATCACTTCCAATGATTCTAATGACCTTTGGGCAAATCATTATGTATCATTCTACCTGTAAAGCCAGTGATTATAACCCCTTTTGGGTAAATAATTATGTTTCAATCTATCTAGAGGTTAGTGATTAAACTCACCTTTGGCAAAATATTTATCTTTATTTTTATAAATGGGGCATGTTTTCATTGTGATAATGCTTATAAATGCCTTTGGAAAAACTAGTATCTCTATCCACTCACCTGGGGCATGTTTTAATACTACCAATGATTATAACCACCTATGGGCAAATAATTTTTTTCCCTTTTTAATGAATATAACCACCTTTGGATAAATCATTCTCTTATTACCCTAAGCTTTATCCAATGATTATAACCACCTTTGAGTAAATAATTACCTTTTTTATCCCACCTATGCTAATGATTATAACCATCTATGGGTAAATCATCTTGTTTGTTTGCCCAACTAGGGAAGCTCCACATGCCATTTATTATAATCATCTATGGGAAAATTAGTGTTTTCTACCCCATTTCATCTTTTTTGTCCCATCATTTCCTCCTTTAGAGGGATTGATCATCGACCCTTTTTTCCAACTATTCCCTCAAGGGGGCATCTACAGTTCATCCATTATCATTGAATTCATAGGCATACAAGACCTTTTAATTATTTGAAAAGATGTTACTATTCATATATCTTGGAATGCATTCTCAAATAAGGGCAAATTGTAGACACCAAAAATTGGCCATAATTGGATGTCACCTAGACTTTAGATTGATTCCTACCAACCATTGCAAATTAATCCTAAGAATCACTAAATGTCCTAAATTTACTTTGTATCAATCATCAAAGCTCATAATCATGTTGAGGCATCCATAATTGGGTTATCTTATCATATACAACAAAAACATCTCATAGATTCATCCCTAATCATCTTTCAGCATTAAAAAAGTCAATTTGGCCTATAGACCTATTGAGTGGGGCACAATGACAAATATAAAATATTGAAAGAGATAAAAGGCTAATAATAATTAATTAACAAACTAAAACAAATTAAATTCCTAGTTAAATTATTCATTTGTAATTAATGAATATCAAAAAAAGTAATTCAAAAATTCAAAATAAACTAGCTTTTCATCATTGCCTTTATGAGTTGTCAAGCTCTTTGAAAATATCCTAAAATATCTAATTTGGAAAACCATGCCTAGTAATTACAAATCATAATTACAGGACAACTATTAACTCTATTGGAGTTAGATTTGACTCACCTAGGTTTAGTTTGAACTCATTACAAGACTTAACTCAACCCTAAATCACATTCAGTGAGAGTTAAATCCTAAGGTTATAAATGCAATGCCATGCCTCTTTATTTTTAATCTCTCGTAAGCCAAATTTATAATGCAAATTTGGAGAGAGACAAGCCATTTGATATAGTGTTATAATGCCAAAATTACCTTGCAGTTAGTGTTATAATGCCAGAATCTTGAGCCAATAAATCACAAGCCACATCAAAGCCAATGGTGCTAATGAGAGAAGGAGGCAACAAGCTTCATTTGCCAAAAACTTCTTGAAGTGGGTAAGTGCACAAAGTTATGGGATAGATAGTGGCCTAACCATGGACATGATTTTTATAAAATTTTAGAAATTTGAACTTTTGTAGATAATTTGAGATATCTACACTCCAAATTAAATATGGCGTAAAAATATGAAATGTAGAATTTCAAGTCTAGTTTCCAAAACATTAATTTTTTTTATAAATGGTTAAGTATAACTAGGTCAAACATTTAAAATTTGAAAAACTCCTATTTTTTCTAGAAAACATAGTAGATAGATAGCCTCAACATCCACTATTTCTTTATCAACATTTAATATTATTTGAAACCATTTTAGAAAAATTTAGATAAAATCTTCTAGCATGTCACGTATATTTTTTGTATTTTTTCAATAAATACTTTTTTTAATGAATTTTGCAAGTAAATAGATCCTAAAACTAACAAATAAATGGATATTCATTTGTGAGTCATACCTATCTACCTCCAAAAAAATGAAAATCAATTTTTTTAATGTGTTATGTGTACTACATCACCATATAATTTATTTTTCACTTGGATCAACGAAAAACAAATTGCATGAACATGTATAGGCATGTATGTTTGAGACATGTAATGGCCTAAAAAAGACATAGTTAGAAATAAATATAGTTTGAAACCTTAAATTAGTCCATAAATTATAAGAATCATATTTTCTGAAAGAAGAGAGTGTGCTCATCATGACAGTATCAAGTTTTTTGAATTTTCACATTGAAATTCTTAGTGTATTTGGCAATCAAAACTGAAATTTGTTGTTTATTTTCATATATTTCAAAACTTGATTGTACATCGACAATCCAAGCCTTTGACTTGAGAATACAATCCATTCTTGGGCCAAAAGGTATGATAATTAAATTCAAATACCATAATCACATTAATAATGAGATCATGTTAATAATGTGATTGTTATATTTAATCACATGATCATATTACATATTCTCAACATCCTAAAACTTGAATAGGATCCATTAGGCCTAGCAGTATTAAGATCAAATATTGGTTTTAGATTAAGATTTTTCTTAGAACTAATGTTATTTTCAAGAATTGATATCATTTAATGATAATAAGATGTGTATTAACCTATGAATCAATTTATTGTTCCTTTGATCCCAATATGGTCTGCAATTGGGCTAATAGATTCCAAATTGACATTAGATGGACATATTTCCTTAGATGGAGCTTGGTTGGCCCTAATTACATATCAAAATAAATTAATTACTTAGTTTTTTTATAATATGGTGTGCAATTAGAGACCCGATTGACATCATATGTACATAATTCCTTTCTCAAGGCTCATTTAACACTGATTGTGTATTAGATTGATGTAAATTTTCAATTAGTTTAATATCGTGTGCTATCAAATCCCTAATTGACATTATATTAAAGTAATTTCTTGAATAGGGACAAATTACTCTTAATTATATATTATAATGAAGAAAATAATTGATTGGTTAAATATGATGTGCAATTAGGGAAAATATTCACAATGGACAAATTAGATAGACACAATTTATTACACGGGGTGAAGAATGACTTGATTGATATTATAGGTGGAAGTAGTTAATTACATAGGACTTAGTTGTTCTCAATTTTTTATAGTATTTAAAAATATATAAATTTATTTAACATGGTGTAATTAGAGCCCCAAATGACATTAGATGGATGTAATTCCTTGTTTGGGGATTGAGTGGCCCTAATTGCATATCATATTGAACCTAAATACTCAGTTGGTTCAATATGGTGTCTAATCGAGGTTAATGGGACCCAAATATAACATTATATTGGAAAAATTACTTTCATGGGGCTCATCTATCCCTAGTTATGTAGAAGATAAAACCAAATACATGATAAATTGGATATAGTTTACAATCGAGCCCAACGAAGTTGTAATTGACATTAGATGTATTTAGTTACTTACATGAGCCTTAGTTGGCCATAATTAGATTTTAAAATAAAATAAATAATTGTTTGATTCAATAAGTTATGTATTTGGGACCAACATATCCCCTTGTTGATAGTATAAGGATGAAATTTCTTACACAAGGCTTGTTTAGACTAAATTTAATAGATCAGATTGATCTAGATATTCTTTCAGTTGAATTTGGTGCATAATAAAAATCCAAATTATTATTAAATATGGATGTAATTACTTATATAGGTTTCAATTGGTCATGATTTCATATCAAATTCATGATAACACTCAATTATTTGAATAAGGTGTGCAGTTAGGGCCCTAATTAAAATTATGTTGACACAATTCCTTGGGCAAGCCTCGATTGGCCCCAATTATGTATAATTTAGAATGAATACTTGATTGGTTCAATATGGTATGAAATTATGTCCAATTAATACCCAATTTCCATTATATATGAATTTAATTCCTTGCACATACCTCCTTTGGACCGAAAATCATATCAAATTAAAAAAATACTTATTTTTTTTAATATGGTGAGCACTTGGATCCCCAATTGATATCATATGGATGAAATTCCTTACATTGAGGCTCAATATGATACTAGGATTAATTTATCCCCAATTAACATCCTCTATATATAGTGATAAATAGGTTCACAGGGATCAACTTGATTAAAATTACATCAGTCATTACCATAATTAGCTTTGTAGGCTTTATATGTGATGATGTGGGGGATAATTGATCCCAAATTCACATTTTTTACTCATAGATATACATTCAAGGAGATAAAATTTTCCCCAATCACCATCATTATTATATGTTATATACCCTAAAACATATACCCTAAGCCCTAATCCCTAAACTCTATTTACTCTAAATATAAACTCTTTAAACATTGAACCAATCATTTTAGCCCAAATTAAAATCATTTAAACTAAGAATTAATTTCACAAGGCTCAATTTGGCCTAAATCACATGACTAATTTCCCCATTTGACTAGTTCACTCAATCTACATGATGACATCCATGGTATAATGAAAACACAAAAACATATTCTATAGTCACAAATCAATCCAAGTGATTCAAATTATCCTCAATTATATTTAAAATTGACCCTATGTACCCTAAACCATATATATGCATTAAAACCTATAAATCATAAACCATAAACCCTAAACACTATACCCTAAATTGTAAAGCATTTACTTTTCTGATATCTACCAACTTCAATTTAGTTCCAATTAACATATTTTATAGTAAGAATCTAGTTTGAACAAATGGCATATCTAGCTATTAGACATTAATATATAGGTCCTTAAACATAAAATCTATGACATAATCCCTAATGATCTCTAAAACATAAATTTTAAGCCCTATTCACTAATTCCTAATACATGCCACACATACATGCCTTATAGTATAATTGATTTTATCATGAGATGTCATAAAATGCACTTTTTAAACCTATGGCTAAAGCATTTGGAGTACCAATCTAGATGTGAATTTATTCAATAAATTGGGGATATTTTTATCCCCATCAACCTAATTGAACAAAGAGGAGGAGAGATAGACAATTATTTTAATTAAGGAGGCATTTGAGGCCAATTTGAACTCCTTCAATAACAAGATATGATTTAGGGAAAAATCAAAAGATCAATCTTCTATCATGAATTGATATAATTATTTAATCTGTGTAATTACCTATGTAATCTAAGAAAAATTGATCCCCTAAACCAAATTTATGGTTCAATTGATTATATAACATGTATGCAACATGTACATGGCATAATTGACCCTAATTTTATCAAAAACACAAACATAAAGGTAATCAAGTCATAAGTAGGTGTCACAAGAAGCTCAAATGTTCTTCAATTACCTTAGTGGTTAGACCCTATATCAATATCTTAAACCCTAAATTACACTATACTATTTAAATTTAACCTCTAACCATGTACCATATACATTAAACCCTAAGCCATAATCCCTAAACCCCAAAAACTTTAAAATATAGACCCTAAACCCTAAACCAATAAATTTAGCCCCAATTAACATCCTTTACACACACACACACACATATGTGTGTGTGTGTGTATATATAGAGATATGTATATATATATATATATGTATGTATGTATATATGTATGTATATATGTATATATGTATATATATATGTATGTATGTATGTATGTATGTACACATACATACATATATATACATACATACATACATACATATATATATATATATATATATAGTAAGAATTAGGTTCATATGGATGAACTTGGTGAAAATTACATCACTTATTACCATAATTAAATTTTTAGGCTCAATCTGTGATGACATAGGGGATAATTGGTCCCAAATTCACATTCTATAATCATAGATATAGGTTCAAGGCTCTCAAATTTTTCCCAATTGCCTACATGATTGTATAAATATACCCTAATCCCTAATCCTTAAAGTTTTTAATACATAAAATCTAAACCACAAATATAAACTCTTTAAACCTTAATCCAATCATTTTAGCCTAAATAAACATCATTTCTAGACTAAGAATTAAGTTCACAGGGCTCAGTTTGGCCTAAATCACATGACTGATTGCCCCATTTGACTAATTCTTACTATATATATATATATATATATATATACATACATACATACATACATACATACATACATACATACATACATACATACATGCATATAAAGGATGTCAATTGGGGCTAAATTTATTGGTTTAGTGTTTAGGGTCTATAATTTAAAGTTTTTGGGGTTTAGGGATTATGGCTTAGGGTTTAATGTAAATGGTACATGGTTTGAGGTTAAATTTAAATGGTGTATGGTGATTTATGGTTTAAGATATTGGATATAGGGTCCAACCACTAAGGTAATTGAAGAACGTTTGAGCTACTCGTGACACCTATTTATGACTTGATTACCTTTATGTTTGTGTTTTTGATAAAATTAGGGTCAATTATGCCATCTAAATGTTATATAATTAATTGAGCCATAAATTTGGTTTAGGGGCTCAATTTTTCATATATTACATAGGCAATTAAACAAATTAACTAATTAGATCAATTCATGATAGAAGATTGATCTTTTGATTTTTCCCTAAACCATATCTTGTTATTGAAGGAGTTCAAACTGGCCTCAAATTCTTCCTTGATTAAAATAATCAGCTATCTCTCCTCCTCTTTGGTTAATTAGGTTAAATGGGATAAAAATATCATAAATTTTAAGCCCTACGCACTAATTCCTACTACATGCCACACATGCATGCCTTATAATATAATTGATTTTATCATGAGATGTCATAAAATGCACTTTTTAAACTTGTGGCTAAAGCATTTGGAGTAGCAATATAGATGCACATCTATTCAATAAATTGGGGATATTTTTATCCCCTTCAACCTAATTAACCAAAGAGGAGGATAGACAACTGATTATTTTAATCAAGGAGGCATTTGAGGCTGATTTGAACTCCTTCAATAGCAAGATATGATTTAGGGAGAAATCAAAAGATAAATCTTCTATCATGAATTGATATAATTAGTTAATTTTTGTAATTACCTATGTAATCTAAGAAAAATTGAGCCCCTAAACTAAATTTATGGCTCAATTGATTATATAACATGTATGTAATGTGTACATGGCATAATTGACCCTAATTTTATCAAAAACACAAACGTAAAGTTAATCAAGTCATAAATAGGTGTCATAAATAGCTCAAATGTTCTTCAATTACCTTAGTTTTTGGACCCTATATCCAATATATTAAACCCTAATTTAACCTATACCATTTAAATTTAACCTCAAACCATGTACCATTTACATTAAACCCTAAGCCATAATCCTTAAACCCCAAAAACTTTAAATTATAGACCCTAAACCCTAAACCAATAAATTTATCCCCAATTAACATCTTATATATATATAAAGGATATATATGTATGTATATGTATATATATCTATATATATGTATATACATATATATACATATACATACATATACATACACACACACACACACACACACACACACACACACACACACACACACACACACACACACACACACACACACACACACACACACACACACACATGTCTATATATAGTAAGAATTAGGTTCATATGGATGAACTTGGTTAAAATTACATCACTTATTACAATAATTACATTTGTAGGCTCAATATTTGATGACATGGGGGATAATTGGTCCCAAATTCACATTATATAATCATAGATATAGGTTCAAGGCTCTCAAATTTCCCCCAATTGCCTACATGATTGTATAAATATACCCTAATCCCTAATCCTTAAAAATTTTAATACATAACCTCTAAACCACAAATATAAACTCTTTAAACCTTGATCCAATCATTTTAGCCTAAATAAACATCATTTCTAGACTAAGAATTAAGTTCACAGGGCTCAGTTTGGCCTAAATCACATGACTGATTGCCCCATTTGACTAATTCACTCAATTTGAATGATGATATCTAGGGTATAATGATAACCAAAAAACACATTTTATTATTAATGACTTATTATTATTTTTTGGGGCTTCAACATGCTCAGAGCTTCTTTCTCCAAGTATTAGGAGAAGAAAAAAATGACTTAAGAAGTAATACCATAACATTTAATGCACTTTGAGAAACATATTATCTAACCACTTAAAAACTTAAAACCACAAGTGATATGGAATTTAATACACTTTAGGAAATGTTTCTAAAAACATTTTCATGTCATGTATGTCATAAAAATATGTTACCTATTGTTTTATTAAATGCACACATCATTTCAATTTATTAGGATCCATTTCCATTCCATCACAATGTCAATTCAAAACCATGGGATTTAACATAGGGAGAGATGTGAGTATCCATGAATCCAAGACATTATAGGGGAAAGGTACCAGTATCCAAGCACCTTCACTTTGGACCCTAATTATAATCCTTAATCCCTAATCCATAAACCCTATGTAATAATGCCTTAATCCCCAATCCATAATACCTTATATATATTAAGTATAATGTAATCACATTATTTAATAATGTGATCACAATATTATTAACATAGGAAACACTTGGTCCTCATTTCCAATTTCCAACCTCAAAGCTTATATCGATAATAACATGATCATGTTATGTAATAATGTGATCACATTATTGTCAATATGAACTTCTCAATGGGTTGGGATCTTATAGAAAACATAACATGATCATGTTATGTAATAATGAAATCATGTTATATAAAGTGATCACTTTATTATAATTCTAGTGATAAGCTCACTTATCAATAATTATTTTTAGCCCAAATCAAGACTTTTATCCCCACAAACATTCTTTATGTACTTCTATGAGATTTGTGTACCTGTGTACTTGACCTCACCTTTGAAAAGTTGTATATTATCCATTATAATGGGTTTTGGATCATGTTTAAAGAGGAAGAGTAAATTTTTAAATAAAAAACACTAGAGGAATTATAATATTTCAAAGAGAAACACAAGCTACTAATGTTAAAATTTCATGGTAAACAAGGTACAAACCCTAATCTTGATGAACCAAATGCCATAGATAATGAGCCAATTGATGATAATGAACTAAATAATTATTAAATTGACTATAATCAATTTAATAATGTATAAATTCACCATAATGAAATGAATAAAAATGAAATTGAAAATTAATAATTAGTTAATTTTGGAAGTTCACATTCAAATTTCCAAGTTTTTGATTTTATTGATGATGAGTCTATGTATGATGCTTAATCCCCCATGAATGAAGAAAATTTGATGGAAAAAAACAATGATGAAATTAACCATCAATAAAATTTCATGGAAACATATAATGAATAATTTGATGTCATCCCATCTCTAAACAATGAAAGTAATAAAGGTTTTGAAATAGCCTCTCAAAAAATTCCACTGTCACCAACACCTTCAATAATTGTCCATAGAAAAGATAAGTACTTAATTGAAGTTGATGAAAATATTTTAAAACCACTGCATAAAAAAATATTTTATCACCATTCAAGAAGACTAGCTCAATAAATTTGGGATACTTTCTTTCATAATTTAGAGTATGATAGTCAAAGATGTCAATTATTTGTTTCATTGATAAAATTAATTAAGATGGGACCTATAATATACACATTAGGACTAAAACATCTAAATGGATGATGAAAATGATGAAATTATTAAAAATCTACATGATGTATATCATACAATAGGCTCAAGATCATGCAACAAAGATTGTAATGCTGCTTGATATATAATGACAACTTGTGTAGTAAGTGCTGAAATAGTGAAAAAATGATTGGTTTTAAAAACAAGCCAAACACTTAATATAAATAGAAAAACATTAATAAAATCAATTGAAAGACATGAAAGACTAAATAAACCTAATACCAATGATCTCTAGTCATTCTCTGGTAGACTTCCATGAAAGGACAAGGCTATAGCTAATAATCTCAAAGAGTTGCTCAAGTTTGGAAAGACAATACAAGAGTTTCAACCAATACAAGAGATGTTGTGAAAAGAAGATTTGGTTCTCGTAACCATGAACCACATAAAAAATATTTATTAGATATGAATCAAACACAATTATAATCTAAATTTTTGTAAAAACATCCACAAATTTCTATTTTTTAAACATATTTTGAGATGGTAAAACTTTTTTATGTTAAAATAAATTACACATGCACCACTTGTTGTTGTAGGCAACATGTTGAATTTTCAATGCACTATGATATTTTTCACCATTTTCATTTTAATTTTCATTCTAAAATTTTATAGGAATGTGACATTGAATTTATATGAAAATCAGTAGGGAATTTATTCTATCTTCTACAGAAGACTAGATGTGCAATTATTTTACAATAAATCATGTTTAAATGGAAATTGTAGAATTTATGGTGGATTACCAAATTTAAAAATATATATCCATGAGGAGATTAAAAGTGAAATTATATATGAATTAGTTGGTTTAAGCAAATATAAATCAATGACTTATCAAATAAAAGATGGCAAACAATCTAAAAAGTGTGATCTTGTTACAAAATAGATATATGTTTTAAAAATTTTGGTCAAATTTAGGAAGAAGATTATTTATGATTATGAAAGGCACACACATATGGTTAGATGGTTGGATGAACATTTCAAGATATTCATGGATACATTCCCACTTGGTTCCATTGTTTCAGTAGTTGATTTTGTAGAGAACTACACATTTAAACCCCAAATGGAATTTTAATCACAATATTAAAACTCATCACAAGTTATCATATTCATGTATATAGCATTCATGCATGCACTTTATTGTATTAAAAAATTAAAAAAAATATTAAGGAAGTACCATTTCTATATCAATGATGATAGATCACATTGTTTAGAGTATGTGCAAGGTTATTTTCATAAGTTATATGAGTAGTTGAGTAAGAGGAACATTACTTTAAATCAACATTACATTTGGTCAGCCAATTGCACATCACAATTCAAAAATGCATGGATGTTTTATTCGTTAAGTAGGATGCATGTTAAAATAGGTGTATAACACATTTGGATTTTCATCAAGGCTAGCCTTGGAAAAGGGGCACATGACTATGATAGAACATGTGTAATTTGAGTTGTTACAAGGGAGAAGTTGAAATTTGAATAAGGTATTCATTTAATAGATGAAAAAATTATGGTTGAATGGTGTAATGAAAACATGTATCATGGTGCTCAAATAAATTATATTATTAATAGACATTTTTAGTTAATGGAGGAAGAACACTTGGCAAAGTATGAGGATTTTATGACTATAATGGGTTCAACTGACCTCCACTCATTTCATATCTCAAATCCATGTTCTTAGACTATTCATACAAGACACTTGGCATGTTTCTATTTTGCATGACTGGACTCTATTTGGAATGAGTGTGAGTCACAAGAGTGGGTGGATGATTGAAGTTCCAAACCTCTAATTCCAATCAACACATATCATGTTCTAAAATCATTACAACTTATAGATATGACATCATCAGATGACTTTGACCATGTATCTAATCTAGTGTAGCTAGTTAGAATATTTTTCATTATGTAAAATGTATTCTCATTATTTATATATCTTCATATTATCACTAAAAATGATTTTTTGTGATGTATAGGGCATGTTTTTATAGTTATTGTAGATGAGGACAATGAAGAAGGCACTGATTACTACTTGTGTTGGTGTGTAGAGAGAAATAAAAAATGAACTTCCCCAGTTATAGATGGAGAAAACATTGACTATCCCACTAGGTCAGTGGTAGTCACTAGAACTTGGTTTCAATGATATCTTATAAATTTTTTAGATCAATGGTTATTTGAAGAGTTTAAAATGCACAAGAAGATACTGCACTATTCAAATTTGATTTTTGTAATGAATATTTAATTACACAATTATCATAGAAGGCCATTAAATAGGAAACTATAGAAAGTTTAAGAGTTAGATCATGAAACTATTCTTGATATTATCAAGGTTAGAGCAGATCATAGTGGTTCATTGGATTGAAATACAGAGGTATGTTGACTTTTCAAATGTAGATGTAATCAATTTGATTAAATGTTTTTTTATTTTCTAGGTAGTACATATATAAATTTCATTTTAATTTCTTACTAACAATTTCTTGTAGGTTAGTGGTGCAAGATAAGCTTCCACATTCACATGGTTGGTATTGTTAGTAAAGAATTCTATATTCTTGAAGCTAAGAGAAGCTTAGGTTTTATGGGTATTTGAACTTAGGCTAAAAAATTCCATTTTTCTTGTATTGGGAATGATGTTCTTAAGGTAAAAATGGGTGGTGTGTTTATCATTCAGGCCTAATGGGAGGTCAAGAACCTATTCATAGATGTTATCCACCCCTTGGACATGTTAGCAATATCAGTTTTCACTTAGGAAGCATCAGAACTAGAGTTCTACAACCATAACTTAAACTTTGATAATATTTGTAATCAATGTTTCTAATCTCTAGAATGGTAGTAAAAATGCAATTCTATGTGGATTCAAACATCATAGTGATGTGATAAAATTTAATTTACCTATCTAGACTTTATCAAAGTGATAGATTCATAGGTGGAGGTTATGGAGGTAGAAATGCCAGTTGGAACACGAGAAGTTGCTTGTTCACTGATAAAAACTTGCATTTTTGGATCCATCATTAAAACTTATCTAATGGATTGATCTCAAATCTTACACCTGAGTGCTCCAAAGTGAGATTAGAGGGCTTAGTGAGGTACCTGAGGGATCTAATGGTTCATTGAAATGACTTATAGTTTTTGTTCTATGTATGTTTGAACTTAGGGTGAAAAATTACATTTTTCTTGTATTAGGAAGGGTGTTCTTGAGGTGAGAATGGGTGGCAAGTTTGTCAATTAGGCTTGAAATGAGGATAAGAACCTATTTATCAATGTTATTTACCCTTAGATGTGTTGGAAGTGTCAGTTTTCACTCAGGAAGCATCATAACCATAGTTATATAGCCACAACTTGAACTTTGACAACATTTATTGTCAGTGTTTCCACTCTCTAAAATGGTAGTGAAAATGCACTTATGGTTGGATTCAAACATCATTATGGCATGATAAAATGTAATTCACTTATCTAGACATGATCAAAGTGATAGATTCATAGGTAGAGGTCCCAGAGGTAGAAATGCTAGTTGGAGCTCAAGAAGTTGCTTGTTCACTGACAAAAACTTGCATTTTTAGACCCATCACTACAACTTGTCTAACATATTGATCTAAAAGATTACATCCAAGTGATCTAGGGTGTAATTAGAGGGATTAATGAGGTACGTGAAATATTTTCTAGTTCATGTAAATGACTTATATTTTTCATTTTATGTATGTTTAAAATTGGGCTATAAAATTACATTTTTCTTATATCAAGAAGGGTGTTCTTAAGGCTAGAATGCATGATGGGTTTGTCGATCAGGCATAATGGGAGGCCAATAATTGGGTCCTAGACATTATCCTCACCTAAAATTTTTTAATGATGTTATTTTTCACTTAGGAAGAATCAAAACTAGAGTTTTGCAACCACAACTTGAACTTTGATAACATTTATTATCAATGTTTCCGCTCTCTAGAATGGTAGTGAAAATGAAATTTTGGGTGGATTCAAAATCATGGTAGAGTGATAACATGTAATTTTCCTATCTAGACATGATAAAATTTATAAATTTGTATTTGGATGTTTCATAGGTAGAAATGCCAGTTGGAGCTTGAGAATTTGCTTGTTCATTGATAAAAACTTGCATTTTTGGACCCATCATTACAACTTATCTAACGGATTGATCTTGAAGCTTCCATGTGAGTGATATATGTGTGTTTATAAGGATTAACAAGGTACATGATGTATTTTATGGTTCATATAAATGACTTAGAATTTTCATTTTATACATGTTTGAACTTAGGCTAAAAATTGCATTTTTCTTGTATTGGGAAGGGTGTTCTTGAGGTCAAAATGGGTGGTGGGTTTGTCAATTAGGATTGATGGGAAGATAATAAACTATTAATATATGTTATCCACCCCCAAAATGTGTTTTATATGTCATTTTTCACTTAAGAATTATCAGAACTAGAGTTATGCAACCATAACTTAAACTTTGACAACATTGGTTGTCAGTGTTTCTGCTCTCCAGAACGGTAGTGAAAATACACTTCTGAGTGGATTCGAAAATCATGTTAGTGTGATAACATGTAATTTGACTATTTTTATGTGATCAAACTGATATATTCATAGGGTGAGGTCCCAAAGGTGGAAATGCCAATTAGTGCTTGAGAAGTTACTTGTTCACTAACAAAAACTTATATATTTGGACTTGTCACTGCAACTTGTCTAATAGATTGATATCAAATATTACACCTTAGTGATATGGGGTATGATTATAGGTATTAAGGAGGTACTTGAGGGATCTGATGGTTCATGTAAATGACTTATAGTTTTTATTTTATGCATGTTTGAATTTAGGCTAAAAATTTGCATTTTTTTGTATTGGGAAGGGTGTTCTTGAGGCTAGAATGGGTGGTGGGTTTATCAATTAGGCCTGATGAGAGTAAAATAACCTTATCCTATATTTTATCCACCCCTTTTACATTTTTTAGTGTCAATTTTCACTTAGGAAACATCAAAACTAGAGTTTTTCAACCACAACTTGAACTTTGACAACTTAAACTAGAGACCTAGAAAATTAATGAGTAATTAATATATTGACCTATTGAAAACTTTGAAAAATTTAAAAAAATTTAAAATTTTGAAAATTTTGACAACTTTGACAACTTTGATAATTTTCACAATTTTAACAACTTTGAGATTTTTGACAACTTTGATGACTTTGATAATTTTGACAACTTTGGCAACGTTGAGCTATTGACCTATTAACATATTATGTGGAATTGATTAATTGAAATATTGACCCATTGACCTCTAGAATAAATAAACCCCTTCTATACCCTATTTTGGGTTAATAATCACATTACAAAGGGAAGTAAGATTTGTTTTTTAATCTTGTGAAGTATTCCATTGAATAGATATGGACTTGTAATATGGTCCCATAAACAATGGAGGTTTTTAATCTATTATAATATTCATGAGATATTTTAAATTGAATTAGTACTCCATGTTTCTATCACAATCTTGTAGGATGCCTTATTGTGCCTTTTGTGCCCTATATGTGGAATTGAATGTTGAAATGTGTTTAAGTGCTTATAATAGGTTAAGGTAGGTGTGATTTGACCATGTAAGAACATATATGATAAAATATTGACTCCTTGATACCTATATCAATGTTTGGTAAGGTTGAAACCTAAGAGGATTGCCTAGTGAGAAGATAGTGAAATATTAAGAGGATGTTTGTGAATGGAATGTATGAAGTGAGTTATATAATGAAGGTGATAGGTCTTTAAGAGGTCTAATGACACCTAGAAGTATCTCCAAAGTTTACAATAAATAGATATAAAGAGAAGAATTCCATTAAGCCTAAGTGATAAGAGTGTCATTAGTCATTTCCACTACACACAATGAAATAAAAACTTTAATTTAAAAAAAATGAAATATCCAAGATATATATCATTAAAAAGAATAATTTTTTAATCCTCATTTATGCACATATAACATTAAATACTAGATCTGATAAATAATAATTTGGAAGATAAAAACAACACTATACAATAACACACAATGAAATAAAAATTGAATTTAAATCAAATAAATTTCCATGATAGGCATATAATATAAACACATACATGTCCAATGTCAATAATAAATAGATTGTCATGATAGTAATATGAAAAATTACATCTACCAACATAATATCTAATTTTGGTTGAATGTCATATGCACATATATAATGCCAAAAATGCATCAATTTCCATATAGGCATACAAAAAAGTATATCTCATGTGTAAGACATCATATTCATCAAATAACCTCCCTCTCTTTTCTTTCCTTGATGAAGACTCTCCATAGGATGACCTACTAGTAGATGGAGACCCCTCTAATGCCTTGGATTGATCTAAGGCCCAACTATGGGTCCTGAGCTCATAGCTAGCTTGAAACTGAGCCTATTCAAATACAAGAATTATTATGAAATTAGCATAAAATACATTCAAATAATTGTTAAGAAATTAATTTTAAACTATAATAAACAATATTTTAAACATGTGCACTTACTGCAATCTCATGATCTTGCTCAATCTATTTTTCATGATCAATCAAGTCAATGGCAAGCTCAGATGTCTGAATAGGAATCTAAAATATGGAATGAACATGAGAAGTTTCCCCAATCACCATTTGACTAGGACTATCAATTATCATAAGATAACACTGCATACACAATACATTTACATAAGTTATATTTTCCCCAAGTACATGTACTAAAATTATTAAAACAAGTCTATTTTTTACAATTCAAAATTACAAGAACTAATATATACCTCTATCAGTTCCTATGCAGATGACATTACAATAACAATGCTTATGTCTATCTCAACTCATAGAGAGGGAGGAGTGTCAATAGTAGCCATCAACTATTCATGTAAACAAGGTCTCACTTAGTTTTATATAAAGTACATCAAATATTATATATGGAAATGAAAATGACCAATAGAAGCACTTGTATATAAAATATTTTTCTATATAAGTACATGAATTAAATGACACATTATAGGAAATAAGAAGACAAGTATGCACATGAAAATACACTTAGATCTAAATTGATAATAAATATATTTAAGTGTTAGAGAAGTAGCCTTATACCAAAACCAAAATTAGAGGATTAAAACTGTGAAAGGCAATATATAATATACTAGTTTATTTATTTTTAAAATTGATAAATATAAATATATTTGGGTTAAGATATTTAATTTATGCTCTATTATTATTGGATTATATTAGTTGTTGTTTTATTACTTGTTTAAAAATAGGGATTTGACTTAGGTAGGACCCTCATAACTAGTTCCTTTTAGATGAAATTTCAAGATTAACTTAGAGTATTTAGGGATATTTTTAATTATGTTTTAAAGGTGGGCCTATATTTGATGGAGTAGAGTGATGAAGTATGATTGGATTCCTAGGATTATAGAGAAATTAATTACTAATGATTTGGCCACACTATATATAATAGGGATACTCTGGATTGTGTAGGTGGGGATTATTATCCCATTGAATAGATTCCTTTGCAACCTATTTACCAACTAGGATGTGTCAAGTAAAATAGTTTAATTTTACCATAAGTTCCTTGAGAGTGGACTATCACTTTTAAGGTTGTGATTACGATACTAGGATTTTTGGCTAAATGCAAGGTTGTGGCCTTGATAAAGGACTATGATAGAGTTAATGTTGTTAATTGGGTGTAATACTTAGGTGATGCTGATGTACATAACATAGGTTTTAATTATGGGGTAAGACTAGTGGGGGTGGAGTGGGTAATTATCTTGACCATCTGAAATGATATCAAATAGGTATCTTTTCCACCCATCTAGTGGGAGACAAAGGGACATATTTCCTTTTGTATATATGGGCACCTATTGTTAGGATTAATGAGGAGAGAGGATGGAAATTTGCATGGGTATAAGAGGTGTTATCATATTCTTATAGGGATATATATTGGATCATGAGGTTTATGGCTATGTTTATTATCCACCCTACACTCATCAAGGGCTAGGTGTATGAGCACATGACCCATTACCAGTGAGGGTTAGAGATTGGGATAGTGGGGGACATTAGGCATTCTAGTTGGATAGGTATGCCACCATTGAGAGAATTTACATGAGTGGTGGATACACTGACAATGATATATTTGATATATCTAATATATTAGGGTGTTTTAGGATAGTTTTTTAATGAGGTGGACACTCTACTACCATCTCTGGAGAAATTGGGAGAGTACTAATTGGAGGGGTAAATTTCAAAAAATATCCTATCTAGGTTACAATTATAGTAGGATTCCAACATTAAGTACAACCCCCACCATAATATATAGATACTTATATGTAGAAACAAGCATAAGATAGAGGGTGAGGAGATGAAGTTTAGGGGGGGAAAGGGAGAGCATACACTCGTTAGAGAGGAACCAATAGGATTTGAGGAGAATGCTAAGATGAGGTCCAATTAGGAATTATACCTAGACTCACATGAAGTTACCCAAGTAAAGTAGTGATTTGGTTTGTTTTTAGTTACTTTCTATGTTACTTTATAATTTATTACTTAGTTATTATTTATTTATGCCACTAGAGATATAATGTCTTCTCTTATTATATGGTTTTAGCATGAATCACTTAGTGGTGGAGCATGATCAAAGAAAATTTGGTTAGGATTATTTAGGTGAGGATTATTTGATCCTTGATAATATTTTGCTGGATGCAATTCTCCATGTGTGAATAAGCAATCATACATATGTTTTTATCCCTACTTACCACACATATGTGGATTTCCCTCATAATAAGAGAGAGATAGTTAGCCTAGATGAAAATTTGGTGTGTCTATATTCTCAGGTGAAGAATCTTAATGAGATTGTTATGGCTAGGGGAGGTTAGGATCTATCTAGCCAAAAAATAGTTGGAGGTACATCAACCATGTATGTATAATCAATAAACATAAAAGTAGATAAATTGTATCCCACATCACTCATCAATATTTGTACACTATCATAAGATTAGTAATAGGTTCCCTAGGCAAAACCTCTAGATGGGGACAACTACCTACAATAGGACCTTAGTGTCACACCATTGTAGCTATTTTATGGAGTAGGATAAAATTATTCCATGAGTGTGATTATGAACATAATGTTCAGCAATAGAGAGATACTAATATATTACATGGAATATCATCCACTAGGGGAGCTCATGACAATGGTGACACACATAAAATCTTGGAGAGAATTACCCCCACTAAATAAAGTGAAAAGGGTCTTAAATTCAATGGATGAATCTTTGTTAGGGAAGCTAACGCTTGGATAATAGGTATGAAAAGGTGATTTGGGTTAAGATATTTTTTAATAAATAGTATGTATATGATATTTATATTACAAATTTTATATGAAGCAACCTTGTGTTTGGACTATCAAGAAATAATTTTGAATTTATATGTGCCCATGATCACTTGGGTGATGTTCAAGGAAAGACAACACTACTTGTTATATATCTAATTAAATGATCTAGAGTAAATGCATTCCATAACCTCTATAAAAATTCCAATAATAAAAAGGAATATAATGCATGTTTTTGAACCTTACTTTAGTACATGGGATATATGTAAACAAATTATTTTTGCATATAGGTTGTGTTATTTTTGCATTAATTGTTGATAAGAGAAGTTAAAAATTAGATTCAAAGAGAAAAACATATATGTAAACAACTTTAGTCATAACAAATGTAAAGATAAAAACATATATGTAAATAATTTTTACCTTTGTATAGGTAAATGGTGTCATCCTAATAGACGTGGATGCAATCATGGATGGTGTAGTAGTTGGATTCAAATATGAAAACAATAGCTATGATAAATCAAATGTTGTAAGTTTTGGTTGTGATCTAGGAATTTGACTCGAGAGATGATGGTTAATATCATGTTAGTTATAAAATGAAAACAAAATGAAAGAAACACACTAACTAGCATAACATCTCTAGGCCTAGACACTAGGGAGAGCTTAGTTAACAAGAACAAATGACAAACACAACTAAAAAGTAAGGAATAAAACACAAGAATTCCTTCACCTTCCTTGGATGCTCCAAATGCCTTTGTAGTGGTGGGTTACTCAGCTTGTGCTCATGAAGTACTTGGAAATGGAAGCTTGGATACCTCCATATCTCCTTGGCACCTTTGGCTTATGGCTTGGCTTGGCTTAGAATCAATTTGGCATGATAACACTAATTACAATGGCTTTTAGAATTTTTTGTGAATTATAAATTTGCATTATCAAGTCTTTTGAAAATATTTGAGCATAATAACTTTGCACCAAAATATCTTAGAAATGATGTTTATGGCCTCTCTATTTATAGATTTTTGAGAATGTCTAGAATCAACTTGAACCATTCATCTTGAGATTGAGATGTGTGGTTGAGGATTGATTCAATTTTTGGAATTAATTTTGTAATTATCCTCATCATAACATTGGAATAAGTGGAAATTAAGAGGCATGAAGGGAATGAATCCTGATATTTGTGGCATTTATGGCCTAGGGATGTCTTCCCAAGAAATGAGGTTAGTTGTTGTGCAAAAATTCAATATTCATTTCCAAAACAAATTATTCAACAAGTTTCCATGGAATTATTAATTATGCCTTGATTTGGGTTAATTATCTCTTAAGAATGTTTAATAACTTTGTGCACAAATTACTTAAATTGATTAGAATGCCTTGTTATTGGTCCAAAATTTGACTAAAATAGAATTAGAAGGTGATGTCAGATGCAATGGATCCATATTCCCATTTAGGATGTTACCAAAAAAAAAAAAAAAAAGGCATGTGTCTTGTGCAAGAGATTTGATAAGAAAGAGAAATCTAGAGCACCTAGGTGCAAAATTGGCATTTTGACTCAGAATGATCTAACCAAAATTAGTTGGCCCATAAATTTCATTACCCCATTTAGTGATACCCTAACCAAAATTGCAACTTGAATATGTCAATTTCACATCATTTAGAATATTTTAGTGTTTTTAGGTCAAATTGTTCATTTGAGGTGGAAATTGGTCAAAATCCTAATTAGTTGTTATCAATGGCCAGATTTAGGTGTCTACATTGGTTGTGATGATGAAAGAACTATCACCTATTGTAATATATATATTATATTAAATTTTTATGTAAATTAATTATTTTCTTAGAAATTAAATTTTTAGATATAACTTAAATTTAACGTGAAATTTATATAAAATATACCTATATTTATGTGGTGAATAATGTCTGTACAACAAATATATGTGCCAAATTCTTATAACTTATAAGAATATGGTTTAAGTCATCTAAACCACCTATTTAATCTTCATCAAAAGGTCCCATTCACATAGATCCACATGAAATATAAGGTGGGATTGGGGTCAGGTAACCTATGGCATATTTATAGCATCACTCTATGAAATCATACTCATATGTTGAATGAGTGTATTAGTAAGTGAACTAACAGCATGGAGAGTGTCTATCTCCATGACCTGATAAAATACAAAGGGGATCTTAGGCTCAAGAGGATTCTGGATATGAATCTATATAAGCTAATTAGGTGCATGACATGCACCTAATTGATCCTATGCAAAACCTTTTCCTTAGCCCTGAAACTTATTAAAATCAAAAGAATTAGGAATCTGATTGAGGACAAACTCACAATAGAGTTTCCTCAAAAAATATAATGAGATCTCATGGTTGTTAAATGGTGGATAGTAAAAGACCATCCACCATCGATCCTAAAAATTAGTTGTGATTAAGTTATGTACACAACAATGGATAGGAATATGTTTAGTAGTTATGAGAAATGGGGCATTGGTGGTTGGGTTGATGAATAGGGTATAAATGTTAGCTTTTGAAATATCCAAATTCTTGACCTAAAGGGATGATAACTTGTTAGCATAATATGACCTAAACATATCCCTATATGAGGTCCATCAATCAATTTAAATTGTTATTAATTTAATTTGACCTAATAAGGTTTGTAGGGAATCGACTAGCTAGGTGTAGTAGGGGTTAGCCAAACTAGGATCCCTCATTCTATCAATTAAGTCTTTAATTTTAAGTTTGTTTTCTACAATGTTGTCAATCAAAAAATCTTGACTATCAAGGGATTTTGGGGAATTGTAGGATGGTTAGGTGGAGGGATAAGATGAACAATAGGGTTTTGTGGAGGGTTAGGAGGAGGAATAACTAAAGGGTTTTGTCGAGGCTTGGGAGGGTTAGTAGAATAGGCTATAATAAAAAAACAAATTACAATTAAAACATGGGTTAAAGAATGAAAAATAAGGGTTAAATAAGGAAGATTCTAATCACTTACCTCTCCTACATGGTAGCATCATCGATCAATAGATTTGTGGGGTGAATCTGGTAGCTTTATGGCACTCTTTGGAGTCTTTTGAGCAAAACATGATCATGGAACAAGGGCAGAGCTAAGAAATGTGAACACAAAATGAATAATTTTGCATTTGGGTTTCCTTTTTTATTTTTATTTTTGCACATAGGGAATATGATCACATTATTAATGTGATCGCATTATTGTTATGTCAATAATGTGATCACATTAATTAATAACTTGATCACATTACTATTTAATATAATGCAATCATGTTATTACATAATGTAATCATGTTATGGATAGGTAATCCCAAACCTAGATTTAAGTAATGTGATTGTGTTAACTAAATAATGTGATCTCATTATTAATTAACATGATCATATTATGGGTAATGTCTATGGAATTTTCCCCTAACTTTGTGTACTTACCCATGCATAAGTCAAGTAAGCCACTCAACAAAGCATTTGGATCTCCCAAGGAAGGTAAAGGATTTGTGTCTTTTATGTTTTAGTTGTGATTTCATTTGGTCTTTTGTTACTAAGATCTCCCTAAGTTCTAGGCTAGGAGTGTAAGTGATAGTGTGTTTTTATTTGAGTTTTTATTACTTGAACTAACACTATACTAACCTCCCTTATTGGATTCCTATGAGCACAATTTGGACTGAAGTATGCACTAGCTATATTTAACCACATAATGATAAATTAATTCTAAGATTTCATACATGAGGTTTTAGAGGTATATTTGGATGAATGGACCTTTTATAGGTTAATAAAGGATCATGTAAATTCACTATGGATGATGTTTCATAAATATATACAATTGAAAATTTATCTAAACCTTAATAGATTCATCTCTAGTACATCTTTTAGAACTATATCGAACCATATAATATAAAATAAGGATTAATGGTAGATCCACTCAAAATTGACACAATCATCAACCTATCACCACCCAAAACATAAAATTAGGTTATAAAAATACTAGGATACACTATATCTCACAAAACATTCAACTAAAGTATGTTTTTATAAGTGCACCCATTGAGGAATTCTTGAAAAAGTGGCATAATCAACCACTAGATTGGTCTAGACAATTCTATGAGTCATTTGATACACTAAAGAACAATATTTAAGATACTCCCATTTTAATATTTTGAGATTATAAGAGTCATTTTCATGTGAATTTTTATGCCTTATGATATTTAATAGGAATTTTACTATCATAATTATAGGAAAATATAGACCACCCAATCTCATTTGCTAGCAGGAAATTGGCAAGGGAACAAAATCATTATTCCACCACAGAGAGGGAAACACTAACAATGGTATATGTCATATATAAATTTAAAAATTACTTATTATTTACCCTAATCACATTATTTACATACCATGATTCACTCAAATATTTGATAAATAGGTCCATAATACAAGGAAGAATCTACCATTGGCCAATGTTGTTCTAGGAGTTTGATTTTCAAATTTTAGTGAAACCATGGAAAAATAATAATGAAACTGAGTATGTATCAATAATAACCATAGGAGAAGATATAATACCAATTAAGGATGAATTTATTGATCTCACCTCTTTCACATAGAAGTGATACCTAAATACATGGAAGGTATTCTACAATTTTTATCTAGCAAAGAATTTCTGGTGGAATATAGTAATTTATAGAAGACAAAGTTAATTGTTTAGTAATTTACCTTCAATTTGATCAAATGGGAACTATATAAAAACATAAGAGATGAGGTGTTTAAAAGGTTATAATCACTATATGAGTAACATAATATCCTAAGAAAAGTGCATGATGGAGTTGCAAGTAGACACAACTCTAGGGAAGAAATGGGGAAGAAAATACTTATAGTAGCCTATGGTGGCCATAATTATTAAAATATGCACATAGATACACAAGAATTCATTATATTTGTCATATAGTGGATAAATAAAATGATAGAGATGAGATTCCTCTCTACCCATTTCTTTTATTAGCCCCACTTGAAAAATAAACAATCAACTTTATAAGCCCAATTAAATATTTGAAAAGGGAAATAAATGTTAGGTTCATTATCATTGGTACAAAATATATTAAAATATAGGTGTAAGATATTATAATAAAATATTATAACATGAATACCATTAAAAAAATTTGGTATGAAAACATAATCATAAGGTTTGGATGTCTTTTGAGCATAATGAGCGATCAAGGAAAACACTTTGTAAAGAACACAATTGCATAATTGTTGAAACATTTCCTAATCTAACATCACATAAGTAATTCCTATCATTCACAATAAAATGGCACAATTTAAGAATTAAATAAAATATTAGAGAAAGTACTAAAAAATTACATAATATAAAGATAATCGGTTGGGATACGAAGATACCAACCATTTTATGGGATAACCACACCACCTACAAATGGAGGACTAAATACTTACCATTTCAATTTGTATATAGACTAGAAAAAATGATGTCAATGGCGTACATAATGCCAAGTTTGAGAGTAATTTTAACATTCTGCTTGAATGAGAAAGCTTATATTCAAGAGAGCTTGTTAGAATTAAAAAAATTAGATTAATTTTTTTTCTAGCAGTGTATAACCAAACAAAAGAAAATAGGCACCAAAAAGCATGGTATGATATACATATAAATATAAAAGAATTTTAGATTGTAGATAAAGTTTTAATATACAATATAAAATATAAAAAGCTTGTAACACTAAAAATAAGATGGCTTGGGCCCTACATAGTTGAAAATATATTGAGTTTAAGTGCATTAAAGATACAAACATTAGCAGGCAATATTATATAACTGTTTATAAATGGATCCCAATTGAATTCCTACACCATAGATAACTATGGTGAAGGAAGATAAAACCAATGATAACATAACATGCATAGTGAAATTGTCCTTATAGCCAACTAAAGTTCTAGTAGATGTTATTTTGGTACCCTATACTAGATACTTAATTTGATGGTCATAAATCATGTCACCTCCCCACTAGGTTTGTATTATTATCCAAGATAATAAAGTAGAAATAAGGTTACCATGTTACACCTAAAATAGTATCTCAGAAACTAGTTGTATGATACTACCAAAAAATCTTAGTGAGAAATTTAAATCAATTAAGACATAGGAATATAGTGGGAAAACATAAAAACATGTTTTGGATCGATATATAAAGGAGGGGTAGAACTTAATAAATAAGATACTCAATATATGTGGAATAAAATATGGGACTAGAGTAATAAATTTCAAAACAATAGTAATAGCCTAAATAAATATATGAATGAAAATGGTCATATTTTATTCCATAAAGTGACAATATAAGAATGGAAAAAACATGATTATGTGGTTGATATTAGTATATAATGGTAGGATAAAATATGACTTTGACATCATAAATATCAAGAAAAGTCACCATATATCCATAATGTAAACCAAAACAAAAGATATATTAACAATAAGAACAAACAAAGATATGGGAAGGTAAGAAAAGGAAAATTCTAACTGGTGGTACTAAATTTGCCACATTTGTTAGAGGAAATCATCATACATGATCAAAATAGTTATATTTTATCTCCATAGATACAAACTATAAATACCAAAGAAAGGTATACTACAATAAGAAAACATATGAAGGAAGGGGGAAGGGGAAAAAATAATTAGAAGTACAAAATAAGATATAGTGGTAAGGTAAAAGGATATTAGAAAAATTGTTAAACTAGAATTAGTCTCTACAACTAAGTTATAAAAAATGAAAATACACATCTATGAAAGAAATAGATATCCGATTAAAATAAAATAGGGTATATAAAAGCTAATAGTAATTAAATTTATGCCCCATAATGAAAAATTAAGTGGGTAAGGCCAATATGAAATACAAATACTTAAATTAATGAATGGTGGGAACAATAAAATGGGAGACAATTATAAAAATCATATTAAAGAGATAAGAATAAAATAGATATATGATAAGACATGTTATTAACCAAAAACTCTAGAAAATTTGAGGAAGTGACAATGATAATTGTAATCATCTAAAAGTGGAATTCAAGTGTTAATGTTTGGATATTTAAGGTAGATGTGTTTTTATTGATTTGAAGTGGCATTAGTGATGACAAAGTAGTCTAACAGGTCAGAGTGATGGAACATGGTGGTCTAATGTACTTGGAGCAATCTGATACTTGTAAGGGTATGCATAAGTGTCATAGGTAGATGGTTTATGGCTAAATGGAGCTTGGTATGATGACTTTTGACTTTATATTTATGTGTTTTATGCTCAAGGGTTGACTTCATGTGGCCTTCATGAGGTATGTAGGTCAGTTTGTGCCTTGTAGGCTTGATCATGCATGGTTGCCTATAGGAATTTTTGTCCTATGGCTTGTATGCCATGGTATAGAGCTCAGTGTGCTTGGAATATAAATTTTGGACATGTATATTGTGTTTATAGGTCAGATAGATGGATTTTAAGAGGTGGCTAGTGGTCTACAAGACAATTTGGCAATTAGCCTAGTTGGCCTAGGTGGGCTTATGAGACCTTATGAAGGGTCAATGAGTGATTTCAAGATTTTTGACTTTATATCTACATGGTAAATGATCATATAGGTGTATTAAACTTCATTGACCAATTCATAGGGTTTAAAGATAAATTCATAATGACTTCATATGCTTCAGAGGGTACTCAAATGGAGCTTTTTAAGCTTGAGAATAAAGTTATCACATTCATTAGCTCATATATAATTTGCATGGGAAAAAAATACTTTTGGATAAGGTGTATAGGGTTCCTAATAATGATTTACAAGCATTATTTCATAGTTTAAGGTCATATCCTTTATGAATGATTGTTAAGAAGGTAAGTAGGGGTTTATGTGCAAAATTCCTAGTCTTAGACCTGATGTTGAAGATATTGCTTGTAGGTGATCAAAATAATGGTGGATTACTAGGATAATTATTTTAGGTTGTATAATACTCCTATATTATTATAATGATGTGTTTATTTATTCTTGAATATTTGTGGGTCCCAAAGAAAAGTGCTTCTTAACTGTGTTTTTGATATTGTGAGGGATTTCTGAAATTAACTAGGTGAAAAAATAGGTGTGTGATGAATATTTTGATTTTAATAAAACATTAATAATTTTTTTTAGGAATATTCATTTATCTATTTCAAATTTTTAGGTCCTCAAATATGTCTAGTCAATATGAGGGAAATGATGCCACGAGTGAAAAAGACCATTCAGAGTAAGAAAAGAAATTAGAAGGCCTAATCAGTGAGTAGGGATGGGTATAAGATCTTGAAGGTGATGTATGAGGTTTATTCCATCTATCCATAAGAGTAGTATTGTTCCCAGTGACTTGGATAAGATTTAATGGTTGACTCATAGTTGACCATGATGGTTTTGCTAGTTAAAAGGAACCTATTTTGGATGATTGAGTTTGTTTGCAAGGTAGATGGTCAGATCAAATGTTTTTGATGGTTATAAAGTGTTTATGACTCCTTGATATACTTATATATAGACCTTTAAAATTTTAATAATCTTTATTTAGTCAAATATAGTCACACAAGTGGTGATATGCTTCGTTTGTGAGATGTTTGTGACATGAACTCATGGTATGTTATAGAAAGCTTGTGTAAATGATCATGGCTAACCTTAGGGGGCATAAATAATTATTCATAAAATTTTATAAAGAGATATGGCTGACCATAATTAATATTGGTATATATACAAGGTGATTTATGCCTTTTGGGGGTATGAATCAAGTTAGATAAGTAAGTGTGTGTGTTGATATTTGAAGACCTTGTTTGAAGGTTATTGGGGGTCTTGGTGACCAATGTTTATATCAGATTGAGTAGAGGAAAATATAATTAGACTCAACATATATTTTTTATTTTATTAAACATTTTTATTAGATTTATGAGTACATATGAGCGAAAGATTTGAGAAAGGGGTTATTTCTTATGTTGAAGAGATAGCTTGGTGTTGGTGACTAGTGTGGAGTTGTAGAATTGAAAAGAGTCTTCTTGCAAGGTTTTGATATCAAATTGAGAAACAATCAAAGATCAATAAGTGTTCATATGATAGGTGTTCTATTGGTGCTCAACATCTTAGGCAAGTTGGTGCTTGTTATCTTTAGGAGTTGGCACTCCTTGTAAAGTGGGAACTTCACTAAAATATCTTCTTTACTCCATATTTATAGGGAAATAGTCCTTTATTGTTGAAATATTGAGAGTGGGTTTTCTACCCCATGAGGGTTTCCTACATAAACCTTTATGTAATTATTAATTTCATGTTTGCTCTATGATTAATCTTTCTTGCATTTTGATGTGATTGGTTAAGTAGCTTGATAAGTTGGGAATTGAAGTACATTATTGTTAACCACTGATTCATGCCCCCCTCTCAGTGGTTTATACCTATATCAATTGATATTATATTAGGTCCTCTTGAGGCTTAATAAATTTAAAGGTGATTCTAAGGTGAAACATGATCCATAATGAAGAGTCCATGTTTTCAAGTTGATTTACATTTAGAAGAAAATGGGGACAAGAAATAGTACATAGACAATGGTTATTCTAGCCACATGATAGGAGATAAGAGTAAATTCATCACTCTTAAGAAATCAAAATCTAGTGATATTAGGTTTGGTGAAATTAAATATGATACTATAAGAGGTAAGGGAACTTTGAGTTTAGACAATGGAATTTCAAAGACTGAAAATGTTTTATATGTTGAAAGGTTAAAGAACAATCTTCTCAGTGTTATTTAGATGTGTGAACAAGGTAATGCTGTGACCTTCTATGATGATATTTTTTAAATTAGAAAAGGAAAATATGACATAATCCTTGCTAATATTCATAATTCAAAAAATAATATGTATGTATATCATGAATCCAAAAGAGAAAACTGTTTGATGAGTCAAGTAGAAGAAAGCTAGCTATGGCATAGAAGAATTGGTCACATAAACTTCAAGAATATGATAAGGATTAGTTTATATGGGATTGTAATACATATGCCCAATATTTCTAAGGTTCCTTAATCTTTGTGTAAGTCTTGTCTCCATGGTAAACAAGTAAAGAGAAGATATAAGACAAAGGAGTTTTCTACTACTTAAACATTGGAGTTAATTCACACTGACTTATGTGGTCCTATGAGGACTCAAAGACTTCAAGGTAATTATTATTTAATGTTACTAATTTATGAATTCAAAATAATGAATTGGATCTATTTCTTACAATAAAAATCAAAAGCTTTTACCAAGTTCAAAGTTTTCAAAGCCCTTATTGAGAATGAGAAGGGATTAAAGATCAAGTGTATTAGGTTAGATAGAGGTGGATAATTTTGGTCTAATGATTTTGATGATTTTTTTGATACTCATGGAATAAAAATACAATAATCAGCTGCTATAACTCCATAACAAAATGGAGTAGTTGAAAGAAAGAATAAAACTATTCAAGAGATGTCTAGAACTCTACTATAAGATACCAAGTTGTCTGATGGTTTTTGGGAAGAGGCTACAAGTACTTCAGTCTACATTATTAATAGATGTCAAATTAGAATGAATAAATTCAAGACCCCTTATTAAATATTGAAAAACATAGCTTCAAATTTCAAATACTTCAGAGTGTTTGGAAGTAAGTGTTACATCAAAAGGGATGAAGAAAATGTAGGTAAGTTTGATTCTAGATCTGATGAAGGTATCTTTCTTGGGTATTTTTCTATTAGTTCTATTTATAGATGTTTCAATAAATTAATTCATAAAATAGTTGAAATTTATAATGTGAGAGTTGATGAAAGTGGTCTTTCCAAGAAGCCTAGTTTGAAGTCATGTGATCTAACTATTAGTTTTACTACAAATAAAGATCAATGTATATACATATTAGATGAAGATGATGAAGAAGATATCAGACTTGATACTAAATCTCCTTCAATAAGAACTTAGGTTTATCATCTAGTTTCTCAAGTCATTGGTGATATGAATGCTAGTATACAGACTAGGGGAAGATTGTTGTCCTATCAAGATCAACATGATTCATTCTTTCTATCTATCCATGAACCATAAACCTTCATTAAAAATAGTAAGGAAAAGGAATGGTGTTATGTTATGGATGAAGAACTTGATTAGATTAAAATAAATGACACTTGGGATATAGTTCCTAGGCCTAAGGAAATAATGTAATTAGAACAAAGTGGGTATATAAAAATAAGTTGAATGAGAAAGGTAAAGTAGTAAGAAACAAGGCCAGGTTATGTAAAGGCTATGCTCAAGTAGAAGGGATTGACTTTGGTGAATCTTTTTCTCTTGTATCTATAATGGAAGCTATCAAACTATTTTTAGCCTATGCTAGTTCTAAAAAATTCAAGGTATAACAAATGGATGTTAAATCTACATTTTTGAATGGAAAATTAGAAGAAGAAATTTTTATGGAGTTTCCTAAGGGTTATGCTATAAAGGATAATCAAATTTTTTTTTGTAGATTGAAGAAGGCTCTATATGGCCTCAAACAAGCTCCTAGAGCTTGGTATGATAGATTAGATAAGTATCTCCTAAGTCAAGTTTTTAGAAGAGGAGTGGTAGATAAAAATATTTACATCAAGTCAGAAGGAGAACATCAATTATTTGTTATAGTTTATGTGGATGACATAATCTTTGGTTAAATAAATGATAAGATAAGTAAGGACTTTACAAAGGTAATGAAAATTTAATTTGAGATGTCTATATTGGGAGAGATTTCATTCTTCCTAAGAATGCATATAAATCAACTAAACAAAGGGATCTTTATCTCTCAAGCTAAATACATTAAGGAGATGCTTGAGAAATTCAATATGTTAGATAGCAAACCCATGAGTACTCCTATGGAAATAGGATGGAAATTGAGTAAGAATGTTGAGTCTCTTAAATTTGATCAATCCTTGTATAGATATATGGTATGGAGTCTATTGTATTCTACTACTTCTACACCTGATATGATGCAAGCAGTAAGTGTAGTTGGAAGATATCAAGCAGATCCCATATAATCTCACTTGAAGGCTATTAAGAGAATCCTAAGGTATCTCAAAGGCACTATGAACTTGGTTTGTTGTATCTTAGGAGTAAGGAATTCAAGATAAAATCCTATATAGATGTTGATTGGGTAGGATGTGTTGATGAGAAGAAGATCACTAATGGAGGAGTGTTTTACATAGGTGAATCCTTGGTATCTTGATTAAGTAAGAATCAATCTTCAGTACCTCTATTTAATATAGAGGTTGAATACATTGTTGTAGGTTCTTTTTGTACTCAAGTCATCTGATGAATTAGACCTTAGAATATAAGGTAAGTCAAGATGGTCCTTTTAATATTTTGTGTGACAATAATAGTGCCATAAACATTTCAAAGAATTTAGTGATGCATTCTAAGACTAAGCATATCCCTATCAAGTATCATTTTCTAAAAGAGCAGGTTAGTGATCAAATTGTCAAATTGGAATATGTACCTTCTAAGGAACAACTAGTAGACATAATGACTAAACCATTGCCTAAAGCTACATTTTGTAGACACCTAAATCTAGCCACTGATAACCTCCAATCAGGATTTTTTCTAGTTTTCACCTAAAATGCACAATTTGGCCTAAAAATATTAAAAACATGCTAAATGATGTGAAACTAACATATTCAAGTGCCAATTTTGGCCAAGGTATCCCTAAATGGGGCAATGCAATTTATGGGCCAACTAACTTTGATTAGTTCATTTTGAGTCAAAATGTCAAATTTACACCTGGGTGCTCTAAATTGATCTTCCCTATCAAATCTTCTACACAAGACATGTGACTTTGTTATTTTTTGTTGACAACATCCTAAATGGCAATATGGTTCCAACACATCTAACATCACCTTCTAATTCTAATCCAGTCAAATTTTGGACCAATAACAAGGCATTTTGATCAATTTGAGTGATTTGTGCACAAAGTACTTAATCATGATTAAGAGATAATTAACCCAAATCAGGGCCTAATTAATGATTCCATGGAAACTTGTTGAATAATTTTTTTTATAAATGAATATTTAATATCTACATCATCAAATGACCTCATTTTTTGGGAAGACATCTCTAGGGCATAAATGTCACAAATATCAGGATTCATGCCCTCCATGCCTCATCAATGCCTTCCATGATTCCCTCCATGCCTCTTAATTTCCCCTTTTTATAATTCCATGATGAGGATAATTACAAACTTAAGTCCAAAAATTGAATTAATCCTCAACCACACATTTCAATCTTGAGATGGATGGTTTAGGTTGATTCTGATCAAATCCAAAAATCTATAAATAAGAGGCCTCACAATATCATTTCTAAGATTAATGATTGCAAAGTTATAATGCAATATTGGTTCCAAAATATTCAAGAAATTAGTGTTACCATGAAAAATTGATTCCAAGGTAAGCCAAGCCATAAGCCAAAAGTAGACAAGATTCCATTTCCAAGGACTTTATGAGCACAATCCAAGCAAGCCACTACTACAAAGGCATTTGGAGCATCCAAGAAAGGTGAAGGAATTCTTGTGTTTGATTCCTCACTTTTATGTTGTGTTTTTTATTTTCTTTTGTTAACTAAGCTCTCTCTAGTGTCTAGGCCTAGAGATGTTATGTTATTAGTGTGTTTATTTCATTTTATTTTTATTTTAGAACTAACACCATACTAACCATCCTCTCTTGAGTCAAATTACTTTAAGCACATATCAATACCACTTTTATTAAATGATTTATAATTTCTAGTGGTTCAAGACTTAATATATGCAACCTCACATTTATACAGACTATGGGGGTTGATATATTATCCATTCATAAGAAATATAAAATATCAAAGGTTTTGATGACATTCCTAGATAGACACTGGGTTATATTACATTAAATATTATGGTAGGGCCAAAAACCATACCTACACACTTTTAGATGATAACTAATCATTTTCACTACAACTTATTGCTTTGGAGACCTTATATACATGCTATGGAATTCATACCCTCTACTTTGCATAGATGCATCAAATTTTTACATGATGGATAATTATAGACTTATCAAATAGATAGTTAACCATTTAGATATTATATAATCATCTAGCCTACTACTTTGAGTACATCTTCATATGGGACACCTCATGTTCTCATAGAGTCCCAACCTCACAAGATTCCAATTGAGTAGATGCATACATATGAGGTTGGAGAATCCAACAAGACTATTCTTAAACCTCTTTTAGATCTTCTTACAACATAGTTACCTTTAACCATGATGGAAGAGGATCCTCCCACAGTAAATATATCCCCGCCTAGGGTGGATGATGATATTCTCATAGCATAGTTACCATTACTTGTTAACTCAAAAGAAGTATGCATCCATAATTATGATATAGATTCTTAGGACACCACATAGGATAATCCAACACCTATTGACATTGATGACTATTTATGTGGATTATGTTTCACACCAATGGACCTAGGAGAGTAAAGATATGATTCTATGGCACACATAGATTTTTATACACCAAAAGAACCACGATTTCATAATATTATAGCTACAAGTTCCCCTACTTAGTTATAGTTAGTGAAAAATCTTTATTCATTTAATTCATATGGCTAGATATATGGACATAGACCTAGTTATAAAGATTCAAGTATGGAGTTCGTAGCATAAACCACACCAAATTCTATAGATATTGATTAATAGAGGATTAATGGTATTACCCATAGTTTGTCAAAGATCTATCAGTAGATTGTTATAGAAGGAAGGTCAACCCTTTTGTCATTTTCATAGACTCATATGACATGATAATGATACATGGTCAACATTATAGAAAAATTTAATAAATTCAAGTCTCAAGGCATTATTCAAATTATACATCCTTTACCTCCATAGATACAAGCACCATGAAAGAGTCATCACTGACACATATATTCATAGAATGATCCATTGACTATCCAATTTTGTTTTGTATAAAAAAACAACACATGTAGCTATAGATGAGGATTTTGATCCTAATACTTATACTTTGGCATTTTTACAACACATAGGATATCAATCAAAATGAGCTAAAACATGCCATACATTATCAAGATTCCATTGGACATATCACACTACTAGTTTCTCATGGCCCCAAGGTGGCCAATGCATTATTATTTATCATGATTAGGGGAACTAATATATAGGCTAAACTTAGAAGTACATGGTTACAAGTGAGGGATGTCATAGTTGATAGATTAGACATTTTTTTGACATGCAGTCATGAAGGACACATGGTATGTATTTTACATGATGTCACATATGAGAACCATACATTTAATAGAGATAGTCCATAGTCCAATGTGGTTTACCTTGGGAAAATATGAGAGGTATATTACATATTAGAGTAACAAATTATTCAAATGCACAAAATTGAGAGTAACCCCAAGGGTAAGGCTCTACTGATACATACAAAATGGTATGATGATTGTGAGGATGAGAACTTATTTGAGTTAAAATAGATTTAGTATCCAGCATTGGATAACCTCCCAACTAATCTATTATTTGATTATCCACATCCCATAGATGAACTCTTGGGTCTATATAGACATTGTACTTTGATTGTACACTATCTCATTTATTTCTAGTTTTTTACTTATACATAATTTCCTTCTCTCTTTTTCATTATACATAGTTTTATTTTCATGTTGCTTGTACATAGATTATATCTAGAAAACACAAAAATAGTAAAACATTTCAAAAGCACAAAAACATTCAAATAATTACTCAAAAAACACAAAACTATAGATTTTATGCATTTCCATGTTTACAATTATTATATTTTCTAGACACTACATATGTTAGCTATCTTAATATAGTTTGTTTTATCATACATACATGATTCACTTATTCTTATCAAGTGCTTGCATATTACCTACATGACTTAGGTCCACTACATAGATATAGATATTATATCATCTACCCACTAGAGGCATATACACTGATACATTCGCTCTTCATTTGACACATTCACCCACTTAGGGGAACCATATACATAGTTTTGATTACCATGTTACATATCTATATAATCTACATCACATTTTTAGCATTATTATATCTTGATATTGATCTTACTACACTTACTCAGATTTTTTTCCAGCTACTAATAATTTACACTCAGTATATGTACATATTGGATCTTACATATATTTATATTACATGTTCATGCATATTTTCATTTATATATTTCCTAGTTTATACTTGATTATATCTCTATGATTCTTCTATTTGAGGGAATTTGGATATGCCATTACTCTTTAGATCTATGGTACTTCTCTTTATAGTATGTATGATTTGGACAAGTTCCCATGTCCTTGTGTGTGCCTTATTGATTGTGTATGCAAACATTTGAACATGTCCTTCTATGTGGCTATAATCCAACTTGATTGTTACTTTTGTATGTGGACATTTGAACATGTTTTTGTATTTCTTGTTTTCTTAGAACTAGTGACATTGGCCTATGTCCCTTGCATTGTGGTCCATTGTACTACTTTTTATGTAACATGTGTGTTATATGTATGCTTTATTATATACATCATGCCCATGAGACTTGTCTCTTAATTTTTACACATTCTAGTTTTAGATGTCATGAGGGACCTCTTGTAACTACCCTTCCTACTTGGGTGTCATGATAGACATCATGCCCCATCCCCTAGGTAGATACTCAATTATTACTTAGATTTTCTATTAAATTCATTATTATATCTATCTTATCAACCTTGTGAATGCTATACATGACATACATCACATATTACAAACTTATTCTTATATTATCTTACATCTTGATGTTATGTATGCAAATTATATTGGATTATTATGTAGATATCATATATGATTCAACTAAAACACATTTTTTAAAAATATATTTTGAGGATAGTTATTACATAGGATCAAAAAGTCCCCTCAAAATAGAGGGCATTCATAAGGGTTGTCACATAAATCAGGCTATTAGAATGCATTCACAATACAATTTTTAGCACATAGGCTCAGATTATAGAAATCAGACCTAGGTAAACATAGTGGGAAATAGTGACATAGAGATTAGTTAAAGTTGAAAAAAAATAAGAGTAGTCAGGCATTAGTGCCTAATTTGGGACACTAACACCACATGGAACTACTATATAGTAGAATAAGTTTGACACTAACACCACATGGAACTACTATATAGTAGAATAAGCTTTAGAAAAAACAAAATTGGCCAAAAAAGTATAGTATGTACAATACAAGTTTACATAAATTTAGTTGCAAATTTATCAATTTTACTCATTTTTTATTAGATTCATACCATTTTAGCCTAGATTCATACTATTTTTCTCATATTTTGGGAATCATGTGTGGCATTACCATTCCCATATTCATTTTATATACTCAAATACAAATTATTACAACTCAGTTTGAAATCCATATGCTTAGATATCAAATTTAGAGGCATGTGCACAACACATTATTTTTGTGTTCTCACTTACACACTAATTGATAAGATAGAATGATAAATTCCATGTCATTATATATTATTTATACATACACCATCATATTCTATGGTTAGATACTAGTTTCATGCCTTACTCCATCTATAGTGGTTGGCATTCCTAAGTGGTCTAGATCCACCAAATATTCCTAAATGGCTATAGATCTAACATTACTAGTTATAAATTTATAGTTATATCATGAATTTTTAGTTTTATATGCATATAATACACATGGGAAGGAAATAATGGAGTCATATTCTACTTGAGTTCTTTATCCACTTACATGAGAGGGTTGGACACACCATAAGTCCAATCTAAGCTATTCATAGGTCATAATCAATCGAGCAGGGGTGGAAAATGATGGATTCAAAATTGGATTGAGTTATTGAGAAACCCACACATGAGGATTGATAAATCCATCAAATTAGTCCAAGCTATTCAATGATAGATCACTATATATATGCACACAGACAAGTTCTCACAAAGTTTATGCATTAGTTTATGTACACAATGAGGTGTAATCATTCCTTTCCTCTCTCTTATCCCTTTACTCACCTTTAATAAGTTTTGTATTTGATTTTGATATATATTAAGGACTAATTATTTCATGTTTCATTTACATGACACACATTTTAACATGTTTCACATACTCAAACCTAACTTCATGGGATTTACCTCTTAGGTAAGTCTAAGTACGCTTATTTTTCCTTTATCATAGCCATTTCAATTTTTTACATTTATAGAATAAAGTAGGTGGGGAATGTAATCATCTAAAAGTGGAATTTGAGTACTAAGAGTGCTACTTGATACCACCTATCCCTAGTTTAACCCTAGACCTATCCTAGATCCTATTATCACACTTATCTAGCCTTCTTGTGGATCATAAGCACCCCTAATCATCCCTAAAGTAGTCCCAGACCTTCATTCTTGTATCCTATCCCTTTGTGAATAGTTTTATGCAACTTTGACATTAGCACCATAATAGATATAATAGCACCACATGGATTTATTGTCATAATAATGGTGTTTCTATCCTTTTCCTCATCTTTTCAAAAATAGATGTTTATTTAATCTAAAACCTCTTAGGGTAGGAATCGACCTTTTTAGCACTTGAAAAGAAATAAAATAATATAAAAACATGAATATTAGCACTATAACCACTAGATGTAAATAATATGAAAAATACATATGCAAACTCAGAACAAGTTGTGTAAAATTCAGGTTATCAATCCCTATTCTACCCTACTTCTGCATACTACCATCTACATAAATCCTAAATTCAAATTACACAGATCTCTAGTCTCAATCACATTCAAATTAGTCAAGTTAGTTATCATACTAGTTTAAATTTCACTTGAACCAACACTTACATGGGGAGAACTATATTGGGCTTAATCCCTCTTTCAAGTATTAGTATGTAATCAACTCTCATCATAATAGGGTGTTAAGGATGTCTAGCCTACCCCATTAAAGAACACATTTTTTATCTTGTATCAACCAAATGCCCTAGTAACATGGAGGATTAGGTTTTATTAAAAAAATTAGTAAAAACAAATAATATATAGGATTTTATAACTCATGAACATAGTAATAGACCTCACATATCTACACATAGGTGTACCTAGAATCTTGAAATAGTCCTACACATAGGATACTATAGTCAAAATATGGACACTATTTTCACATGTCTAATTAGGGTGCTACTATATAAGAGGGTTTTTGATATAAGGATCATGCTTGAGACACTTAGACCTGTGTTTAGCTCATTTTCATCTTCTAGATCATCCATCTCAGTCATTTTTTAGCCAAGTTATTATTTTTACTATTTATTACTATTTTTAGAAAGGTCAAAGTTAATGAATTATATAAAAAATTAGTGGTTTTATTTATTGCATATATTACCTTGATTTAGTATACTTAGATCTTTAACAGACTTAGGATTTACATATGTTAAGTCCTAAAAGGTTAAAATAATAATAAATATTATTTAGTGCCATAAAACAACTCAACATGATTAATGTATGGGTCAAGGAAGCTATAAATTGAGGTTTTGTTATTAAAAAATTACCAAATAATATGAGTATAAAGACTTTTCATAATTTTTATTTTGAATCTTCATATCCTATTAGAAACTATTATTCTTAGTATAATAATGGAGATTCCTCAAGTGGTCGCAAATAAGCAAATTAATCAACCTGAGCATAAGAAGCATTCCATCAAGTCTAAGAATCTAGACCCATCAGGCACCTTTTCAAAGGATCTTGCCCTTGTCACACATGTAGAGGATAAAAATAGGTATATCAAGATACACTTGGCATAATTTGATCATACGGAGATGGAAATAGAAAGAAGTACCACATTAAAATCCCCTCAGACTCAAAAATTAAAGTATAATTTATAATAAAACATCATTCCATGGCTAGAATTGGATGTGAATCAAATTTCCATACTTGGGGTTGATGTCAAACACAACAAAGGTGCTATTGACTAGGGTACATGAGGATATTCTCTACCTAGATCAATAGTACCACATCACACTAGATGTGATACAAACAATGACAATACTTGTATATGAAGGACTTTCCAATCATAAGTATGGTGGAAATAAAATTATGAGTATAAAATCACTTGAAATAATGATAGGCACCAAAGTGAATAATAAGGATCTATCCATTCAAATCATGAAAGACATGAGAATCAGATTATTTGATGCATGTCATTGTCATCCCTTCATTTAACCAATCTATGTTGGTGTAATTACTTACCAAGGCCATTATCCAGGGTTGTTTATAGCAAGGTGTTTATTAAGTTCATATAACAATGCTGGTTGGGGGGATTTTAGAGTTGATCTATCTTAATTTTCTACTTCCTTAAGTGTTAACTAAGTGTTGAAAGAAACACACTTGCTCAAAAGGTAATCACACATTGTTGTTGAAAAGTAAAAACAATAAAATTTAATATCAAATCCACACTTAAGCTAAGTTTTAGACATTAAGATTACTAAAATTAAGGAAATGATAAATGTTCATTTGAATCATAAAGTACACAAACACATTAATAGTCTATTTGAACTACAAGCTGTCAATTTATTAAAACAAAGTATTTTTATTAACTAAAATAAAAAACAAATAAGAAATAAATTATAAATAACAAAATTACACAAATCCTATCTCTTTGTGGATTGGTCCCTTGCTCAGCCTTGGATTCAGGATCAAAATAATTTAATCCTTAGGAAACAATCTTGACTAATGCATAGAAATGAAAGAGTATTATTTGCCACAAAATATTCTTGTATTATATATTCAAAATGAAAATTATTAAAATGTTTCACACCATCATAGATCAATTAGGTATATTTTTTTATTTGATACAAAGGAAACTAACTATCCCTAGATACTATGTAACAACTTAACTAGATAAACAAGAGAATATTCATAAACATTGGTTTATATGGCCAAAATACGGAAGAACATTACAACAAAGATCCACATGTGGTTGGGGAGATCCTCATGGGATTTAAAAATACTTATTCCAACCATATTTGGTTAATAAATATCATATACAATGTATTCATATCATCTTGTCCAAAGTTACAACCTATATCTACTAGTTTCCATAAATGTAAAGCTACATATAGATAGAAGTCTATATATAGATATATGAAAAATATAAAGTGTCTAAAATATAGATGGACGAGTCTAGATCATCATGTAATGGTTTAAAGAACATTTTAAATGCCTTGGAAACATGTTTTAGACTAGTTTGTAGCATGGTTAGAAGTTTGTAGCTTAACTATCAAAATGTGTAGCTTGACTATCAAAATTCGTAGATTGACTATCAAAATTTGTAGCATGACTATGAAAGTCTATAGCTATCTTCCAAGGTCTATATAATGCTTGGAAAAGTTTGGATATTCAACATAACGATAGGTTTATGACTAAGGCCCTTCTTAGTCTTCATGGGATCATATCAAGACTCTTATTTAAATGTTATGATACATGTACATATCAAAAATGGAAGACCAAAAATTAAAATAGTTAAAACATTATGTAAAGAATGCTAAATCAAACTCACATAAGATTAAAGAGACAAAAGCATTCTTCTTCTACCTTAGACTAGTTATAATCCCTAAGACTACTTGCAATGCTCAACCTAAATGGCATATTAATGGATATGAAGGATGATATATTATGGTTATAATGAGTCATAATGTGGACTCATCATTTCCTCCACACTTTATCTTTTGAAAATCCCATTATAAATTATGTTCTTCAGTCTTCATAGGTGTGGATTCTCTGCTCCAATACAAGGCTGAGATCATAGATGGAGTATAATTCTTGTCCTATTTTCTAACGATAAAGAGTGAATCCCATATAATTTTTAACAAATTAAAGCCAAAGTGCAAATTTCTCCTTAGACTATGGATCTTTGTTCTCCCATGGAAATATGGAAGAAAGCAATAAGGGTGGTCTGAATCTCATTCTTATCCATAATTTCTATCCACCTTCTTAAATTACTTTAAAAATGATATGAATGATGGCCTAAGATCTCTTGATTTTCCATCTTACATTAGTGGGAGAGAGATATTTTCTTATTTTCAAAGAAACTATCAATAGATTCCATCATTGACTATAGCTAGTTATAACTTGATTAATAGTGGTCATGAACATTAGAGTGTTGAAAGTAAAAGCATTTGAAATATACTAGCACTTGCCATACATTATCAAATTTAGGTTTGATTCATAGTCCAACTTCTCATGTTGTACGCACATGATAATTATATCTATCTTACTAATTTATTTAGTTTTTATAGGCGAAGAGAAAGACTCTCAATTGTAACTCACCAACAAATAGGTTGATCAAGAAATTATTAGTGTTTCCCAAGATAATATCACATAAGTATAATTCACACAATAAATGTTGTCTATCAAGGGTAATTTTATGATAAACTACTAAGATATCTTCACTTGTGTTGATCTCACATGGCAATCCAAAATATATTTGAAGTAAATACCATCTACAAAACTATTCATGCAAGAACAAACTATAGGAGGGAGATGGAATCCTACAAGCTAAGATCTTCTCACTAGTTGAAAGTAAATTATATAGTTTATTTGGCCTATTCTTCTTATTATTGTGTTTGTGTAAGATAATTTTTGAAAATTTTATTTCTCTTTATTAAGTAGTTTATTTTGTTCCTTTAATTATCAAAGGTTCAAAATAAGTTTATTACCAATGACTTTTGACATCAAAGTAGGACATAATGGTTTGACAACCTTATTCTAATATAGGTCTGGGGGGCATAGTGTGAGAGTTGGAGGCTAATCATGCTTTTAATTTTTTATTTTGTTGTTTATATCTAAGGAGATTCCTTCTTAAGGACACATTGTATTCTTTAATTTCCTTGGTATAACCCCATAGATCAATAAATTCATTTTTAGATTCATGTACTTTCTTGAGAAATGATGTTATTTATTCATATTATTTAAAAGACTGATCTTGAATGTTCTCTATATTTTGTAACAAAAGGGAAATAACAAAATCCTTACATTAAACTGAATATAGTAGATGAGCAATGTCCTCTAATTACTTTTTGATTATAGCCTCTAGCTAGGATAATGCCAAAGCATGATGTATTTCTACATCTTTTGTTACTTTTGATGGTTGAGATTCTTCATCAACCATGGGAGATTTACCCTTATCAATATATGGTTGTATTAGGGTGATGGAAGGAATAATTTCTTTAGAAACATCCTATGAGAAAGGAGTCTCCACTTCTTTTTTATCTTATGCCACATTAGAAGTGGGTTCCTTTCATAAGATGTCAAAGGTTTATATAAAAAATTATTCATCATCATCAATTATCAATACCAATTTCCTTCTCTTCTTAGAATGAGTGGGAGGAGTAGTTTCTTCACATGAGGCCTCCTTATTTTTTATAGGATACCTATGCACTGAATGTTAAATAGGGTGTATATTAGGCTCACCCTCTATAATTTGAATAGGTCTTATGCATTCATAGGCTAGGAATATGGTTTAGGGATTATTATTGAGGTTCCAAGTCTTAATCTTATTCTAGGCTCTGGTGGTACAACCACATTGAGGGGAATTATAGGACTAAGTACAACATCCCTAAAGTTTGACCTTATACTCTGAACTAATTCTAGAGTATCTAATTTAGAGGAAGATGTCTTCAGTGTGACCATAAATCTAGAAGCATAATGTTATTTTAGTATTCTCTTGGCAATCCGTATGTGTTTCTTTTTCTTTCCCTTAAGAAAATTTATCTATTCTTCTATGCCTTATTCTTTCTTAAGAAAATGGTGTTGGATTATTAGCTAAATAAGTCCATAATGGTGGGTAGAGGATGGATTATTAAAATAAATCATGGAAATTAATTATATAGACCCTAAAAAAAATAAAGGTAAGTTGATTCTATGTTGAGGGTTTTATAGGCCATACTTTAAATGAATCAACATCCTCATTACAACATAACTCAATATACTGCATTGCCCATCACAAGTGAGATATTTAATGAGCCAAAAAAATACAAAACTCCATGGCTCTAGTAAGGTGTCTCTACTAATGCCTTTGATATTTTCATTGCTATCTTGAACACAATCTGGTATTGGTTCTCCTTATCCAAGGAAAATACATATGAGGTCATTGAAAGAAGATCTCCCTCCAAGACTAGCTCTTTCATCTAGAATTCTAGATAATTCACTAATGATCTAGATGGAAAATGGAATTTTCATACTTTTTATAGTGGATAAATTTGTCTTTAAATGGAGAATAAATTATGTGACAAGGGTTTCATCAAACCCCTAAAATTTATTCAAAAATTTGAGACATCCTACATCTTCAAACATAGGTTTTGCTTGCTCATCCCCCAATAGATCTTTTAACGACTCTATCTTGGACTTCTTTTTCTATCCCATAATAAATTTTTGAATTATTTATATATCATAATAAAATATATCCAATTTATAGCTCTGATCAGGAATGAAAATGACACTTCACTAGGTTCTAGTAATTGATTGTGGAATAAATGATACCCCTTTTATCTTAATTCTATAGATGAAGTCCAAATATATCCAAACATGTGATGTGATGATGATACTTTAAAACTTATCATTCCATGAAATTTTTAATAATTAATCATTATTATCTTTTGAATAATTTGTAATCATCATGCCACCAATCCTTATATCAACTAATTATCCACATGAGTCACTATTTAATGATAAGTACAAGGTTATCATATAATTATACTTACTTGACAGGACTGAGTCAATAGATTTTAGTCAAGTACCAAAAGGTGACATTTTTGAATATTCTCTATTGACATGGGGATACTGATAGGACCTAGGTTCCCCAAAGCTCTGACACAACTTGTCAGATTTAAGAGCACACATGATTACCATTGTATAAGCAACTTAAGATGTGGAAATAACCAGAAGAACAAATAACTATCAATGAGAAATAGCACATAATATGAGAGGCAACACACAATTGTATTCAACTCATTACATAGGAAATTACAATAAAGAGATCACACTCTTCTTCCACCTCTGTGAGGCTTCCTCCTCAAGGGCTCCTAGTAATCTTCCCTCTAGAGTAATCTTCTCTCAATAGGTCACAACACATAGCTAACACAAGCTATTGTTCACCTCATTGTATTGCCAGTACAACCGAGTACAAACTGGTACTCCAAGTAGATCTCACCATGATCTTGCTCCTTGATGTATTGCTATCACCTTGGATCTTGCTCCCTCACCGATCTCTTTTTAACCCTCGCATACACACACCCCTATAGACCCACCTAATCTTACTTATCACATGTAGATCTCCACCATGATCCTACAACACCCTGCATATCAAACTTGATCTTACATACATGAAGAATCCTACTTGATTCTACCATGGGAAGAACTCTTCAAGTTCTACACTTAACAATACAGCCCATGAGTCTATTATATAGATCTCATGCATACAATGATTAGACTTGTGGCTCAAGACTCGAATCAGTCTTTAACATGCAAACAACCCATTCACTTAACTGACTATTCATCAACAACAGTTTTGGAACCGCACAGGTGACTGATGTCAGTCCCTATCTGACTGGAGGCGATCGATGTTAGTTGACTGCTGATGAGGTTGGTTTCCTTCTGCACTATCCACTAACTGACGTCAGTGATCTTGCTGACACTGACAACTACATACTCAACATCCTCCATGTTTGCAACAAGGTGAAGCTTTTAGCTCCACACCCTAACAATCTCCCACTTGGAGATAAATAGCTACACTTGTACCTATACCAGTACTTTGTCTAATCTGCATCTTGGCTTGTATTCCTCTTCAAGCTCAATCTTGAAGACTACCCACCACACTCCTTGTGGTGTTAATCCTGTCCCTAAATTTCTCCATTCTCAGCTTACCTTCTTCTGCCATTGCTATACTCCCACTCAAACAGAAACCCCTGTGAGTTACTTGTAATCAAAAAACCACTAACCAGATTTGGGCCATCTGTTAGTCAAACTCGCTCTGAGAACGTCCAACCTCGCTCTGATACCATTTGATAGGACCTAGGTTCCCCAAAGCTCTAACACAACTTGTCAGATTTAAGAGCACACATGATTACCATTGTATAAGCAACTTAAGATGTGGAAACAACCAAAAGAACAAATAACTATCAATGAGAAATAAAATAGAATATGAGAGGCAACACACAATTGTATTCAACTCATTACAAAGCAAATTACAATAAAGAGATCACACTCTTCTTCCACCTCTGTGAGGCTTCCTCCTCAAGGGCTCCCAATAATCTTCCCTCCAGAGTAATCTTCTCTCAATAAGTCATAACACACAGCTAACACAAGCTGTTGTTCACCTCATTGTACTGCCAATACAACTGAGTATGAACCAGTACTCCAAGTAGATCTCGCCATGATCTTTCTCCTTGATGTATTACTGTCACCTTGGATCTTGCTCCCCCACTAATCTCCTTTTGACTCTCACATACACACACCCCTACAGACCAACCTGATCTTACTTATCACATGTAGATCTCCACCATGATCTTGCAACACCCTGCATATCAAACCTGATCTTACATACATGAAGAATCCTACTTGATTCTACCATGGGAAGAACTCTCCAAGTTCTACACTTAACAATACAACCCATGAGTCTATTATATAGATCTCATGCATACAATGATTAGACTTGTAGCTCAAGACTTGACTCAATCTTTAACATTCAAACAACCCATTCACTTAACTGATTGTTCATCAACAGTAGTTCTAGAATTGCACAGGTGACCGACATTGGTCCATGTCTGACTGGAGGCGACTGACGTCAGCCGACTACTACCGAGGTCAATTTCCTTCTACACTATCCACTGACCGACGTTGATGATCCTGCCAACGTCGATGACTACATACTCAACATCCTCCATGTTTACAACAAGGTGAAGCTTTTAACTCCACACTTGTTGGTGATCAACCAACAATGTTGATTACAATATGAAAGCAATTAAATGTGGAATTAAACCAAAAATATAAGTAACTAGAATCAAGTAATAGAAAACAATAAGAGATACAAGAAACCACCCTAAAAACTTGTATTAAACTCTTTACAGAAGGAATACAATTGAAGAAACTTCTTTTCTTCCACACCTCTCTCAGATGTACAGATCTCTCTCTAGATCTCTTTCCCTCAAGAGCTCTCTCTCTCAATTACAATCAACTCCAACAACCTAGAATGATTCACATATACAATTCTGTACTATTCAACACTCTAAAATACAATAAGCTATGAATAACTATCCTATTATATAATAATTAGGAAACATGAGCATACAACTACAACCATTAGATGCACCTCCTAATCAAGGGCTCTAAACAACCTTACTAATAATAGAGATGTGGACTTAAGATTATCACTTAATCCTAACATGCAAACACTCTGTTCTGTCCATGAAAATAGCTTTCTGGATGCACAAGTAACTGACATCAGTTCCTGCCTGTTTGCTTGTGACCGACGTCGGCCAATCCATGACCGACGCCGGCATCTCTCAGTCTGCTCCTGATCGATGTCGATCATTCTTGACCAATGCCGGTGACTGTGTAAACCTGCAACTTTGCAATCTGCTCACTTGGTGAAGCTTTTAGCTCCACACCTTAATAGATACCCTATTAATAATTCTACATCCTTCACATAAAATACTATGGAGTGCCTAAAAAAAAGAATAAGCATATACTTGAAGACTTATAAACTTAAAAACTAACCCTTAACAAAAGAGTAAACATTATACCTCTAAATCTCATGATGTTTTCCTTTTTTGTCCTTCTTTACATGTTCTAAAAAAATTAAATTACATGGATTATTTTGAAGAATAGTATAGAATATGACAACATCAAGTTTATTGCTTTTGGGATAAGGAAGATCAATCATAAATGATGATTAATCTTGAATTTTTGAACTCATTTTTTTAATTTTTTTCTAATGTTTTTTAATTTTTCCCTTGACCAACCATTTGTTGGTTTTATGGTCAAGGATCATTTTGTAGTACATGATTATCCAACAAACTAGTTTTTTGATCATGATTGTCAACAACATCTCTAAGGATTTTCATTGTTAATTTTTATTCTTTTAAACTTTTTTTTTACTTTTAACTTTTTTACCTTTTTATAGAAGAGGTGAATCCCCTTCCTTTATTAAGATAATCTTGACTTCAAGGATTAGTTGTCATGAAAGTTTTGAGTTATTCCATGAGACCAAACTCATTTTTTACTAGCTAGATGAATTATTCTTTAATGGAAGGTTTTTGATATAATGTAAACCTATGTCCATTGACTAGGAGTGTCTTCTAATTACCAAGCATATGAGGATGCATAAAGTGATGAAAGGTATGGATAGAAGAATAAGATTTATCATTATAAATGATTTAATTGTACCTACCAATGAGGAGATACACATATTTATTAGCATTGATAAAACTATAATGGTCAATGAGTTGATTCAATCAAGATGGGATGGGAATATTTGTCAAGGTTCCAAAAAGAAACTTCTACAACTCCATTATTTGTAAGACTCCCTTAATCTAATTTTGATGTAGCACATGATGGTAGGAATCATGATATAACACCATGAATACTATCCCAAAATATGCATAATGATTGGCTCTTGATCTAATAAACACTTGAAAACAATGCACCAATGATAAAAACCATGATGCTAATGTTGACATATGAATATGTATGGACTCAATAATAACATGAACAATGAATCACCCAATGCATACATATAAATTGAGTCAAGGCAACAATGTTGAATGTAAACAAATAGGCAAGTGAACAAATAAATAAATAAATAGAAAGCCTAAAAATAAAAGCAAAAGAAAGCATCCTAACAATGACTTTACCCTAGTAGGGTAAATCAAGGATAACTAACTAGGCTTAGAAAGGACAAATGTTTTTCAATTTTTGAAAATGTTATGAATGTTTTTGGCATTTTGATGTATCTCAACTTGTTAAAAAATTATATGATGCATACTCATAAAATGGTGAGAGCATTAGCTTAGGTTACTCATAAAATGGCAAGAGTACATGGAAAGGGGGACTAAAGTGACCTCAACATGGATTGAGCATGGCCCACATAATCCTAATATGACCTTAAGTCATAGTAATTATGTCCATAGAAAAGGTAAAAACTAACTAAGTCTCAACAAGCTCTCAAATCCAACAAATGGCTAGTCAAATGAAAATAGTAAATGGCAAGGTTATGCGACAATGCAAGATAAACAAATGTTTCCTCTAGTTTTTCCATGGGTAGTTATAACTAAGATACAATAGATCAAATCAATGGTACTAATTTTCCCATAGGTGGTTATAATTAGTAGCAAGATTGGTGAACACTAATTTTCCCATAGGTGGTTATAATTAGGCTCACATAAACAAACTTGATATAGAATGGAAAATGAAAGATATCTTACTAGATCAACTATCATATTAATTTCATAGACTATCATCTAAACATGTATTGTGATTGATTATTGAAACTTGATCAAAATCCCCTCACAAAAATTACAAGAACCAAATTAACCAAGATCAAAATAGGATTGGATAAGATGACTAAAATAAGTTTTTGTCTATATAGGAATGATATGGTAAGATGGAATGGTCTTGTTTAGGATATTTATGGGTTGATAGATTAGATTAAATGGTAGGAGGGTTGCCCCAAGTGATAAGGTGATTGACTAGGATATGTGACAATGGAAAATGGATATGGAAATGAAAATGGTAAATGAAAATGACATGGTACATGTTTTTGGCCTATGTGATTGTTGGTTTTTGATGTGTTTGTCCTGGGTATGGTTTTGGATTATGTTGTTCCTACTAAAGTGGAGATGCATGTACTAATCAATAAATGATATAAAAATAATAATCAATCATGTTAATTGATACCTCACACCTTGTCTAAATAGCTAATCTATCAAGAACTAGTTGCAGATCTATATGCCAAGAATTTTGTTGTGCTCTTCCTTGGTCATTGATTTTGATTCTTTCAAACATTGATATAAGGTATATTTGTAGCCTCTACAAAGGAAAGTGTATCCATGGATGGTAAATAGGGGTAAAGAATGGATGATAGGTTTGTTTGTAAAATGAAATGGCATATGATAATGGAATGTGTAATGGGTGGGAAACAAATTCATATCAAGACTTTCAATCACACATAATGTTATTGATGTTGGATTTGACATAACTTTGGATGTGGCAGGGCCAAAGACTTCTGAATATTCTCTTGATAAGACCTCCAAATTCTTTTAGTATATGATCTTATGAGTAGATAACATCTGATTAAGCTATAGATAGGAATCTATTTTGATTTTGTCTTCATCAAGCAGTGAAGAACTTTTGTGCTCAGTTATTGGCACATCAAAGAGGTTTTCACCATTGAAGTTATCTTGATTATCTCATTGCACCTTTAAGAATATTTCACTAAGGAATGTTGAACTTTGAATTTGATTATCTTTTAGCACCTTCAAAAAGGTTTCACTAAAATATGTTGATTTTAAACTTTGATTGTCCCTTAGCACCTCTAAAAATGTTTCACTAGGAGAGTGTTCTTATTTTACATGAATTTGGTCTTGGCCTCCTTGCTCTTCAAATTCTATGTCACCATGGATGAGGTTAAACAAAGTGTGATTTTGTCAGTCCCAATTGACACTTGTGGGAGATGGAATGCCAATAATATGGCTATGTTGGTTGATGGCAATGGAATAAGGGCTAGCTGCATAATCCTCATAAAAGATATTATGAGAACTTGTGGTAATGCTAAATTAATCATCCTTAAAAAAATGATAAGGATCACAAATGTATTAAAATTGATCTACAAGGCATGCAAAACCAATATTGTAATAGTCATGAATGTATTATGTTTCTAAATCTGATTCTAATTCAAAGGAATCCCAATCTAATGTTGAGATTAAGGTTGATTCCACTACTGATGTTAAATCTAATGTTGATTCTAGAATAGAACCTAACTCCAATGTTGAGTCTTCATTTTATAGGTAATCTATTATAATAATGTCTTGTTGAATGATTAGTATTGGACAAGTTTCAACCTATGATGGCATAATGGGCTCCATAAATAATAGTTTATCAAAATGAGACTCCTTAACAATGGGAAAAAGGTCAAGAGACAACTCCTCAGAGAATGGTTTATCAATAAGAGGCTCTTGAAAAATAGGCATATGGTCAAGGTAATTATTTTCCCAAAGGTAGTTATAATCATTAAAAAGTGACTCAGTAAAGACTAGCTCATCAGAGTGAGACTCCTTAACAATAGGTATAGGATTGAAAGGTGGTCCATCATAGGTTGACTTACCACAAATGGTGGGTTCAATAAAATCATCTTGGATTGGTTGGTTCTCTTGGCCTTGGTTTCTAATGAGTTAGGAGATACCAATTTTGAACACATCTTGGTCTTTGAATTATTAGCTTGATTGAGGGATTGATGGGATTGGTACTGGATGAGGAATGGTCTATGGTTGGATAATGGTATGGCATTGGGGAGTATGATTGCTCATATAATCCAAAGGATGAAGTCCTAAAATGGTAAAAATATGGTGGTGTGGAGCTTGGTGGTTCACATAAGCTAAAGAACTAGGTTCTAGAATGATAAAAGGGTGTTGTAGAGCTTGATTTCTCACATAGGCCAAAGGATGAGGTCTTAGAAAGACAAGTTTGGGGCATTTTGGAGCATGGTTTCTTGAATAAGCCAAAGTATGAGGTCTTGGTATGGAAATGGTATGACATTTTGGTCCTAAAATAGAAATGGTACGATATGGTCAAGCCTGATTTCTTACATAAGCTAAAGCATCCAAGTCCTCCTCACAAACCACATCATCCTAGTCAGTAACTTGATTTGTATTTTTTGTATTTTGACTATGTTCCCCATATGAAGTATTATAGGGAGAATAATAAAAATCCTTAGAAAATCTATCTTTGTAGGGGTTTCTAATCAGATTTTGTGTGGCCATTCTATCATAAATTGGATTGTACATGACTCCACCATAAGTGCAGCTACACATATTCACATAAATGATGAAATATATGAAACAAAAGGCTAAGAGTTTTGTAAACTCTTAAAAACTATGTCCAAAGGACAAAAGGTTCAAACTTGGTCTAACTTGGTCAAAAGGGTGGAGTTGTATCTCCAAAATGGTCTAAAAATAGATATGTGTCTCTAAAATGGTTTGTGCTAAGATTTGGCATAAAAAAATATAACATCAAATGTCTAATGTCAAATGTCATACACATAAAAGGTCAAGCATCTAAATAAAAACTAGCATGTCAAAGGTCTAGATCAAAGTTTTCTAAACAAGGTCTAAATTAGGAAAGGGAAAAGAGTCACTAGGTCTTTTATCCAAACATGGAGTCAAAATCTAGGATAAAATAGGTTTTGATAATACTTTTGGCCAAACAACATCAAAATCTAGGCTTGAAAAAAAGGATTGATGTGATTTTATTTAATCTAACAAGTTTGGAAATGTCTTTGACATAGACCCATCACACAGAATCAAACATAAACATCATCAATTGGTATAAGTCACAAGCTAAAAAGAACCTAGGTAAAAGGTTGTGTTTTCCCAAATAAAGGCACAAATAATGATGATGATGATGATGATGATAGGCTTTATGAACAAACTAGACAAAAGTGAATAGCATAACTATGCTAGACAAAAGACTCTCAAAGAAACTTGAAATGGTTGAAACTTTGAAACAACTTAGACTCTATGCAAATAGGCCTATGAAATAATTTTAAAAATAATTTGAGCATCATAACAATGTTAAAATGCTCAAAACGTGTGATAAATACTTGTTTCAAGATTCTAAGGCAAAAATGGTTTACCATGATTTCAACAGCATAACACTACTCTCCTCAACTTAAATGATACCCACACACAGAGTTGGATAAATTTATCTAAGGCATGAGTGTCTTATCAAATGAATAAATGGACAAATAGGATGGGTAGTCAAATTATAGGATTCAAAGTGTTAGTAAACATGCAAGATGACTTGAGTCTTAATAAATGATGATAATGATGTTGAGTCTAAAAAAACGGCCCTCAATTCAAATTGGGAATTGAACTCCAATTAAAACAAGTCAAGTGCAAAGTGGTAGAACCAATTTAAAACATCAACCTTTAAAACTTGGAAGAGTCTAGTTTCAAATCTAAATGATCAATGGGGGACTTAAAAAAAATGTGATAAAATGTCTAGACTTAAATGGGTAGCATAATTACACCAAATTGGAAGATATGACACAAAGTGTATGATGATGAATTTGAACAAGGAAAAGATGTTTTTACTTGGGTAGCATAATGTCTCCTTATTCAAAGAAATTTGGGGACCATATGTTTAGTTAAGTCATTTATGTTAACACCAAGTTTTGACTCTCAAACAAGACCAAGTAATCTAAGACCAAGATAAAACAACTAACTAATCACCTTAAATCCTAAACTGACAAGGTATGGAAAAGTGGGGTTAAATAAACTAATATTTTTTCAAATGTTTTACATGGATCAATTACACAATGAATTTCACACCAAATGATGAAAAATAAATGCACTTTAATTGGGTGTCTGTGGCACTTGACTTGTTAAAAATTCTTTCCCTTTTTTCAACCACTACATACATCACTTTCTCAGTGTAATGTGATGTCCAATGTATAGATACATCTTTTTGCTTAACCCCAACACTAAAAGATGGTTTAACCAATCAAACCTCTAATCTTAGTGTGGGTGATGAAGTTGATGCTAGGAGATGAAATGTCAAGTCAAAGCTTTCATATAAAACTTGTGGGAGGTAATGAATTCTTCCTTGCAAGCCAAGTTTGCATAAAATAAATGACTTAAAATAGAAATACTTTATGGTCTCATCAAGATCACCCAATACTATTATGATATTTTGGGGAGTGCTTTAAACAACATTCTTTCTATGCCTTGGACTAGGAATGCTTGTAATACGAATGATGTTTTTGATTCCAAAATTTCCCTAAAGTGGATAGATGGAATAACATACACACATGAACCTTATTTTTTCTAATCAATTAATTTATCATATATTTAATACAAACTTGACAAATGAGTCCAATTTTAAGCACTAAAACAAAAGTTTGGTGATGTTTTTTTGACCCCTTGGTCTTAAATTATAAAAACATGTAAAGATTAGAACAAAAAGACTAAATAAAACAATAAGCACCTACATTCATTTCAAACCCAAATTTTTAAGTGTTCCATACTTATCATGCTAAAGATTCATTTTAGGCACCAAATTTGAAGTGTGCATGATTTATACCAAATTCTTTTTAAAACTCCAAACTAAAGTGTATGATTAGTTATAAATACCTAAATTAACTTCCAAACCATCCTTTCAACCTGAAAAAATAAGATTAGGACTACATATTTTGAAGCACTTTATGGGATGAGATAAGGACTTTTGAAAAATAAGCTCTCAAGTTGACAGTTAAGTTGGGTTGACAGTCAAATTTGATTGACAAGTGATTTAGGTTGGAAGTCGAGTTGGGTTGATAGATGAGTTGGATTGGTAGGTGAGTTGGGTTGATGAGTGAGTTATTTTGGTATATTATTTGGGTTGATAGGTGAGTTGGGTTGATAGGTGAGTTGGGCTAGACAAGTGAGTTGGGCTACATAGTCCTGAGAACAAAATTGTGGCTTAGAAAAAATGTATTTTTGCTCAAATTTTTATCTTGTTTGCCTCTACACTCCAATATCCTACATGAAAATTATTATTATGTTGCTTATAGGTGTAATTTGACTAAATTTGTGAGGCTAGGTCCCACTGGGCATGCCATTATTTAACATAGGATTGCAATAGGGGGAGATTAGTATGGTGTTAGTGAATGAAATCAAACCCAAACAAAGAACACACTAAGCTAACACCCTAAGCCTATCTCAAGGGGGGATAATATTAATGAAACCAAATTATAAACATAACTAGAATGCAAAGACAAATAAATCCTTCATCTTCTTTGGATGCTCCAAAGATCTTGTTGAAGTGGCTTGCTTGGCTTGTGCTCAATGAGTCTTCATCAAAAGAGGCTTGGCTATCTCCTCTTCCCCTTGGTACCTTTGTGATGGCTTTAGATTTGGATTGGTTCAAAAATTTTACATTATAACACTAATTATAATGGATTTTTGAATTATTTGTGCATTATAACTTTGCAGTATCCAAGCTTAAAATTCATGTTCATGGTTCTTCTATTTATAGATTTTTTAAGCGGTTTAGGATCAACCATGACTGTCCATCTAAAGATTGAGATGTGTGGCCATGAATTAATACAAATTATGTAATTAAATTCATAAATATCCCCCATAAATATTTGGAAAGAAGGGGAATTTAAGAGGCATGAAGGGTCTTAATGAGAAATGGGGTGGCTTAATCTTGATATTTTATGCATTTATGGCTTATGGATGACACCCGATATAAATTATGTCATTTGATGATGAAAATATTAAATATTAATTTCCAAAGAAAAATATTCAAAAATTTCCATGTAAAATTAACTTAATATCTTGATTTGGTTTAATTATCCTTAAACATGATTAGTCAACTTTGATGCAAATCTTGGTAATTTGTGCATAAATTAATCAAATTGGTTAAAATGTCATATTATTGGCTCAAATTTTGATTGGGTTAGAATTGGAAGTTGATTTTAGATGTATTGGAACCAATATCCCATTTAGGATGTTTCAATACAAAATAACAAAGGCACATGTTTTGTGCAAGAAATTTGGTAGAAAAGAGCAATCCAGAGCACTTAAGTACGAAAATGTCATTTTGACTTGAAATGATCTGATCAAAGTTAGTTACTTCATAAATTTAATTACCCAATTTAATAATACTTTGGTCAAAATTGGCACTTGAATGTATCAATTTCAAATCATTTAATGTGTTTTAGTGTTTTTAGGCCAAATTATGCATTTTGGTATAAATTAGTCAAAAGCCTGGTTAGAGGTTATCAATGGCCATTTTTAGGTGTCTACAATTTATACTATCATGGTAATAATATTATCTAACTCTCTATTGATAACTTCTACCTATCTATTTACTTATGGGTGGTATGGATAATATTTCCTATGGTTGACTTGGTAGAGCTTTGTGAATGCTTGAATCATATTGGACATGAACTAGGGTCCCTGATCACACACTAACTCTCTAGGTGTTTCAAATCTCTACATGATCTTAGAGTATATGAAATATGATGTTTCCTCTTATATTTTTAATATAATAGATTGTACTTGAGCCCATTTGGTCACATAATCTATACATACTAGAAAATACTCCTTCCCTTGAGAATGTGGATCAATGGGCCCAATAAAATCCATGCCCCACTTTTATAAGGGTTCCAAAACCACTTGAGATTGGAGGGGAATTTTATAATATAGTGTAGGTTTACCCATTCTCTAGAATGGATCACATTACCAGATGTAATTCATTACCTACTTATGAAGAGTTGTCCAGTAGTAACCATCTCCAAGGATCATGTGCACTATCCTCTTAACAGAATAGTGTCCTCTACTAGGTTCATCATGGAAAGCATGAATGATGTCATATAATTCATTTTATTTCACACACCTAAAAAAGACATGATGAGGTCCATACTTAAAAAATATACCATTAATCCATTTAAAATAAGAACTTTCTTTAATAAAACATTTATTTTATTTCCTAGTGAATTGAAAAGGAAACTTCCATATAGTCAAAACGTTTGCTATATCATCAAACCAAGATGACTGTGTTGTAACAAAAAATAGTTATTCATCTAGGAATTTATCTTTTATATTTCCTTATTCATCTACATTTTTTAATCTAGAAATAAAGTCAATAACCACATTGAACTTACCAATTTTATCAATAATTATTTTGTCAAATTCTTGCAATAGTAATAGCCATCTTATGATTCTTCCTCCTACCACTGGTCTATTCATTATGTATCTGATAGTTACATGGATAGTATATACAAATATTCTGTAACCATTTATATAATGTCTAAACTTATTTATTTCATAAATTACAAGGAATTCCTTCTTGGTGATTATGTAATTTTTTTCAATAGGATTCAAGTTCTTGCTAATGTAATATATGGCATAAATTTTTCCTTCTTCATCTTTATGTCCTAGAATTGCCCCCATATCATCATTATATGTATTAGTGTAAATATGGAAGGGATATGATCAATTAAGTCCTCTTAGAACTGGGGCAAAACTCATTTTTTCCTTAATATTCTCAAAGGCTTGTTGGCAATATAGACTCCAAATAAACTCACTTTCTTTTGTCATCAAAGCAAACATAGGATCAGTAATTTTTATAAAATATTCTATAAAGATTATATAATATCCAAAATATCCTAGGAATATTTTGATATCACTCTAGTTTTTAAGATTAGGTAATTTTGAAATGACTTCAATTTTTTTTGGAACCGCCTAGATTCCTTTTGTAGAAATATGATGTCCTAAGACTATCCCTTCCTATACCATGATAAAAAAAAATTCATGTCTCAAGGATAAATGGTGTTATTCACATATTTTTATTAATTTTCTTAGATTATTCATAATTTCATCAAAGGATTCTGCATCAATGGTGAAATCATCCATGTAGACTTTTACACAATCATTGGTTAAATCTGAAAATATGGCTAAGACTGCTCGTTGGAAGGTTGCAAGTGCATTTGAAAAATCAAATGGAAATACCCTATATGAAAATGTCCCATGGAAAATTAAATGATATTTTATCCTAATATTCAGGTGCCACTTATATCTACTTGCACCCACTAAATCCATCTAAGAAAGAGAAGTATTTTTCCCTGCTAAGTTGTCAAGTACTTGGTTAATAAAGGGTAAAGGAAAATAATCTTTCATTGTTGATTTGTTTAGCTAATTATAGTCAATGAATAATCTCCATTTAGAATTTTATTAGGAATAGTAAATAAGGGAGAGACCTATTGTATTTTAGAGATAGGATATATGAATCCTACTTCTAACATTTTTTATTTATTTTAGTTTTCACAATGTTTCTTAAGGCATGATTAATTCTTCTATGATGTTGCCTAACTAGTTTAATGTTATATGTGTAGATATGATGGGTGAATACAATAAGATGGATATATTCATGTATTTATATTCCCAATAAAAATATTTAGTGTGTTATTGAAGTACATCAAAGACTTTTACTTCCTGATCATCTGTTAACCAACTATTTATGTTGAGTAACTTCTCTAGTGATACTGATATTTGCTTAGTGCATGGATGAAGAGAATATATTTGTTTAAATTCACTCATTAAATATTTGAGAGGAAAGGGATGTTTCAATAACATATGGAATGTGACAAAGTCTTTGATAAATTTTTCTCCTAGAGGAATCACTCCAACTAGGGGACAACAAAAGGCTATCAAAAAAGTATTTTGACCTTCATGTGACCATTGCATAATGTTGTGTTGGATGTCTGTAGGGTTATATATAGTTATAGAATAGGTTGAAAAGGATGGATTTTCATAAGGATAAGAACATCTCTCTTCATATATTATATCATAGTTCATAGCTAGTCAGACAAAGTCCATAGTGATACTGATAAAGTCTATAGATGGACTGCCAAGGTCCATATCTAGACTGTCAAAGTCTATAAATGGACTATCAAAGTTTGTGTAATTCTTGATACTTATTGATAAATCATAATATATTTATTACACATGATCAATGATTGTGACCATAGATAGAGAGGAGATATTATCATGTTTTTTTTTAGGTTTATCTACCCATAACTATTTTACAAGATTAATTTATGGTTATTCAGGTGGATATAGAGAAAGTGCTTTGCTTTAAGACCATTTGAGATGGTCCTATCTCTTGATATACAAGAAATAAAAGTTTCCATTTTTGCTAACCAAGGCCTTCTTAGGATCAGTGGGTATCCAATTTCATTTTTTTTAGGTTGGAGAACAATGAAATTAATTAGGTACTGCCATGACTCTATAGTTATTATTATATTCTCTATGATGTAATATGGTTTGGAAGTAAAATGATATGACATTTTTAAGATCGTGGAGGTGGGTTTCATACTTGTTAGAGAGATTTTACATGGTTTCATTATTCATTACATTAATATTATCTCCTAAGTCCATCAATAAATTTGGTATCTCTTTATTTCCAATCATAATAGAAATTATAGGACTCTCTTGGTCCCCATACTTGGGTATAAGGATCTTACCTACTAATAAATTGGTAATATTTCCATCTACCCATATAGTCTTGGGATATTGTCTTTTCCTTCTAGGTGTCTTAATGCACAAATTTTTTATTACTCTATTGAGTCCTGGAATGTCTCTAATGGCTTGAAATAATGGTATTTATATATGGAGTTTTTTGAGCTCCTAAATCAATTTAGATTCCCTTTTGTCTTCTACTTCCTTCAATAATTTTGGAAAGAGAACAAGTGGAGAAGTTGTGGTGACTTCCTTTATTTTTAGGTTTATCTCTTAACTCTTCTTCTTTAACTGGTTAAGTTTATTGACTTATTTTTTCAAGAGGCATTTCTATGATGATAATATGAGGTTCTTGTAATATTTTTCCTATATGTTTACACATTAAATAACACCTATCCCTATAGTTTCACCTTGTTCATTAATATAAACATGCATATTATTTGGATTTGTTACTGGATGGGTAGTTAGTCAAGGTTGGTTTACTTGTTCTATCAGGGGTGCTTGAGTTCTTAGAGGATCCATCAATTATTATTGTTATGGAAACCTCCTTTGTTGTTGGTTATAGTTTGGGTTAAGGTTCCAATGTTTATTTACCCATAGTTTCTAATGAGATTGGGGTACCTAATGTTGTTGAATAGGTTGAGGCATCATCCATGGTTGTGGCATCCATTCTTAGTTGCCCCACTGAGGTGGCTCTACCCTCAAACTTATGAAAGTGCATGTCATGGTGTAAAAGGAATCCTTAGGCCAAACTATTATGGTTGATTTTTTGAGAAGGCATTTCTTTGACTTTGCACATAGTTTAATTATTTTATGGTCTGTATATTCTATTTAAGATGGTTTTTAAGAGTAGGAATGTGATTAAATTTTTTTGCATCATGATCCTAAGCATCACATATTCCACAAATTTATGTTTTATCTTAAGGACAATCTCTAAGTGCATGTTTTAATATGTACTTTGGGTATAAATTTATAGTTATTCAGTGTTATTTTTATATTTAGCTTGTAATTTATCTATGTTATGTTGAACTAGTATATCTATTTCAAAATTTTCTAGTTCCTCCATGCTTTGGCTCATATCACTAGATTTCCCTAGCTTACCTCTCCTATTATTAGGTTTTATCCTAGAGTAGTTGGTACATAATTGTGTAATCTCTTGGAAGTCTAGTTTGGTAATATCTCCCTTCCCCATAAGATTCAAAGAATCCTTAGAGGAATCATTTAATCCTTTAAGGAATTTTTTTTTTGATTACTTCCTTAGATAGCTCATATCCATACCTATTATGGGCAAAATCAAACTGGTCTAGATAATCTTCAAGGTTAATCTTCAAGGTTCTCATCTTCATTCTATTTTAACTTGAAGAATTATTATTTTCTATCATTGATCCTATAGTAATCTTGGTATTTATCTAGGAATATAATTTCCATTTATCTCCAAGTGTTGATAGAGTTTCCTACTAGGACCATAAACCACCTCATTTTTTCTTCCTTCAAGGTAGAGGGAAATATTTTCAAATTTTGATTGTCTAAAGTGTAATCATAGGTTTGGTATAGAAATTTGAGTTCAAAAAAGAATTGGTCTGGGTCTTCAATAGATAGATCTCTAAAGGTAGGTAGATTGGATGGGGAAATATTTTTCATTATTGTTTTATCATCATTGTCAAGGATGATGAGGTAAGAAAAAGTCCTCTCAGGAAGATTTATGTGAGTGTTTTATACATGACCTAAATTTTATCACATTGTAAATAAACTTCTATTGAGAGTAGAGGATCCTTCAAAGTCTTATGAAAGTTCACTGTCTAAAATTTATATTTTTTTAGAGGAAGATTCCTCTAGATCCTAGGATGTACTTCCAAAAGACTCTCTTATCTATTTATTCAAGTTCTTTGTCTTTTTTATTACCTTTATCATCTCCCATAAAGTATGAGGATCTTTTGGAACAAACCTTCTTTATGAATCCCTTTGTCTACTCATATTCCTATATTTAAAAAGAGAGTAGTTTTCATTATATTTTTGGTTTCTTTTAACTATTAGCTTAATATTTTACCATACTAACACTTTATAATAAATCCCCAGTAATGGTCCTAAAAATGATGGGTGTCATTTTCATCCATTAATTTAACCAATCAATATTGGTGTCATTACTTACTAGGTCTAGTGTCCAAGGCTATCTACATTAAGGTGTTTATTAGGTTCAACAAACAGTGTTGGTTGGGGGGGGGGAGGGGGGTTTAGAGTTGATCTATCTTAAGTTTCTAATTATTAAAGTTTTAACTAAGTGTTAAAAGAAACACACTTGCTCAAAAGGTAAACACACAAAACTGAATGAAATGCTTGAAATAAATCACACAATGATATTGAAAAGTAACCACACTAAAATTGAATATCAAATCCACACTTAAGCTAAGTTGTAGAATTAAGATTACAAAAATTAAAGAAATGATAAATTTTCATTTGAATCATAAAACACACACACATTAATAGTGTATTTAACTTGCAAGTTGTCAATCTAATCAAATAAAGTATTTTATTAATTCAAATTAAAAATAAATAAGAAACAAATTATAAATACCAAAAGTACACACATATTTTATCCTTGGGGAATGGGCCCATACTCACCCTTAGATTCAAAATTAAAACAATTCATTTTTTAGGAAGCAATTTTGACTAACGTATAGAAATGAAAGAGTATTATTTTTTTAGAAAATATTCTTGTATTATATATTCAAAATGAGAATTCTTACAATGTTTTACACCCTCAAAGATCAAGCAAGGATATACCTTTGTAGATACAAATTAAACTAACTATCCCTATATATTAGGTAACAACTTAACTAACTAAACAAGAGAATATTCATAAAGATTGGTTTATATGGCCAAAATAGGGAGGAACATTATAAAAAAGATCCACACATGGTTGGGGAGATCCCCATGAGATTTTTAACTACTTCTTCAAACCATATTTGGTTACCAAATCTCATATACAATGTATTCATATCATCTTGTCCAAAGTTGCATCCTATATCTACTAGCTTCTATAAATGGAAAGCTACATCTATATATAGAAGTCTATATATAGATATATGCAAAAATAAAAAGTATCTAAAAGATATATGGAGGAGTCTATATCATCATGAAATGGTTTAAGGAACCTTTTTAATTCTTTGGAAACATGTTTTAGATGAGTCTATAGCATGTTGTGGAATTTTGTAGATCGACTATCAAAATCTACAGCTCGACTATCAAAATCTATAGCTCAATTGTCAAAATTCATAGCTTGACTATGAAACTCCATAGCTATTTTTCAAGGTCTAAAAAATGCCTAGAAAAGTATATAGCTTTGATAGAATGATAATTTTATGACTAAGGCCCTTCATTGTCTTCATGGAATCATATCAAACTCTTATTTAGATGTTCTAATACATGTACATATCAAAAATGGAGGACTAAACATGCAAACAATTAGAAAATTATGTAAAGAATGCTAACTCAAAATCACATAAGCTTAAATAGACAAAAACATCCATAGTATGTCATATAATAGTTATAATACATAAGACTACATGTAATGCTCAACCTAAATGGCATATTAATGGTTGTGAAGGATGATATATTATGGTTATAATGAGTCATAGTGTCAACTCATCATTATCCACTAAAGCCATTGATTTGAAATTATACTATAGGAATAAATATGACTCGATAATGGTAAGGATCATATATAATTTGTATGACATGATATCTGCTAGAATGTACTATGATTTTTCCACCACACTATATGAATAGTACATGAGAATTTATAGAAGATAAATAAAGGTAAAACTATTCATGATTTCTGCTATGGTTCTTCATTACTAATACTTGAAATATATTTTACACATATCATTCTTAGACATGAGAGGTGGGTATAATGTTATTTAGACACCCATAAGATCTTAAATCCTAGAGGCAATGAAAAATATCCACATATTAAAGCAAGTAGAAATTTTTAACACTGGGAAAGGACACTTAGGATTATGATAGAGGGAAGGTTTTGAATATCTAAGGAAATTGGTCACAAGTATTTTATAGATATTAAATGTTTAATAGACATAGTAAAAAAATTTCATTAAACCCTTAATTAAAAACATTGTGACTCTCCCACCTCTACCTTATGAAGTTATCTATAAGCAGGTTGAGGTAGTCATTACTGCATCCAAAAGTCTACCACCAGACCCTAAGGCACAAATAATTTTCAATGAGATGGGGTAAGGTCATCAGTAAGAAGAGTAATAAGGGGAAACCAAGAAAAATGAGGATCCATTATTTTTAGGGGGAGAAGAGGAATCTAAACCTCAAGTTGGTGTCTATAAGTCCTCTAAACTAAAGAAACTAGTTATTGACATGAGGACTTTGAATGAGGAAGACGAAAAAGAAGATAACATAAATACATTTGTGGTCAAATACTCTACCATAAGTAAATATTTGGGATAATAATATATGGCATAAAATGGGTACCCACCGTACAAACTCAAGAACAAGAAAGTCTTACATAGAATGGGCTTGTCTTCAAAATCAAAATATGAATTCCATAGTACAGAAAAACCTGAGGCATCCCCCACTGCATCTCTCATTATAAGACAAACCCTATTACATATGAGTGTGAATAAAAGAGAAAATATCCAATCACCATAGGTATAACATAAAGAAAATAAAAAAATAATGGCTAAATATAAAGCCAAAATGGTAATAATAGACTCAGAGTTAGAGTCATCAGAAAGAGTAGATGACATAGAAATATAAGAAGAGAAATACGTGACTTTTCAAGTACTAGATATGAACAACCTCATCAATATTTGTCACAATAAAGGAAAGATAAGTAGATTAGGGAGCCTACGTAGAAATGCAGATGCCACCAACCAAGGTAGAGTGATAAGGGTAGTTATGGATTACATTGAGTTGAGTGCATTCACTCTAGAGGATGTTATATAAGAATCCAATAATATTTACAAACCATCCTCATTAATACCAAGGAAATAAGTAAATAGGCTAAAATCATAGTGTAAAAATACAAAAAAATCTCTTAAAACGACCACCGTAAAGTCCCCTCTACCTCCAATTGAATAGAAAAGATTGTGGAAAGAATGATAAATAGATTTAATGTCTAAATAAAAAATAGATATGGTCATTGAGGAATAATAGAAAATAAAAAAATATATAGTAACTAAGGAACTAGAGGAAGAAATGATTTAAAGCTACAAACTAGAATAAGAGATAAAGGAAGAAAATAGGAAAATTCAATAAATTACATAATTAGCCACCCAAAAGACTAAAAAACTATTAGATAAGGAGAAAATAGTGAGGGAACAATCATATAATGAGGAGGAAAAAAATAAAAGATAGGAATAAGAGGAGAATAGAATTGCATAGGAAAAATAAAAATATTACAAAAGAGTTGAATAAAAATAAAGAACAAGAAGCAATAAAAAAGAAGAACAAAGAAAGACAGATAAAAAAATGAAAGGAAAATATAGGAAGATAGTAAAAATAAATTAGATGAGGAAATAAAATAAAGTTGGTGGATCTCAAATACAAATAGGAAATTGACCAATAGAACAAGAAACTCGAACAAAAGAGGCTAATAGAGTAACCAGTGGATCCACAGAGGAAGGGGAAAGAGAAGGAGATAAGTTTGAGAATACAAGATATCACCTAAGATGCCACAAAAATAAATTTGAGAACAATGGGGGTAAGCTCAAGTGCTATAAAAAATATCATGGCTCTACTAGCATAGATCAAATCAAAAATGGCCAAACATAAACAAAATACCTCTACCATCCTAGAGCCATCAATTTTCCTCCAACCAACTAGAGGAGGATAAATTGAAGTGGCACTAAAACATTTAAATCTAATTAATAAGGAAATGGTAGATTAGACTCTCATCCAAAGCACCAAAGGATATTGGATGATGTGATGTGTTACCTTGGACAAAAAAATTAATATATGTGTATCTATCCTAACCATCACTAGGCCATAATTTGATCCTAATACTACTCTACCAATAGAATAATAGTTTGTAGATATAATTTCATCATCCACTTTAAAGTTGTAGTGGATAAAGGCATCATCAAAATTGAGGCTCGAGAGGAATATAAGTAGGAGTTGTTAGGGTCACTTCTGGGGGAAAATTAGGCCAATATAAAACATACAAGGAGTAAATAGGGAAGATGAAGGATAAATTAGAGGATGCAACCATGTACTTCACTTACTCACTCAATTGACCATTATGGAAAACATATAATAAAGTTGAGTCAGGGAAATAAAAATAATAATTGAGTGTGGCCTCAACTAGTTTTGGATCTTAGAACATATATTCCATCATTGAATGAGATAAAATGATATCCTTGCATGAACACTATAAGGATAAACAAATAGAGTGGATATCTATATATAAGTAATTGGAAGACAATGGTGAGTTACTAATCAAGAAAATGGATAAAATGGAGGTCTGCCTAAAGACACATATCGATTACCTAAATTCATTAAACAAAGTTCCTACCCCAAATGACATTATATCGGAGGCAAAGGAGAATGTGGCTATTGAGAATATGATTGTAGAGGCTGAAAAGTTCATTTTGGATTGGGATAAATTTTCTTATACTATGATGATAAAGTACCAAAGTATCTACCTAAGGAATGGGCACATACTCCATGATCTCTAGTAGTGTACCATAGCAATTCCCATAATTTTTTTACACTTAAGTGGATTGAGGTAATTTTTGGTACCTTTAAACACTTCAAATTTTCTCAAGGATGAGACATAGAGCTAAAAGTTAGGAAATTTTGGTAGGATTATCTATTAGCTAAGAAACTACATTGTAGGTACCAAATAATTGATTTCATTACTACATCGACATAACACTCATCTAGGATAATAAAATAGATGATTCTAGAAATTGGAGATATAGTAATAAATAAGGATCTATAGATACAAAGGGAGACTTTATTAAAGAAAATATATGTCTCATATAGACATGACTATTGAATTGTGTTGTTTTGGCTTCGTATTTATACCATAACTTATTATAATAGATAGATAGGCAAAGAAGAATATATAGGAATAAAGATAGATTATACATAGGATATAATTTAGAGTAACCTATATATTTGTGGTATAGAATAGAGAGCATATAAACATGTGTATTTGATGATTATATCAATATATATTAAAGATAAGAGTTAGGATAGAAAATAATGTGTATTGTGCATGCATTATGATAAATATAGGCACTACCTATTTTTAAGTGAATATTAAATAATCTAAATAATACTAACCCTTTTAATACATTAATTTCAATAAAGTTAACCTACTTAACATAAAACCATCTATAGTTGACCGTTTCAAATTTTATGTCAATAATATGTTTCAATGTTCCCTCTTTATCCACCAATCTCTTATATGTTTATCAGATCACTCACATTAGTTAGGGAAAGAGAGTTGAGTTCACACCTAATTTAGTGGTTGTTATGTAAGTAGACTGATTCCTTTTTGTATTTGGTAAAGTAGATAACCAATCATGATTATATACTTTCTAACCTTTTTCTCATCATCAACAATCTACTACATTGTTCACTCATTTAGATAGGTGAGTAAATTATGGCATGAATGTTTAGGCCATCTCAACTATCACTACCTAGAGCAACTAAATCATCATGATATGGTTTCAAGGTTACCACATGTTTGTTTTTATGATGGAATTTCCTAAGGTTGCATTCTTGGTAAGCATCCTAAGGAGAAGTATGACAAAGACAAATTATGGAGAGATGCATAGATGTTGGAGCTAGTTCATAGTGATATTTCTAGACCATTTTCAAATCCTTTATTCAACATGACTAAATACATGCTTACCTTCATCGATGAAATTTTGAGGTATAATTTGGATTATTTTATTAAGCATAAATCTAAAGTATTTGATCATTCTTAGGAATTAAAGGCTCTTGAATAAAAATAGTCATGTAAAGCCATAAAGATTTTGTGCATCGATAATGGTGGTAAATATGTAAATAACCATTTAGAATAATTATACAAATCAGAGGGGATTGAACTGCAATGTATAGTTCCATATAATCCTCATAAAAATGATGTTGTAGAGCATAAGAATAGGTCCTTGAAGGAAATGGCCAATTATATGCTACACTCCAAGTCTCTTGCACCTTAGTCTTAGGTCAATGCAATCAACTATGCTTGTTATATCTAGAACTGAGTTATTCATAGAGAATTAAATGGAGTCACTCATTTTTAATCTTGGAGTGGTAAAAAACCCACAATTAATCAATTTAGAGTGTTTGGATCTCCCATTATAGCCTACATTCTAAGGCATAAATGTAAAGAAATGGAACCTCAGAGTCAACCTAGCATATTATTTGGATATCCTGAGGGTATTAATGGATACAAGTTTCTATATCCCACCACTCATGAGTTGTTCATTAAGAGGAGTGCTTATTGTTAAGAAGGCTCTTTGGAATCGACACTTGACACCTTTCCCTCTTACTTAAACACATTAGGATTTGATGATAGTTATGATGATTTAGATCCACATGAGTAGCTTCTTAATGATCCAAACTATTATTTTATTTTTTATAATGAGAGTAATGTTGGGGACTCACCTCCTCTTTATCCAAAAATATCATTAGAGGGTAAGGAATCTCCTCCTAACTATCTAATTTTTGGTCCTATTTGGGATATATAAACACTTCAAAGTGCTAGCCATTGGGTTGGAAATCCATCAAACAATAGGGGAACACATTCATAGTTATAGAGTTCCCCAAATGCATTCATTGCATTTGATTTTGATACACAATCCTTTCATAAGGCATCAAGCAATCTTGAGTGGGATACTTATATGGAAGAAGATTATGGTTCCTTGCTGAGGAACAACACTTGGGATTTAGTCCTTCTTCCTAAGGGAATAAAAATTATTTGATGTAGGTGGATCTACTAAACAAAATTTGTAGTAGAGGCTTATGTATACAAGTTCAAATCATGTTTGGTAGTGTAGACATCCACTTCCTAACACCATTATGTTGAAATTGTCAATTTTACTCAAAATGAAATCAAGTACACAATTTAGGTCAAAATCACTAAAATGAGCTAAATGGTTTGAGCTTGTCATATATAATTTCTGATTTAGGCTTAATGTATCTCTGAATGGGGCAATGCATTTTAAGTGATCATTAACTTTTCTCAAATCATTTACAATCAAAATGATGAAAACATAATTTGATGCTTTAAACCACTAAATTCTTCTAAATTAGAACCACACGACATGTGCATGTGTAATTTCATGTCAATAATGTCCTAAATGGGATATTGGTCCATACACAACTAACACCTTATTATAATTTTAATCTAGTCAAATTATGACCCAATAATATGAAATTTTAACTAGTTTGATTAAGTGTGTAACTAATTTACAAATAATTGCATAAAATTTGATTAATCTCACTTAGGAAAATTAATAAAAATCAAGGTCTTAAGTGGAAAATACATGAAAGTTATTGAATATTTATTGATTTGTAATATTTGCATGATTAAATGACATCATTTGTGGGGTGGAATCCATGAGCCATAAATGCAAAAAGTATTCCTCCCATGCCTTTTTAATGCCCCTTCCTTCTAAATATTTATAAGGGTATATATGTGTTGATGGCATAAAATTGCGCTAGATCCTACCCAATCAACAATGGGAAGTTTCAAGTTGTGGGACAATGCAACTTGAAACAACCTCCGGGTTTTAAAGAAGCTAGTCTCTTCTATTTTATGGTTGTTGGGGAAAAGGGATATGAGACTAAACAAAAACACAAAATGTAAGAATTAGAAACCTAACTATGGTGATGCACTTGAGTGTAATCCTAATCCTAACCTGAGCACAGAGTGACTATTATAGAATCCAATTACATTTAAGAGCAGACAAGTACATGATCAATGTAAAAGACTAGAATAATAGAAATAGAGGCTCACAACAGGGAAGTTTTTTTCTGAGATACAAGAATTGTCAACAAAGGCATAGTGTTCAATCTTCTTAATAGAATCCTAAAATCACATAAGAGGTGCAAAAGTCATGCATAGTTATGTATAAGTTCAGACTCCATAAAATGAGGAAAAAGAAAATAGCATTTCCAAATCACAACACTAGAAAATCTACAACATAAACTACTTTGTAATTGACATAGATAACATCAATAAGGGCATAGTGTTCAATCTTCTTAATGAATCTTCCAGTCATACAAAAGATGCAGAAACACACATAGTCATATAAACCTTTCAACTTAGGAAAATGGAACAAAAGCAAATGATATTATTGGTCAAAACTCTGAAAAGTCTAAAACTATAAAATTCCCCCTTCTTTCCTCCTATTTGATTCTTTTTCTTTTATAGCCTCGGATCACTCCTTTCATCACCCCCTTTCCCACGTAATCTTCTCTATCCTTCGCTCACAGGAGACAAATAGACAGTGCCTTCAATGCTATGGGGGGCTCCAAAAATCTACCAAATAAACTATTCCATCTACTCAAATTAACTCCAACTGATTTTCCCTCCATTTCACTTTGCAAAAATAGGTACATGGAACACTTTCTTATGTTTGAAATGGGAGTGGACACTTAGTCAATTATTTGAAAATCCTCTAGGCATCAAAAAATGACACTTGGAACTTTGAGCTAGATTCATCGAAGGCACATGGCTCTCTCCTTTTCTTCAGCTATGTTATAGTTTTATTTGTGACTCATATCAGACTCTTGCAGATGGCAACACTTGGCAGCTTCCACAGGCTTTGAAGTAACATCTAAGGCCCACCACAACCTTTATTCAATAATGAAACTCAAAGATGGTCTCTCAAAAATTAGCACATGGCTGCCTCCACTGCTTCTGGGAAGATACATGGCATCTTCTACTTCTTCGTCTAGGGGTGCATGACACCTTCCACTTTTGCTAGGGATGGAGTAGAGAGGGACTCAGAGAGTGACACTTGGCAGCCTTTGCTATGATTTAGTATAAAATGATGCCTTTATGCATTGAAGGAGAGCACTGGACCTAGGTCTTGAAACAAAGTCTCTCGGTAGTCGACATGTGGTGACTTCTGCTGCTTCTTCAAAAGGGGTAGTTCAGGGTCTTCGCAATTGCCACCTGGCACTTTCTGCTTTCTATGTTGCTTGGTCTATTGAAATTCTTTTCCAAAAAGTAGAATGAAACATGGATGCCTTTATGAGATTTAGACGCTGACATGTAGTGCGTTCCTCTTAACTTCTATTGGATACGTGGCACATTTGGTGGTTTTTTGGAAAGCCATTAAAAGGTCCTCGAAAGTCGCCAGTTGTCCATCTTCGTCTCCTAAAAAGTGACACTTGGCCGCTTCTGCTTGAATCCAATACTTAGGCCAAAGCTGAAATGGAAAGAAAAAAAGAGGCAAAAAGGGACCGTGTTTTGAGGATGACACTTAGCAACTTCCACTGCACTTTGACACTTAGGTAAAATGAACCTGTCCTCTGCTCCAAAATTTTGGTGCTACGACCAAGGTATTGCCAGAACCAAAACTGCAGTACTTGATTGAAAATTTAAATGCAACGTAGAGTAAAAATTTACTCTATAGTTAGTAGCGACCCTCAAGACTTTTGAGCCTACTCAAAAAGAAACTCCACCTTCTGCTAGATCAAAATTGTGAAAATTATAACTTAAAAACCATCAACATATGTTCAAAACACTTATTCAAAAGCAAGGCGGGGAAAACAATGGGAAAACAAGAAAGGGAAACTATTTAACTATAATACATAAGAGACCTAAGTCAATTGAAATGTTTTAAATAGATTCTATTTATAGCAATCTCTTCAGGTTCCCCTTCCATCGAATCTAGCTTGAAAGAATTCTCTTGCTTGCACACACGAATTTTATATGGGCTAGTCCACAGTGCTTCAAATTTGGTATGCTGACCTAGCTTAGCAACCCTTGTGTCCCATTTCAAGACAATTGAGCCCACTTCAAAATTAAGATTTGAAGTCCATTTATTAAAATAATTCTTAATCATTCCCTAGTGCTTGATCAATGAATCATGGGCCATGTCCCTCTTTTCTTGAACTTCTAGAAGTTCTATGAGTCTAACCTGCATGGGGCCATTTTCTTCAATCTCAATATGTTCGATTAGATGGAGAGCAGGGATTTCCAAGCTTAGGGGAATCATGGTAGACTTTCCATACACCAATTCATATGGAGACATTTTTATCACCTGCTTGGACGTGATTCTATCAGCCCACAATGCCAAATGAAGCACTTTATGCCACTCTTTATGGTGATCAGCCCCTATCCTTTTGATGAGTCTTATCAGGTTCTTGTTGGTTGATTCTGCTAGACCATTACCTTGAGGGTAATAGTTAGATGAAATATTTAGATATATTCCATGTCTCAAGGCAAAGTCAGATACTTTAGACCCCAAGAATGATTTAGCATTATCTGAAATGATGGTACGAGTCACCCCAAAGTGAGTAGTGATATCCCCTAGAAAATCTAGGATCACATTCTCTATTGCTTGTTTAAGTGGGACTACCTCAGTCCATCTGGTGAAATAGTCTATGGCAGTTAATATCCATTTGTGACCCATGCTAGACACTGGATTTATCATCCCAATGAAGTTGAGACCCCATTGAGCAAAAGTTTCATCCACAACTATAGGACTTAATGGCTTGGCTGCGTTCCTCTGCATCCCTATATAATATTGGTAGGATTGACATTTTCTAACCAGCTGATAACAATCTATAAATAAATTAAGCCAAAAATATCCTACCTCACTTATTTTTATGGTTGTGGTCTTTATATAAAAATGCCCCCTGATGCTCCATGATGCATTTCATGTAGTATCTTCTTGGTTTCAGCCTGTTCTACACATATTAGCAATTTCCCATCATAACTTCTTCTGAAAAGGACTTGTTTAATTAAAACAAAATGAACTCCCTATATCCTATAGTATCTTCTCTTGTTTTGAGGGAGTTCCCTTAGATAAATCCCATTTTTCATAAATTAAATCTTGCTTGTGACCCAGGATTCCTGATTAACCTTTTGTAACTTTAGCACTATCTCTGGCTCTTCTTCTGGATCTGCTTCCTCAGGTGACATCTTTTCCAGCTCTTGGGTTATATATTGGCATAGACCCCTACCCCTGACTAGCTTGGTGGGTCAGACCTCTACATCATATTCAAGGATCTTAGTGATCCAATTGGCTCTTTTCTTAGTACTCTCTCCCTCCATGATGTATTCTCTGACACTTGGGTGAGCCACGAGTATCAAAATTTTGCTTCCTGATATTAGATGCCTAAATTTCTTAAGGGCTTTCACCATGGCATAGGCTTTTTTTTCCACAAAATTTTACTTGGTCTCATAATCTCTAAGAGTTCTTGAGAAAAAGGCTATTGGGTGCTCCCCCTCTAACCTGTCATTCTTTTAAGTCAAGATAGTAGCAATACTCGACTCCCCTCCATAGACATACATTACAAAGGGCATGGAAAAATCTGGGTTCTTGAGCATTGGGGCTATAGAGATAGCCTTCTTAACCCCCTCAAAATCTTGCCTTCTTTTTGTAGTCCACTTGAAGACCAGATCCTTTTTAAGCAAGAGTGTCATTGGTCTAACCAAGCTTGCAAAATCAAATATGAATTTACTGACAAAATTGATTTTTCCCAAAAAGGACTGGACTACCTTTTTATTGGCTGGGAGAGGTGGTCTAGTATAGCTATGATCCTCTCAGGATCTATAGAAACCCCTTCCTTGGATACTATGTGCCCCAATAGTTTACCCTGAGGCACATCAAAAATACACTTCTTGGGACTCAAAGATATCCCAAAATCTTGACATTTCTTGAAGATAGACTCTAAATGATCAAAATGATCATCAACATTTTTTGAGAAAATAGTGAGGTCATCCAGATAGACCAGGATGACCTTGTTTATAAGTTCACCAAAAGCTATATCCATTGCCCATTGAAAGGTGGCTCCTGTGTTTGCTAAGCTGAATGGCATCTTCACGTAGGCAAATGTTCTCCATTTGGTGGTGAAAGCAGTTTTATACTAGTCTTCCTCTGCTAGCCAAATCTGATTATATCCAAAGAAACCATCAAGTAAAGAAAACCTCTCTGACCTAGCCAAAATTTGTAGAATTTGTTCCATGGAGGGCAAGGGATAGTGGTCTTTCAGAGATACTCTATTTAGATCTCTGAAATCTACACACAGTCTCATGTCTCCATTATTTTTCCTAACTGGGACCAATTTGATACCCAGGTTGAGTGTTTGATTGGAAATATTATTTTTGAATCTAAAAGCTTATGCAACTCATCTACCATTATAACCATTATTTTTTAATCTAAAATCGTCTACCTCTGTTTCTACCTGATGGGTTTGGATCCTTCAGTCAACTCTATTATATGCTAGATAATGTCTCTGTTGTATCCATGAAGGTTGTCATAGCTCCAAGCTATGACCCTGTCATACTTTTGGCACAACTCAATTAATTTTTCCTTTTCTTCCTGAGTTGTAAAATTCTTGACCTTTAGCCTCTTCCCGTTACTCACCTCTATCTTAGAATATTCTGCTTTATCTACTTAGAACCTTTTCTTTTCTAGGCTTACATCCTCTGGGTTAAACACATTTTCTAAGGTGATCAATCCTTTAGGGAGCTTATTAGTCCTTAATTGAATAATCTAATCACCATATGCCTCTTCAATTCTAGTTTGTAACTGATTTCCAAACTCATCTGATTGTTGTAAGAAAGAGACTACTTGAGTATCATTTCCAAACACTTGCCAATTCTCATCATTGTTTGGGATGGTTGGCCTCACTATAACTTTTATTGACTCATTGTTAACCAATAGGCCAGTAACTAGGTTAAACTGTGAGCCAATCTGAGCCATCATGTCAGCCTCAGAGTTTTGACTTCTAGGGATTATCTCAATATTAAAAGCTTTAAAATATTCTATCAAATCCTAGATCCTATGCTTGTAAGATCTCATTCTCACATTTTTGGCTACTGCCTTTTCCCGAATTTGTTTCACTACTAACTCTGAATCTCCTCTTACTTTTAGGTTCTTTATTCCCTTTTTCTTAGCTAATAGGAGCTCGTGTACTAGAGATTCATATTCTGTATCATTGTTAGTGCAAGCAAACTAGAATTGGATAGCCCTTACATTTTTTTCACCGTTTAGAGCAATAAGACAAATTCCTACTCTAGCACCATGTTTACTTCTCGCCCCATCAAAATTCAAAGTCTAGACTTTAGAATATTGATCAGTAGGTGCCTCTTTCCTTATAACATTTGGGATCACTTGATCCTCATCAAAAATGACATACGTCCCTAAACTAGTAGAGTCATAGTTCCCATACGGGTCACTACGCATCATAGCCAACAACTAGCTATTTTCTTCTTCTTGATCATGCTCAGTCTAGTCTCCTAGTTCTTCGACAAAATTTCTTTCTTCTTTATTCATCATGGCATGATCTGCTTCAAATCTTGTTGTTGGTTCATTGGTGATGTGGTCTTTGGACAGTGGTTCAGATAGGATTTTCATCTTTGAACCATATCTGGTTCTCAGGATGAGATGGGACCAGTCAAGAGACATATACCCTCTTATTTTTGCTATAAAGTCTCTGGATAAACATAAACAAAAGATGGGAGTATATCTATGACAATTATATCTTGGTTGACAATTATGTTGGGACATGTGTATAACTACAAGGGTAGTTGTTTTATTCTCCCTATGGTTTGCAATGTTTTACCGTCTAGCTGCATGACTCCTTTTGCAAGGGGTTCATATTTTATTTTCAAAGTATTAGCTATTTGCTTAGGCATCACAGTTGTATTAGCCCCTAAATCTATCAATGCATTATGTAGAATTTTATTTCCCACTATCAGAGTCAAATAGAAAGGCTTTGGCTTGGATTTACTTACTTGTGCTACATTGTTTACGAAGGCTGTATTCATTGGAAGAACCGTATCTTTGAGTTTTTCCTTTCCAGCAGGTCCTTCCTTGGTAACAACACCTTTAGGAACTATTTGTCCTTGTAGAGCCTCTTGTAGTAGTGTCTTTTGCTTAGGAATAACCAACATATCCCATATAGATACTTGTGTTGGAGTCCTCTTTAATTGATCCACCAAATTGATCGCTACCAAAGACTGAGTTTTTTGGAAATAAGGATGCCATATCTTTTCTTGAATCTGGATAGGGATTCCTTGATCCTGTATTGGTTGGGATACTTCTTGTTTAACATCAGCATTATTTTTCCCCTAAGATGGAGGATTACTCTTGGCTTGACCACTTATAACCTTAGGTTGCTCCACCATTTTCCTCTTCGATTTGGTATAGTAGTCAGATTGCACTACTGGCCTTTAGGATGTAGATGCTTCATTCAAGAAAACCACTTCTTCATCTTCAACCCATGAGAACAAAGCATGCTATGGGGCTATTTCTTTCTCTTTTTGTAAGGACATTCCTTGCATCTGAGCCACTAAAACTGAATTATGCATGCCTAGAGATTGGTATGCTTGACTGCTACTGGTACTGGCAAATTGGCCATCCATTCTTCTCTGCTCAGCTACCCTTTGTTGTAGATTACCTCTAGGACAATCTCTGGGTGTGTGAGCTTCATTACAAGGGAAACACCAAGCATTAGTATCATCCATGTAATTGTTTTTGCCTAGAACCATTTCCCTATTTGAGTTGGGAGGAATGGCCTGTGAGGGTGTGGGAACTGCAAGTAATTGATTTGTTGGTTGATGGTTGGTTTACCTTAGAGGGCCTTGATATTGGTTTGGTTGGGATGCAAACCTACTTCCTTGATAGCCTTGATAATGAGGCTTAGGTAAAGTATTCTACTACCTCTTCATATTAACTCATTGGAGAATGTCCTTAGCATACTCTTGATATCATCCATCTTAGATGACTGAGCAGGGGCCAATTGCTTCGTAGATGATGAAGGGTAAGCATACATAAATGTAGGTGGGATTACAATTTTAGAAACCTCTTGGGGTAAGGACAAGGTAATTTCTGGGAATACAGGCATGGGAGGCCTTAGAGGTAACTTTCCAACATCAATTAAATGATTCTCAACTCTAACCGTGAGGGTATAAGCCGCTGGCAAAGTGTGTCCTCCTAGTGACTAAATAATAATAGATATATCTGAATTTAAAGATTTGAGATAGAATACTATGGCCATACCAGGGGGTGGCTTAGTTGCAATAGGGATTCTATCCCAAGTTTTTTGGAATTTGGTATTGAAGTCAGTCATGTCCTCTTGAGGTCCCCTTTAGATAGTGATCAATTGCTGTAACAGGGAAGACTTGTCACCCTTCTCTACAAATCTCTCAAAAAATAGATCTCCAAGCTGGTCCCATGTAGAAATGGTATTTGGGGTCAAAGACTGATACCATTCTATAGCCTTCCCTTTGAATGAGGTTGCTAACAATCTTAGGGCCACATTTTGATCTGTGACACCATGTATGGCATAGATGTCTGATACATCTTGAAGATGTTCCACAGGTGTTTTTGAGTCTTGCCCACTAAATTTGGGTAGAGACTTTAGAGCATTTCCTAGAATATGGTCCCAAACAGCTAGTGGTATTGGGAGGATTAAGGGGCTACAAGTGTTCCAGCTCACATAATTCCTTGGAGGGACGTTGGCTCCCATGTTCGATACTGGTAGAAACTAGTTATCTCTTCTTCTTGGACTAACTACCATAGGTGGAAAAAGAGCACCTAGATTTTTAGTAGATTGTGATCTGGTGACTAGTCCACAGCTCCAACTCCTTATAGCTCTCTGGTTCATGTGGTCTTGATAGAAACTTTGAGACTAGTCCCATTGAGCGTGCCAAAAACTATTGATGGCGTAAAATTGTGCTAGATCCTAGCCAATCAACAATGTGAAGTTTCAAGTTGTGGGACAATGCGACTTGAAACAACCTCCAAGTTTTGAAGAAGCTAGTCTCTTTTGTTTTATGGTTGTTGGGGAAAAGGGATAAGAGACTAAATAGAAACGCAAAATGTAGGAATTAGAAACCTAACTATGGCAATGCACATAAGTGTAATCCTAATCCTAACCTGAGCACAGAGTGACTATTATAGAATCCAATTACATTTAAGAGTAGACAAGTGCATGATCAATGTAAAAGACTAGAATAACAGAAATAGAGGCTCACAACAGGGAAGTCTTTTGCTGAGATACAGGAATTGTCAACAAAGGCATAGTGTTCAATCTTCTTAATAGAATCCTACAATCACATAAGAGGCAAAAAATTCATGCACAGTTATGTAGAAGTTTGGACTCTAGAAAATGAGACAGAAGCAAATAACATTTCCAATCACAACACTAGAAAATCTACAGCATAAACTACTTTGTAATTGACACAGATAACATCAACAAGGGCATAGTGTTCAATCTTTTTAATGAATCTTCCAGTCATACAAAAGATGCAGAAACACACACAATCATATAAACCTTTCAACTTAGGAAAATGGAACAAAAGCAAATGATATTATTGGTCAAAACTTTGAAAAGTCTAAAACTATAGATTTCCCCCCTCTTTCCTCCTGTTTGATTCTTTTTCTTTTATAGCCTCAGATCACTCCTTTCATCATCCCCTTTCCTATGCAATCTTCTCTATCCTTTGCTCATAGGGGACAAACAAACATCACTTTCAATGCTGTGGGGGGCTCCAAAAATCTACTAGATAAACTGTTCCATCTACTTGAATTAACTCCAGCCAATTTTCCCTCCATTTCACTTTACGACAACAGGTACATGGAACACTCTGTTATGTTTAAAATGGGAGAGGACACAGTCAATTTTTTGAAAATCCTCTAGGCATTGGAAAATGACACTTGGTGCTTTCTATCAGATTCATCGAAGGCACGTGGCTCTCTCCTTTTCTTCGGTTGTGTTGTAGTTTTATTTGTGACTCATATCAGACTCTTACAGATGGTGATACTTGGTAGCTTCTATGGGCTTTAAAGTAACATATATGGCCCACCACAACCTTTATTTAGCAATGAAAATCAAATATGGTCTCTCAAAAATTGGCACATGGAAGCCTCTGCTACTTTTGGGAAGATATGTGGCATCTTCTGTTTCTTCATCTAGGGGTACATGGTGCCTTCCACTTTTACTGGGGATGGAGTAGAGAGGGACTCAGAGAGTGACACTTGGTAGCCTCCACTATGCTTCAGTATGACATGATTCCTTTATGCATTGAAGGAGAGCACTGGACCCAGGCATTGAAACAAAGTCTCTCAGTAGTCGACACGTGGTGACTTTTGCTACTTCAAAAGGGGCATTTTAAGGTCTTTGTAATTACCACCTGGCACTCTTCACTTTCTATGTTGCTTTGTCCATTGAAAGTCTTTGCCAAAAGGTATAATGAAACATGGGTGCCTTTATGAGATTTAGATGCTAACATGTGGTGCATTTCGCTTAACTTTTACTGGATAGGTGGCATGTTTGACAGTTTTCTAGAAAGCCACAATAAGGTCCTCAAAAGTCACCAGTTGTCCATCTTCGTCTCCTAAAAAGTGACACTTGGCTGCTTCCACTTGAATCCAATACTTAGGCCAAAGCTGAATGGAAAGAATAAAAGAGGCAAAAAGGGACCATGTTCTGAGGACAACACTTGGTAGCTTCCGCTGCACTTTGACACTTAGGTAAAATGAACCCGTCCTCTGCTCCAAAATTTTGCCGCTACGACCAAGGTATTTTCGGAACCAAAACTGCAGTACTTGATTGAAAATTTAAATGCAATGTAGAGTAAAAATTTACTCTACAATATGATTTAAGCCTCCAAAATTGAATTAATTCATGGCCATGCATATTTATCTCAAGATGGATGGTCATGTTTGATTCTAACCAATTTTAGAAATCTATAAATAGGAGGGACAAGACCACTATTTTAAGCTCTTTTGGTTTAAACTTATTATGCAAAATTGTCTTCACAAGTCATTTTTGTGTAGTGTTGTTATGCTTAATTTGTAATAGGATAACTTCACTATAGGCATAACATTGATCAAATATCATGAGCCTAGTTTCATTGGTGCACTTGAGATGATGGAGGAGCAATCCACTCATCATTGACAAAGACTTGAATACCAAATCAAGGAAAAATCATGTTTTGAGCCACATTTGGAGATGGGATGCTCTTGGGAAGGTTTGATGTATATAATTTCTTTAAATAGCTCTTAATTGTCATTTTAAAACCCCGTTAAAGGAGTTGGCTTAGTTAGTTATGTTATTTATAAATTTATTGAGTTTTCTTAACTAATGCTTGATCTAACTCATTTTGGATTCCATCTCTACATCTTGGCATGCCTGATGGGACATGCATCCCATACAAGAAAGGTGAATAACTTGGAATTCTTAAATTTTCTAAAAAGTGATTAAAAATCTATAAAAATCAAGTTTTATCATTATTTTTCTTGTGTTTTTGTGATTTTATTGACACATAGTTTACATAGTGACCAACATTAGTTTACCCTAACTAGCATCGATCTTATCTAATCGGCATCGGTCCCTATGTAGGGAATAAAAAGTGTGTAGGAAAACTTGGTTTTTAAGTTTCTTTGAAATCTCTTGGTTGTTACTTGTGATTTTAAAGCTTGCATGCTCTCTGTCTAATCATCTTATTGCAAGACCCAAAAGTTTTTTGGAGATTTTATACTAATTTGGGCTAACATTTTTTTTTTTTTGAAAAAACATGTTTTTCCTAAAGGTTCATAGGTAATCGACATCATTTTTTATTGATTGGCATTAGTTCTATTTAAATTGCCATCAGTTTTGTTGTAATTGACTTTGGTCACTATGGATTGATGTTGGTCTTTGTTTTATAAAATAAAGAAACCTGAGAGCAAGTTTTCAAATATTGATTTTCTCATTGATAATTATCCTTCAAAGCAGAAGTAAACCTTTAGAAATTATAGGTCACATGCTAGATAAAAGCACAAGTTTGAATTTTCTTAATTCTTGAAATTTTTATTTGGTGCTTAAAAAGAATTTAGAGGTTTTTATGCTTGATTGTTTTGTGAAAGTTTGTACAAATTTAAAACTAAAGTTGAGGGGGCCAAAAAAAATTCACAAACACTTCCATTTGGTGTATTAAGGTAAACAATTATTTGTTTTATGCTTGATATTTTACTTGTTTATTTTTTGTAAATGAATGATGTGTGTATGCTCTCCCCCCTCTCCTTTAGGGAACTCAAGTGACCAAAAGTGATCTTTATTTGAACATTGTGCCTTGTCCAAGGCATGAAAATAACATTGTTAAGGCTCTCCCCAAATCTATATGGTTTGGGTGATATAAAAATGACCTTTAAAGTCTTTTCACTTGTCATTTATTTTATGTAACTTAGCTTGTGAGCGAGAGTTCATAACCTCCACATGAGTTATCCAAAAAAGCTTTGAGCTAGGGTTTCATCTCTCAACATTGTTTAAACACCCATTCCATGGTGGGTTATATAAATCAAGGCACATATACTATGATTGCTAGGGGTTAAGAAACTAACATCTCCAATCATAATGAAGACTCGAGTCAAGTCTGGCTAACTAGGGGATTCCACTAAGAAGTACATGGATGGAATCACTATTCAAATGAATATAATCTTGCATAGCAAGTTAGCCAATATCAATTGATGTGAGACATCTCTAGTGTTAACCATACTTGGAAGCATCTATACGATTGAAAAGTTAGTTTTAGAAAAACCCCACTTATCATAGACATATTGTTGATGCAGGGTGAGTAACCTGAAGTTCCATATTGTTGTATAATATCTTGAGAAAATAAGGGTGTAAAAAATGTATTATATACACATAATATTTTCAAATTTTTATTGATTAATGACACTTTATATCTTGTAGGAACCTGTCGAGTCTTAATCTCTCTAAGTGCATGCCTTAAAGGGTGCATCGGGAAAGGGGTGGGTAGACCATTGGTGATTCTTAAGATTATTTTTCCTTTTACCACTTGCCATCCACACTTTAGCCTCTTAAAAACTTGAACCTTAAGTTTATTCTTCTCTTTCCTATCCATTTTAGTCATTATCTTATTTTATTCCTTCATTTCTTACCTTGTTACCCTTTTGACCTATTCATTATACTAGTTTGACCTAGTTGACCTAGTGTATTCTGGGGACACTTTAGCTCTTTTGACTTGTTAGCATACTAGATGACATAGCACAGACCTAGTCAATTAGCCTACAAATGTACTAGGTTGACCCAATCAACCTAGTACAACTGACATGTCCAAAAGTTTTGAGGTAAGATACTACTATATATAAGGTCATTTCCCACCATTTCATAAGAGAGTTGAATTAATCAAATAAGTGTAAATGAACATCTAGTTATTGGCCATTATAATTGAAGAATAAAGCTTTAAGGTTAAATAATTTCTTTAGATCTCTAATCTTATCTTATGGAGAAGTATTTTATATTTTGATATGATCTTGATATGATTCAAATATTCAATAAATGAAGAAATACAATTAAGGTAGGGAAACACCATATAATACTCTATTAGGAAGGAATAACTCCATAATGTCTCTTTGAGGGGACAACCTCCAATATCATTTTACAATAGAAGACTCAATGCTTACTTTTTATCTTTACCATGATAATCATCTCCCATATATAGACATATATCTAACCCATGGATGGGTAACCTTTTAATCCCAATGTAGCCTGACCATTACCTAATGTATTGATTCCATAAGTTACTCCATTATCCTAATATATTGTACCCATATAACTAATTAAGGGATGTGTGCCACATGTCAACATCTCCATCAACCCATATACATTAATATATCATATCCCTAGGTACATGGCATTACTTCACTCTTTGACATGTCTCATCCCCGAACATAGGAAGAAACCAAATAATGAGTGTGCTTCAAATCATTTCACACTTGTCTCCAATCTTGATTATCTAGCCATCCATATGTGATCTTGGTAGGTGATAGCTCTCCAAGCTTATTTCCAAATTCTATTATGCTCCCCTGATTTCATTCATGATCATAATTATACTGCTTTGGTGTCCAAGCATAATTATTCCTCTTTTTATTCTATGTACCATATTCCATTGTGCTTCTCTGATTCCAACCATGACCATAGTAGGTATTCTTCCATGCATAGTCATAGTGATTTCCCCATTCATTCCATGTGCCATATTATTTTTTATTTGGATTCCATGCATATCCATAATGATTGTAAATTTATTTCCTGTATAGACAAAATGATTGTTGTTATGACAATTCCTCACTTGGTTCCATGATTATTTCCTCTCATGATGATGTGGGTGTCTATATACCTCAACATTTTCCAATACCTTGACCATATTCACCTTTGCTTCTACCTCTTCCACCTTTTCCTTCTTTGTCTCTTGAGTAGATGAAGTGTTCATTTTTAGTGTGTCTTTATCTATATCATCTAAATATTTATCATGATCTTCATCACCTGTTTCAATCTCATCCTCATGATCTACCTAGATTGTTATTGGTGCCTTTTTCACTATGATATCTTGTAAAGTGATCTTTTTTTCTTATACCAAAATTTCATGAACTATTTTTGAACATTAATATTCATTGTTCCCAAAGTCTCTAACCATGTATATTCAAGAACTATATCCACATCATCCATATCCAAAGCATAAAAATCTAAATACAAAACATATTTTTCCATAATGAGCTTCAAATCTTCAAACATTGAAATATTATTACCATCTATTTGAACCTCCTTGATATTATTTGCTTGAACATGTAGATGCTTGGACACATTCATGTTAATGAAGTTATACTTATTGTTAGGGTTTATGGACACAACCACCTTCTTTTGAATGCATCCATGAAATTGAAAAATTGACTTGGATTTCTTTGGAGCCAAATTATTTGAACCCTTCTCTTCTTCTTCTTCTTCTTCTTCTTCTTTATCATGATTATTTTTTTCCTCTTATACATCTTCTTTTTCTTTTATATCCCATTGATCTAGGAATATTTGTTCCATTGCTTCCCATGAAGAAAATTGTTGCACAAAGCTCAATTGATTAGACCACCAATATTGTGTAGGCCCAAACAAAGAAAGAGATAATTCTATTTTCCATAAAATTGTTTTAGTATTATTCTACTTAAAATTGATCCACCATTCTCTAGCATCAACATCATCTTCCCCTAAAAATTTTTTCAACTCCATGATCCACAAAAAAATTAGGGTTCATGAAACCCTCAGATGTTAATAACTCATACAAAATTGATCCATAAAATGGCAACAAATCACTCCAAATAACTCAAAAAATTCCAAAATTTTGACTGTGCTTCTCTTATATCTTCTTACATCTCCAGTAAACATTTCAAATAAAAATGACCTATATTTTGGAATATATAGAAAAATTAGTATAAACACTAAAATAGAAATAACTCCCTCAAAACGAATCAAAAAATCTCAATTATTTTAATATGACTTATTTCAAATATTCTCCATATCCATTAAAAAAAGTGTGTAAAAATTTGCAACCAATCAAAAATTATTGATGATTCAAAAAACTAGGGATTCACTCCACACAAATTGCCCAAATCGAAGCTCTGATACCACTTGATATGATTAAAATATTTAATAAATTCATAAATACCTTTAACATAGGGAAACACCATATAATACTCCTTTAGGAAGGAATAACTCCACAATGTCTCTTCGAGGGGACAACCTCCAATATCCTCTTACAATAGAAGATTCAATGCTTACTTCATATCTTTACCATGATAATCATCTCCTATATATAGACATATATCTAATCCATGGATGGGTAACCTCTTAATCCCAATGTAGGCTAACCATTACCCAATGTACTAATTCCATAAGTTACTCAATTATCCTAATATATTGTACCCATTTAACTAAAGGATGTGTGCCACATGTCAACATCTCCATCAACCCATATACATTAATATATCATATACCTAGGTGCATAGCAGATTCTTATGTAGATCATGTAGCTTAGAGCTGATTTATCTTGGTTATCCTTACAAGACATAATAATCTCTTGAAAAGTACCTTGGACAAGGGAGAGATTGAGGCTTGATAGGTTCATCTTCAAAGGTAAGTATTCTTAATTTTATTTCTCTTTTGTAACAATAGATATATAATGTAGTATATATTCTTCTCTTTCATGTATTAGGATTTCATATACATTGACATGAGTATATGTCTTATATGCATGTTTAGTTTAGTTTTTGTTTATTTATTTTGTTCTAACCCCCACTTTGTCTCATAAACTTTGGTGTGCAATAGATTATTTTACTTTTCTTGTTTTAAGAATAGTTTACTTTCTTGTTTATTAGCATAAGTGAATATCAAATCATAGGAATATTTTATGGTTATTATGCAATTATGTTAGACTATAGGATTTGGAACCCTTCTTATTATGATAAGTTGTGACAAGTGATACAATTAATCCATTAATTAGGTCTAACATATACCCATATTGGTCATATTCTTGCTTAACAAGTGTATACCAAATCAAAAGTGTAGGTGTACTCTATCATATATGATCCAAGATTAATTCATGTACATATTTAATTTTGATTTCATACATTCTAGTGAACCTAACATGAATCAAACCCTTGCTATATTTTTTCACTTTTATTTCATTTATTTTATCATCATTTATATCATATATTTTGACATACTAGTTCGATGCTATCTACCCAATTATTTTTATTTATATGTAGGAATAAGTAATTAGATTGAACAACTTGACCCAGTACAAGGTTTCAACACTTTTTGACTTCCAATTAAACCTACTAGGTCAACTAGGTCAGCCTAGTACATCTTTAGCCACTTTGCAGTAGGTTCTTATATAGTCAAATCAATCAACTCAACCCAATATAGGATTTTAATTTTCTAGATTTCTAAATTGACCTACTACATTAACTAGCTTGACTTGGTGCACTTAAAAACTTTTAATTCAAATTAATAGGTTGACCAAGTCAACTTAGAGCATTTTTAGTAGGTTTTTGTATTGCTTGGTCGATAAACTCATCCCAATTTATAGCTATTGGATCAGTTTTATCCAAGTTTCATGATCAATAATCTTCACTTCCACCTCTAAACCATCAAGGTCAGTTTCTATTCTTCTATATCTTTATATTCTATATTTTCCTTTTATGTTTATAGTCTTCAAAACTACCCCTACATATCCAACTAGATCAACCTGGTCAACTTAGTTCTATATTATATTTGTTGTCTGAAACAACTAGGTCAACCTGGTTGACCTAGTAGGTTTTCTAGACCCTATCTTCAACAGTACTAGCTTGACACTATTGACCTAGTTTTGTGTGTTATGCATATAGTGTTTTCACTATACCTTATTTAAAAGTTTTAATTCACCTTTTATGATAATCACATATTTATTTTTAGTTGTTTGTATGCGTAAAACATTTCACATAGTCTAATTAGGAGGTTTGTAACTAACCACTTAGTTTCACTATTTCTATTCTTTTACACACATGGCCAAATCACATAACATCAAAAAACATTTTAATATTTGATTACTTATGCAACCTAATTGGATTAAACACCAAGGGAGAAGTTGACTTGATGCTCTATTCAAAAATAAATCATGATTAATGGTATATTTTAGCTAAGCACCTAACACCCTTATTGATGTAGTATGTGAAGTGAGGGAGTAGGCCCCAATACCAAGCCTATATCATTACCACTATAGTCTCTTTCATCCTAAATTCACCTAAAACCTTTCATAGATTTCTATCTAATACCCTACTTACAACCAAATTCCTATCATTTAAAACTATTTTTAATATTCTAATTAATATTCTAGGTTGACCAATTAGCTAGCTTTACTTTCCAAGTTGCTTGCTTGCTCTTTGCTCAATTGTGTGTGCAATAACTTGCATTAGCCTGCATTGGTGCAATATTTCTGCTTTGTGCATATCAATTGGATTGGACAAAATCAATTCAATTTATTGTCTCTATTTACTTTCAGCATTCACTTTCTTATATCGACTACAAACTGTATTTTTTCACTTCACAAACTTATTATCAGCTTTCTCTTATTTTTTGTTTACTGCACTAAGTCAAATGGGTCAACCTAGCATATTTTTTAATCCCCTATACACTACACTAGGTCAACCTAGTTGACCTAGCACAATTTACAATATTTTCCCCCTTTTTTGCTAGTCACTATTCTTTGTATTGGATCGATCTTGTGGACTTAGTTTAGTTTTACAATCCCTATTTTTGCACTAGGTTGACGAGGTCGACCTAGTTCAGTTGTGATCACTTTCTAATCCTTTGCCTTCTCATATTTATTTTCTTCCTTTCATCTTGGATTATCTATTTGGTGACAAAATTGAATTTTAGTCAACAAATATGATGGAATTTACTAATAGGGTATCCCATAGATAAAGTAGGTTTCCTCTCAAAAATGCTAGTAATGTTCATATTGTAACTTGTACAAAGAACTATGGGAATCTTCATAATACCTATTTGAATCAAAACCCTCCTCTTTTCTTAGAGGATCAACCTAAGTTAGAGTATACTCCTAAAATTCTCTTCTTTATTTATGAATTTTCTCAACATAGAGGAAAGATCCATCTACCATTTATAACCTCATGATTAGTGGTCAAGTTGAAGAGCCTCATTCACATACTCCTACTTTCTCAATTGGATTTGTGGGTACTAATTTCTTTGCTTCTCAACCTTTTCCTTCAATCTTAACTTCTTCTTACACCATGACATCTTCTTCTCTAGTTTATTCTACCTCCATGCCTAGTATTTCAACAAACATGGTTGGTTCTACATCTAGTGGGCCTCTCATAAGACCCACTATCCTTAATCATTACACTATTTTATTCTTTATTACCCAAGGAACTCATGCTCCTTGTGCTTCTTCCTTTCATCCATTCACTAGTCCATATTTTTCTTCACAATAAAATTTTTCCACTTGTACCTTAAACTCTCTTAATTCTTCTCAAGCTCATATCAACACTAATAGTGGTACCCAAACCACTTATACCAAAATAAATACCAATAATACTTTTTCTAATAACACTAATCGAACTCATCAGCTATTATTTCAAACTCTCAATCAAATGAACACATTCCAAGATAATAATACAAATCAAATGATGAGAATATAAAAACACATTCTTAATCTTCAAACACAACCATAACCAATGGCTTGTGTCATGCATAACCAAAGTGTTCCTCCTCCCCCTCTTTGATATTATTAAGGTAATCTCATTCCTTAATGTCCTTTAGTCAATAAAACTATCAAGCACATACAAAATGAACCTATTACCACTCAAATTTCTAACATTGACATTAGAGACATAACACTTACAATCTCTTATAATGGATCAACCAATCCTACCCTTCATCTTAAGACATTTGGAAGAAATTATAAATATTGGGTCAAATTAAACACCTTTGTTGCTACCAAACTACTTTTTAAAACCTCATAGGTGATGCCTTGGATTGGTATAATCAACTTATAACTCATTCCATTAATAGTTGGAATATTTAGTGAATGCTTTAGTACAAGAATTCCAAACTAGTGATCTTCCTAAAAACACTTTGGCCCATTTCATCAATTGCAAGCAAAATGAAAATGAAACAACCCAAGCCTTTGTTAAACAATGGAAGACTTTGTCAAACAAATGTGAACATAACATGGCAGATGACAATATCTTTCATCTCTTTAAAAATTCTTTATTTTCTAAATTATAATATCATGTTCGTACCCTCTCTCCAAGTACCTTGGAGGAGGCCATTGACCAAGCCAAATGACAATATTTCCTCATGCATCAATTCAAGCCGCCCCAAGCTTCTATAGGCCATCATATATTATTAAAGAACAAAAACCATAATATTACCAATTATGGTGTTATCAATTCATATGATACCATTCACAATGTTCAAGCTATCATTCCTACCCCTTTTTAGGAAATAGTTCCTTCATAATAATATACTAATCCTCAATTCTCTTCACCAACTAACATTAATGATCACAAACCTCTTTCCCTATATGAATTAATTAAATGTCTACATAGGCCTCTTCCTTGACAAATGAACCCTATTCATCCTATGAAAACCTAGTATGATCCTAACAAGTTTTGTTGGTTCTATGCTAGTTGGGGTTAGTCTCATGAGACCTATAGACAACTTCACAATTTAAGTATGGATTTTATTTTTAGACATAATTTTGATCATGATTCTATCAATTTCAAGAATCAAAAATCTTATGATATTTCTTTAAAGGGATAAAAAAACTCATGATAAATCTTAAGCCTTAAATCAAGAAAATGCTCATTTAGATATCTATAAATATCCTTTACCTAATCACCAAACTACTCAAGAAAACCAAGACAAGCCAACCCCTTCCACCAATAATGTATAAAGTCTTATTTCACCAAATTCCAAATATAATGTGGTTAGCATGACTAACATGTGAAGGTTGGTGGATTTCATCAATTCTCAACCTATCTACACCCTACCTCCTTTTCGAACATACTGTGTTATCTAAGACTCTTCTCCAACTCATTTGATTGAGTTATGGCAAGAAAATATTATAACCTTTGATGATGGTCTAATTTTTTATTCTCCCTTGGATAACACATCCCATTTTATTTCTACCATTCTTCCATAATCTTTTAATACCAATGCTAATCACTCCAATGATAATCAACCTTCTATTAACACTTCTATTTCTCAAGATCAATATGAACCTATTATTTCTTCATCACCAAATAATTTACATCCTTATTATAAACCTTCTCATTCTTATCAACATAAACCTTCTATTTCAATGATCTTTAGATCCACCTTTTAAACATCTCTTTAACCATTATATTCTTATATCTAGCAATCTTCTCATGGGTTATGATTAGTGGGGACCCATTGTAGAACTCACTAATCTCCCATCTCAAAATTCCATTTCTTAAACTTATGAGGACCTCTCACCATCATTAGAACCATCTTATGCAACTATTATTTGAGATTAATGTCCCTCATCCTCCCTTAGTAGGATGGGAGGTATCCTTATTTGGTTTAAATATAGTATCTTGAAATAATGTGAAGAGACGTCCATTAATATTGATGAAACTCTCAACACTTTTCTTTCAAATTTACTATCTCATCTATGATTCTCAATGAGATCCTAATTTATGCAGATGGTCCTCCCTAATTTATTAGCATCTAAATAGGTGATATCCAAGTTAAATGAGAATTTATTGATGAGGGTTTAGGCACTTTTGTTGCTTCTCTTGATTTTATTAATACCCTTGAATATTCAAAATACAATCTTAAGTCTACATGTAGCACATACCAAGGATATAATAGATTCTCTTGGGTGTGTGTGGCTTACCATTACTATCCCACCTATTATTGTTCATGTAAAGGTGATGATATTTAACTTTATCATTTCTTATAACATCTTACTTGGTAGGATGTGGACTCATCATATGTGAGCTATCACTTATTCCACCTGCCAATGCATTAAATTTCCTCATAATAGAGCCATTTATAGGATTCAAGGAGATACTAACCCTTGGAATTTTAAAAATTTCTAAGATCATGGTGTTTTCAAGATTTTTACTCTTGAGCCTTTACCTAGCATTTAATTTCATGAGTCAAAAAGTTTAAATTTTCCTATTAACTCAACTAGAGGTTATAATGGGCATCCTGAGCTCATTGGTAACATTCCTCCCAACCTTTTAGAATTTGATGATGATGAGCCCAATGAGATTAACTTAAAGATCAAAAATTCTAATTCCATACCTCATCTCATCTCATAGATTCCTTATTCATTTTAACCTCATTCTCACAAACCTCCTTGCAATGAAATTATTTTATTCATATCAAAGACTCAAAATTTTATCCACTGTGTATCTTCTGATGGAAACATTATTCTTACTTGTGTCATTGATCTTCATATGCTATATTATGATGATGGTTATTCTTTCGATGATCCTTTATTAGGTAGTCTTATTCAAGATTGTGATTCTAAGATTATTCATTCTCATTCTTCTTTACTTAAATATTTTTGTGCATATTCTCATGTTCCAACATTTGTAGTTCTTTATTCATGCATTTTTCCTCTTTATCACATAGTAGAGATCACACTAACACCTCTAGTTTTTGAGGATCTCCATAGGAATATGCTCATAGATCATGCTATGAATAGACCTTGCCATTTTTCTAGGTTCCCTAATTCCCATCCTTGGTTTACCCTTGAGGTTAGTGTTACCCTCCTTAGACCTTGTATTGATCCTACCCCTCCCATAATGGAACTTGTATTAGAATTAGTTATTATTTCTTCTTCTACTATTGTTGAGCCTAATCTTGTTTATTTCACTAGTATTCCTTTTATTAGGCCTAATTCCATTCCTTCTCCACCACCACCTTATTTTGGTGATTGTTTTCTTCATTTGCCTAAGATAGATCCTTTTCTCACCAAATGGGCTGATGATCCATCTCTCTATGCTTGTTACACCTTCTCTCATGAGTATTTCTCCTAAAAATACTCACAAACATATTTATTTCTTCCATGGGATAGATAATCAATATTCTACCCATTATCATAAGTTAAAATAATATATTGATACTTTTCATCTTTATTCCCTATTAATAGACACTACCCTACCTCCTCCAAAGATCCTCTTGAATATATACCTAAGTATGGTGAGAGGTATTATTTATGGCACCAATATAGAACACATCACACTAATCATTATCGTATCCTTTATTATCATCTTAAGGACCATCTTATAGCTATAATTGGACCTTTTACCATTCCTCCCATAGGTAATTATCACAAGAAAGCTCCCCCTTCTTCTCCCATAACTACACCTCTTATGGTCCCTTCACCACCTTCTATCCCTCCACCTTTGGTTCCTACCCCACCTCTAAACCCTCCTTCACCCATGCATCCTTGTCCATCAATGATTCCTACAACTCTTGTAGATCTCATTCTCATTCATTATCCTAACCATCCTTTGCCCAATTTCCCTCCTCAACACAATCCAATGAGTATTCCTACTTTTTTAGTTGAGGAGATTAGAAAATAAGTATTGGCCCAATATTTGGAAAAGATTTGATGAGAAATTAGTAGTAGTATGTATTCAAATTCATAGAGATTTATTCGATGTCTTGGATAATACATGTGGATATATTTATTAGTATTTATGAAGCACATGCATGGTGCTCCCTCATTTTCATTTGGATTGGATGTGTGCTCTAATTTTATTTTCATATATTTGATTATATCATTTGACACTATGTCAATTATTTCCTATCTTATATCATGTTTCTATTTATTGATTGTATTATAACTAACTTATGTTATTATCTTACATATCACATATGATTGTCTTTTCCTTATCATTTCTATTTTTCACTTATCATTGATTTCTTTTCCTGTAGAGTTTTTCTCAAAGCTCTTCCCATATATCTTCATGATTATTTGCTTTATTATCTTTATTTTTCATAGATAGTTGTTATGGTGACTTGGTTATACTTACCCTCTTCCCTTTGATTACTATCTTCTATTACCATGTGATCAGTTAGCAAATAGTATTTCTCTTTACTATTTCCTCTTATCAATCCACCTCTAGATCTCCTCTTTCTCTTATTCCTTTTTTTGAAAACTAAATCATATACACGATTGAGACTTGAGATCATATGCTATTTCATTGTCAATCCTAAGTGTCCTTGTAATTATTTTGTCTTTGGTCACTTAGCTTCCTTTAGCCTTAGCCTATAGCTCATTCATGTGTATCACTATCTCTCTCATGATTGGTCATTTCAAGTTTATAAGGAGGAGGAATATTTAAAATCCTTGAAAATAAATTTAAAATCCAAATCATTTAAACAAAAGGCAATGATATCAAAAGGGAAAAATATCTTAAATGTCAAATCAAACTAAAATACATGATTCAAATCACATCTCCTTCTAGTTGAATCTAAAAATCTATAGTTATCCTCAAAATGGATCTAAGGTCCTTTGGGATGTGATAGGCTAGTAGATTATAAGAGGTGAATTTTAAAAAAAAATCTTCTAGTGCTACCTACTTTCTCATGCAAGTACCTATTCTTCATAGTAGATCTATGGCTCTGTAAGGGGTCCTAAGGAGTGGGGAACACATCATGGGGAGGTAGGTCAATTTTAATTTTCCTTATACCAATATACCTTCATGATTTGATCTTAGTATCACACCTATTTTCCTACAAATCTTTGTGTCTATCGCAAGTAGGTTTCCATTGTACATAGATAACCACTAGTCACTTAGTATCTTCTCATGTCCTTAGTATGCCTCTTTCCTCCTAAGGTCTTCTCATAAGATACCTAAGTCTTGATTTTGACATTCCTTTTATTTCATATTTCCTCTTGGGAAATATTATTTTGCTTACTGATCACTCCCCATGGGATTTCATTTGTGATTTGCTTTGTAAGACCACAAAGAGGACCCAAAATCCTTCAAAAATTACCACCTTTTCCATCCTATTAACCACATCCTTGATTTACCATTCCTTATATTTCTACATCCTAACTTTTTTTTGCATCCCTTGGGTTTTTTTTTTGTTGAGTTGTAATGTAAGACCATAGATAGGAATTGATCCTTGTCATAAGTTTTTCTAATAAACAAGTCAACATCAAAATTACATGTGTTAAGTAAGAGATAAGATTAGATTTGTTGGCTAAATATTTTGTCACCAACTGACTGATGATAAAATGGGTATATCAACCAAAAAAAAGAGATTTATATGGCAAAATGTGTAGCTTTACCACATCAAAATGGGATAAATCTCTCCTCTCATCAAGGGGAGGTTCCATATAAGGTAGGGGAGGTCCCTTGTAAACTACTATAACTAATATAAGTAGAAAATACACATCAGGGGTAAGATAACACCATCCATCTCTCTTTTTTTAGAGATGATGTTCACAAAGACAAGGAGAAATCCTGGGTAATTGCTGAAGGCATTTCTCTTCTTTCAAAAATGATGTTCAAAAAACTAGAGGAAGACTTCCTCGTAGAACTGTAACCAATAGAAATAGGATGCAGTAACATAGTAGAATGAAGTGTAGTGCAAAGTCTCCACTTCAACTACAATAGAGTGAAAGATAACGAAGGGTAATGGGAGCTCAAAGTCTCACCAATATCCTTTACACTGAAACATAAAACAAATAGACTGAAGACAAGAATGGCAACACAAAGTCTCCCATAGTTGGCTTCAGGACACCTTCTAGATTACTTCCACTAATTATGCTTATTTGATTAAATGGACAACACTATATTTAGGAAACATACATAAGAATAATTTCCTAGATAACACAATCTATTTCAACATAAAGTCTTAAAAGTCACTTGCTTTCTCATTCAAATAACAAAATATGATTAACAGTCTGAGCTCAAATTCTTAGGAATGCCTTTCAATTTGGGTAAAGTTTTGCTTCTGATAATAGAGAGATCTCTTTTGCATAAAATGAGATATTATAATATATAGCATTCCAAGAAAGACTTGGGCACTTGTTTTCATGAAAATAGCCCATGTTGAATGAAATGCCTTGAATATCTATGAAAGGGCCATGCTAGAATAGGTCATCGGCCTTGACTTTGGCATTTTAAATCATCTTAAATGTCTCCTCCTAAGCATGGGTTTTCTGGTCTTCTTTATGATGCTTACATGGATGTCCATTTGCCTTTACTTAATGTAGAAAAATAGGCCATGCCTTTGAATGTTCACACTCTCTAATATTCACCTAGTGGACTATTTCACCTACTAGAAATAACTCTCCTATAGATATTTTTAGATTTCCTATATTTGTTCTCTCTTTCCTTGCCACATTTTGTCCTTCCTTGGTGATCTGAGCTCTAAGGGTTATCTTCTCACTTTCTTCTGGCTCTTTCGGCTCTTTTCTCAGTTGATCACTGAGTTTGTTCTCATGTTTGTGCTATATTTGAAAATCAATGGATATTTCATTACCTTGAATTTGACTTCCACGAGGACATCATTGGTCACTTGGTCACTTGAACCACTTTGAACCTTGAACCTTGGAGTGCATCAATTCAATGGTTCAAAGGTTCAGTTGGATCTTCAGTTTAATGTTTTGTGAAGGGCCATGTTTGCTTTTTTTTTCTTCTTCAGTTGAACCATCTTTGAAATTCTTTCTGGAATCTTTTTGCTTCCTTCATTCTCTCAAATATTTTGTTTAGATTTTAAACTCTTTTAACCTTTGAAACTTGAACCATTTCGGTTCAAAGTTCAATGGCTCATTCTCTTTCTTTGAAACCTTTGAAGCTTCAAAATCTCTAGATCCTTTCATTTTCTAATTATGTCAAACTTATTGAACTCGTTGAACCTTTGAACCTTTGAACTCTTTTTGGTTCAAGGTTCAATGGTTCAACAGTTCAATCTTCACTCTTCAAAGCCTTCTTATCTTTAAATTCCATCAAAGCCATTAAACTTTTGAACTTGTCAAAGTCTTTGAACTCGTTGAACTCTTTGAAGTGGTTGAACTTCTTTGAACTCATTGAAGCGCTTAACTCTTTAAGTCTGCCAAAGTTGTTGAACCTTTAAACTCATTGAACCTTTGAACCTTTTAAAAGTGGGGTTCAATGGTTCATTCTATTTATTTAAACCCTGCCATTAAGTCTTTTGATTGAACCTCAGCATTGAACTAGCCTAGTAACTTTTAGGAAATGCCTAAGTGTTTGGAACTTTCTCCTTGTGAAAACCCACCTATTGAACCTATGATTTCCTTAGCTAAAAAGGCTTGATTAGCTAAAAAACTTGGCTACTCAGAATATTTAAAAAAAAAGGAAGAGATCATTTTGGCCTGCAGGACCAAAATAGTTGATATGTTGTTCGCAAAAACAAGTGATAGATTTTGGGAACAATAGCTGCCTCCCATTGGGGAAATTTCATTGATTGTAAAAATAATCAAAGGGAGTAGAAACCAAAATGTTAGTGCCTTCATGTATGCCATTAGGCTATGAAGTCATGCTACCTAAAAAGAAAGGTTCCAAAAATAGATGAACAACACAAAACAAATAGAAGACTATATAAAAATTATACATATGTACAACTAGACTTATCTGATACTTCAAAGATTGAAGTGCTTCAGATGCTACCCACTATGAGGTAGTGAAAAAGGCATGTCATCTTGATATATAAAAAAAAACTATTTTCTCCCTAGAATCGATGATTGGCAAATGGACCTCTCCACCAGGAATCAAATTTTTTGTGCATTCCTTTTGGTTCTCTCTTCTTTCTCCACAAAAAGACTTGATTTCTAGTTTGAAAATCATGAATCCTTGCTCTCTTGTAGAAGAGTTTCTTTTCCTAATTTTGATGTGCAGTAGTATGGTCCACTACCATAATTGGCTATTCTTATAGTTCAATCTACCACATGATTTGATTGTCCCATTAAAAACCTACCAATGATTGGCATTGTCAAGCACACTTGGTTGAAAGACCAACTTGATAGTGTACTTGTGATTTTTGAAATCTTGGTGAGGAACTAAGAGGGTCATAGAGACAAGCAATGAATCTGCATGATTATGAAGCTCTTTGGGCACTACAAAAACATTGAAAGCATCAAAGCTTTCAATGCAGTCCCATACAAGATTGTGATAATGTTACAATCTTTCATTCTTGGTTTGATACAGGTTACTCACCTGATAAACCACTAGTTCAACATCTTCTCGAGCATGAAGGAGTTTGACACCTTTAGCTTGAGCAGCTTTCAATCTAAGTATCAAAGCTTCATACTCAGCAGTTTGTTGGTGTTACTAAACTACAACTTATACAAATAGGGGAAAATATCTCTTTGAAGAGATATCATAACAATCCTAGCTCCAGAACTAGTAGAATAATTACTGCCATCAAATTTTATAATCCAAACATTATCAGAAACTGATCTCCTTTCATATTTTCCTTTGTTAGGGAGGGAAGATTCTTTTGCATCTAAACTTTGCTCTATCAATTCTTCTATTATGTTGTTTGAATCAATTTTTATAATTTCACCTACAGGACTTTCATCAGATGAAATAGGAACATCCTTTGTAGATAGGAAAAATTTACCCATTCTTGAAGACTCAAATAGAATTTGAGCTTCAAGTGGTGATGTTTGGGTGATAATTTACTTAAAATCCTTCTCAAGAAGTAGCCTTTACATGATGCCCTTGACAGAGATCCTCACCTCAAATAGGTCCATGCTCAATTCTCCACCAACATCCTTACAAAAATTTTACCCAAGAAGGATGTCGTATGAGGCTGGGACATCAACTACCAGGGCTGTCATTTTAATTATTTTATCTAGGAAGGCCACAAATGCAAATTGGGCATCCTTGATTTGTCCCAGCAAAGGTACTTGTTTTTTTCCATGGAGAAACATCTCCCAAAAGTCTTGGTCAGCATGAGGTTGAGAGAGTCTACCACCTTGGCAGGAATGACATTGTTAAAGGCACCAAAATCTATTATACATTTGCTCAACTTGTGTCCATTAATCAACAGGGAAACATAAAAAGGTTCTATTTTCCTAGGGGAAATAGGAGGAGTAATGACAAAGTTATTTGGGGTGGACATGTTCCTTGGGGGATCATGAGTTACCTTTCTAACATCTTGTCCTACATGGATGACTTTATTCTTCACACATTCAACCAACCTATCCAACTGCTCAGGGTTGGCTTGTAAATATTCAAACTCAGACATATGAATTTTGGTCTTCTTAACATGGTCAATTATATTAAATGACTGAAATTGACTAGGGACATGGGAAGGAAGTTCATCCTTCTAGTTTTTACTGAGTGTAGGACTGGTCTATGAATTTGAAGCAGAAGATGAAGGAATACTTGAAGTACTTGCTTTTTTATTGCTCACCAGGTCCTTTGATTGGAAAGGTAGAAAAGTCCCTCATTTAGAAATTGAAATTACTAGTCGAGATTCTTCCCCTAATTTTCCCTTATCAGCTTGTTGAGCTGACTGGTTCTAGGACTTGGTAAATACTATGTATGATCCATCAAACACTTTACCTTTACTTCTGGGTTCATCCTGGTAATTTAGGAAACTAATGTTGGAGTCACCAGCTGATTCTTCTTCTCCCTCTATGAAGAGATTAGCATCATCTTCTTAGTTCAACTCAAGTTGGAAAGAGAAATCATATTTAGTTACAAGATATCTAACTACTGAGTTGGCTGGTGCTACTTTAATGGCAAGTTTCCCCTATGGGGGAGGAAGATGATTTGGTTGCCCTTGATTTCTAGTAGCATTGCCTTGGTATGACTGATTTGGAAAATTCCTCCTTGGTAAATCTCAGTATGAAGGAGCAGAAATTCCTTGTGTCATTTGCTTTTTGAGAGCTAACAACTCATTTTCTAACTTCTGCACCATAGGATTAGTGGTGCTTGTAGAAGAATATTCAGGAGATGAAAAAGATTTACTCTTGTTAGAATCTCTTCTTATCTTTCCTACTAAGATAAGGTCATCTTCAACCTCAGTGGTCAAATCCTGAGCTACATCAAGATCTATGTGGCCAACCCACCTCAATAAGAAACTCACTTTAGGAAGCTGTAAATTGATGAAGAAGCATTTGAGATTCTGAGGTGTTGGTTGAGAAATTGTGGGAATATTATTCCTTAGCTTTTCAAATTTGGCTATGAAGTCCCTCATAGGTTCATGAGGCTCCTTCTTCATCTGTGTGAGCTAAGCCAACAGGGCATGCACATCTTTTGCAGGTTTGAACCTTGCTTCAAATTTGGCTTTGAGGGTATTCTAGTTAATCACAATCTAAGCATATAGATGATAGAACTAGTCTTCAACAACACCTTGTAATGTTTCTACAAATAGCCTAACTGTTATGTCCTCATACTCCATGCCTATCACACCATAGGCTATGTAGAAGGCTACAATATGTTCATCAGGATGAACTCTCCCATCACCAAAGAACTTGGGGAAATTATTTCTTAAACTATGAGGTAATTCATGTAAGGGTGGAGTTAGATTTAGGGGACCAAAAGTGTTACTCCAGAGGCCTTGAGCTGCCATTATGTGACTATTGAAGGGAGGGATAACAAATCTCTAAGGGGTATGTATGGAGAAAGCTCTGCTAGCAAAGGAAATAGAAGCTTTGCCTGGTAATGGAGACCTAAATATTGTAGGAGGAAAAATCCTAGTTTGTTAGAGGTGAGTTGTGGAGGAAAAAGGTCAAAATTACTTAGCTACACCAACTCAAATATAGGGTCAACAATACCTCGAGATCTCTGGCTTCATGTATACCATGAATCTACCAGAGTGTAAAATGAAAATGGAAAGAACTAGAATTAATTCAATTTGAAGATTGAGGCTTTAAATTTTATGTTTTCCCCAGCAGAGTCACCAAAAATTATCGGTGTGGAGTTGCTAGAGTAGACAAAAGCAATGAAACATTTGATCCCCATAATCTCTAGTTTTGCAGACTAGAGTATACAATGGAAATGGATAAGTATATAATGTAAATGGATAAGGCACAGGAAATGCTTCAATCTAAATCTTGAGGCTTCAAACTACATAAAACTTCCCTAGTGGAGTCACCAAAAACTATTGGCATGGAGCTATTAGAGTAGACAAAAGCAATGAAACGTTCGATCCCTAGAATCTCTAGCTTTGCAGACCAGAGTATACAATGGAAATGGATAAGTATATAATGGAAATGGATAAGGCATAGAAAATGCTTCAATGTGAAGCTTGAGGCTTCAAACTACATAGAACTTTCCCAATAGAGTGACCAAAAACTATTGGGTGAATATTTTGTCACCAGTTGACTGACGGCAAAATGGGTATATCAACCATACCACAAAGAGATTTATATGGAAAAATGTGTAGGTTTACCACATCAAAATGGGATAAATCTCTCCTCTCATCAAGGGGAGGTTCCCTATAAGGCAGGGAAGGTCCCCTATAAACTACTATAACTAATATAAGCTAAAAAAACACATTAGGGGTAAGATAACACCATCCATCTCCCTTTTTTTAGAGATGATGTCCACAAAGACAAGGAGAAATCTTGGGTAATTATTGAAGGCATTTCTCTTCTTTTATAAATGATGTTCAGAAAACTAGAGGAAGACTTCCTTGTAGTAACTATAACCACAAGAAATAGGATGTAGTAACACAGTAGAATGAAGTGTAGCGCAAAGTCTCCACTTCAACTAAAACAAAGTGAAAGATAACAAAGGGTAATGGGAGATCAAATTCTCACCAATATCCTTTACACCAAAACATAAAACAAATAGATTGAAGACAAGGATGGTAGTACAAAGTCTCCCATAGTTGGCTTCAGGACACCTTCCAGATTACTGACACTAATTTTGCTTATTTGATTAAATGGACAAGACTGTATTTAGGAAATAGACATAAGAATATTTTCTTAGATAACACAAGCTATTTCAACATAAAGTCTAAAAAGTCACTTGTTTTCTCATTCAAATAACAAAATATGATTAACAATCTAAGCTCAAAGTCTCAGGAGTGCCTTTCAATTTGGGTAGAGTTTCACTTTTGATAACAAAGAGATCTCTTTTGCATAAAATGAGAGATTACAATATATAGCATTCCAAGAAAGACTTGGGTGCTTGTTTTCATGAAAATGGCCCATGCTAAATTGAATTCCTTGAATATCTATGAAAGGGCCATGCTGGAATAGGTCATTGGCCTTGACTTTGGAATTCTAAATAATCTCAAATGTCTCCTCCTAGGGTTGTCTAGTCTTCTTTATGATGCTTACATGGTTGTCCATTCACCTTTATTTAATGCAAGAAAATAGGCTGTGCATTTGAATTTTCATGCTCTCTGATGTCCACCTGGTGGAATATTTCACCTACTAGAAATAACTCTCCTACAGATATTTCTAGATTTCTTGTAATTTTTCTCTCTTTCCTTGCCACGTTTTGTCCTTCCTTGGTAATCTAAGTTCTCAGTGCTATCTTCTCACTTTTTTCTATCTCTTTTGGCTCTTTCCTTAGTTGGTCACTGAGTTTGTTCTCATGTCCATGCCATATTTGAAAATTAACAAATATTTCATTACCTTGAATTTGACATCTATGGGAATGTCATTGGTCACTTAGTCACTTGAACCACTTTAAACCTTGAACCTTGGAGTGCATTGGTTCAATGTTTTAATGGTTCAATCAGCTTTTTAGTTCAATCAACTCTTCAGTTCAATGTTTTGTGAAGGGCCACATTCACTTTCTTTTCTTCTTTAGTTGAACCATCTTTGAACTTCTTTCTAGAATCTTCCACTTCATTCGCTCAAAGCTTTTGTTCAGATTTTGAACTCTTTGAACTTTTGAACCTTGAACCATTTCAGTTCAAAGTTCAATAGTTCATTCTCTTTCTTTGAATCCTTTAAATATTTGAACTCTTTAGATCCTTTCATTTTCTAAGTCTATCAAACTTATTGAACTCATTGAACCTTTGAACCTTTGAACTCTTTTTGGTTCAAGGTTCAATGGTTCAATAGTTCATTCTTCACTCTTCGAAGCCTTTTTTTCTTTAAAGTCCATTGAAGCCATTGAAATTTTGAACTTGCTGAAGTCTTTGAACTCATTAAACTCTTCAAAGTCATTAAACTTCTTTGAACTCATTGAAGTACTTAAATCTTTAAGTCCACCGAAGTCATTAAACCTTTAAAATCATTCAACCTTTGAACCTTTTGAAAGCGGGGTTTAATGGTTCAATGATTCATTCCATTTGTTTGAAGCCCACTGTTAAGTCTTTTGATTGAACCTCGATGTTGAACTAGCCTTGTAACTTTTAGGAAATGCCTAAGTGTTTGGAACTTTCTCCTTGTGAAAGCCCACCTATTGAACCTACGATTTCCTTAGCTGAAAAGGCTTGATTAACTAAAAAACTTAGCTGCTCAGAATATTTTTTGAAAAAGGAAGAGATCATTTTGGCCTACAGGACCAAAATAGTTGATATGTTATCCACAAAAACAAGTGACGGATTTTGGGAACAACAAGATTAATTATGAGGTTACACACCATTTGACATGATTCTTATCTTAAATTAGTATTTTTTATGCTTACTTCATTTTTCTTTTGCCTCTTATTTTTCAAGGGCATGTAAGATTACAACCATTTTTTGAATTTCTCATACTTCCTAGCTTGAATTAGTATGATAAATTTAAGATCAAGTTTTTACAAATTTTGTTTTTATTTTATACTTTCCATCATGAAATAGTATAATGGATTGACTTAATTTTGATTTATTTTTATTACCATGTTGTGCCCTTTTACATATCTTCTATTTTATTACTTTGTGGTCATACTTCCCAACATGATATTTAGTATGATTTTACTTGTTTTAATTTGGTGTAAAAATATTTTACATTGGTTTATAAATAAATTCCTTTTTTACCATCCTATTTGACATTTTTTGGTTCTTTATACTTAGTCATTTTTCATGTTATTACACATTTCCCAACTTGAATTAGTGTGTAGTGCATTTTTTATTGATTATATTTTTTCCAAGTCTTTTTTGCCTTTCTCTTTTTAACCATGCATGTGTTTTTCATAATTATATAAATAAACCACATCACATATATTTCTTATAACATATACAACAAAGCTAAATACATGTGTTAAAAAGAAATATATCCAAAGCATCCACATACAAAACTAACATAATTATAAGAATAACCATGAAAACAACATACACAACCAACACTAGTAAGCCAAAATGATACATCATATATATATCTCAAGAGTTTAATACAACACATATAACCATATGCAATGCTCTAGATCTAGGGCTAGGCTCCATCATGTCTATCCCATGGCCTAGCCATGCTGATTGTTGAGGCTTTGGTCTGAATCCTCTAAATGGTATGATATAATGAGTTAGTCCAAGATATCAATCCCTCTACCTATCCCTATAGACATACTATCTACACCTGTGCCTATACCAACTTGGTCTAGGTCATTACATGTGTCTGCATCAGTTGAGTCTGCATTATTGTATATGCCTACATCATCTGCATCACTATCTCCAAATATGTATATCTCTCATTATCTAGGGCCTACCAGGCCTAATTCTCCCTTGAACCCATCTCTACTAATGGATGTGCCCTCTCTATTTGTATTTGTATCTACCTCATAACCTTTCCCACTAGTTTGAATCAACTTGCCTAAGATAGGGTAAATGGTACTGCACTAGGATCCTCTAATGTCATGAGGTCATATGACTATAATGTCTCATCTAGGATTTCATGGAGTGATACCCTAACCAAATACCCCCATATCTCCTCCTCATCCTTAGGTATGCCTAAAAAATCACTCAAAATGGATATTAGATAACTGGCACATCTAATAATATCTATATATCTATCTATTTCCAAAAAACTTAAGAAATTATTCAACCATCTTCATACCTAGTTGTGTCTTGCCCCCTATGGTCTTACCATCTGTGTGACCACCTAACATAGTTTCCCCATCTACATGACCTCCTAATACCTCCTCCATAGGTCACCTCCTTAACACAAACCTAGCTATCATGGCTCATGTCTATCTTAGATCCATCTAAGTAGTCTCTCTATCCTTTTTTATGGATCCTCTACTAAATCACTAAAGATGATGATGGTCTTCACTCTCTCTTCCTACCTCCATCAATGTCATGTCCTTGATGGTCATAGCTTATCTCTTTAAGGAGATAGTGTTGGTACATTTGGTATCTCTACCTCTATCTCCACCTCCTCCTACTCTACCCCTTCTCATGCTCAACCAGTCTATGATTTCTCTTGGTATGGCCTCAATATCAGTCTCATTATCAATGGTTTGAGTCCCCTCTTCCTTCATGGTTATCTCACATGTTGACCCCACTTCTCAGGCATGAGTATCAATGTTGTTAGATGAGTCAAACCCATTTGCCTTAGAACTTGTACCACTGGGTGTGGCTCTCTCCATCATGTATAATGACCTATCACCTCTCTCCTCTCTAGCACTAGTTTAACTATGTGCTAGTTCTCCCAGGTAGTTACTAGATACTCATATGGTCACCATACTATATCAGTGATTCTCACCATTTGTAGTGTTGGAATGTAGGGCATGACCCAAGCTACCTATTCCTCCCTCCATATCCTCACCTAAGGTGACCTATCATCAACCACATGAGGTAACCTAGTAGATTGATACATAAGAAATCTCTCATATATCTATGTTGTCAATTATATGATTAGTCCCATGGTCTTATTTCCTCTAACTTACATCTCAAATAGATAATTAAAAATATGGAACCATATGATAGAGCCTAAATCATATAGTACTCTCTCCTCCAACATCATCCTACTCAAGGCTATAACTTATAATGGTACCTTGCCATCTGACTTGTGATAAGCACTCAATGTGTCACAAGGCCTATCACTACCTTTTAAAGATTTATAATTTGTGATATATATACATCATCCATACTCACTCTCCACCTTGGTAATATCATCTCTGAGCTTGTATCCCACATGGTTAAGGTTCTCCTCTCCTCCATGCTATCTAGTATCCCTACAGTCATTGGTACTCCTACTATATGTAGTATGAGGATGGTATGGACATCCTCTAGTGTGATAGCCACCTCTATCACATCCCCATCCACCTCCCATATAAAGGTGTTGGTTAGCCATTCCCAAAAACCAAGGAAAATGACCACCACATCCACACTAAGGGAGATCCTACACATATTTGATATACCTCTTAGACCTATGGATATTAATCTAGCTCTATCTCCATCTGTCAACCTATCTTAAAAAATTGGTAACCAAGACACATCTAGTAACCTTCAGAACTATGATCATCTCTATAATCTAGAAACAACAAAGGATGTATTATTTCCTCCATGTCATGTATAATAATAATGCATTCTTTATACATTCTATTTTTAATTAAATAAAAAAACACCATTTATTCATTTTATCTATTTTATCCCATTTTGGTCCCTCTTTCCCTTTATGTGGTCATTTTGGACCATTCTAGTGCTCTTCCAAATTTTGACATGCTTTTTGTGCTTATTATAGTTTCTAGTCAACCTAGTTTGATTGTAATTTTCCTATTTTTGTCTTATTTTATCATACATTCCTTATTTTTCTCTTACTTCTTCTCCCTGGTGATAAGTTTCCATTCTAGCCCTTAGAGACCAATTGGATACTTCTCCACTAGGTTTTAGTTGGTAGATTAGACTAGATTGACATGGACCTACTAGGTCAACCACATGGATTTTCACCCTATTTAAACCTACTAGGTTGACCTAGTTGACCTAGTAACTTTTATGTGCCAACCTAGTGTATTTTGCTCAAAATGTGCATTTTTTAATTTTCTCCCTATTTCCTTCAAACCCATTTACCACCTTTGTATTTACTACCTTTAGAACCTAATTTTACTCAATTTTTACATATGTAAATGCTCAAGATCAAAATATATAAAAAATTTACTTAATTCATTTCAAATTTCAAAAATTGGTTTGAGATTTTGGATGCATACCTGTAGTGCACCCGTTATCACTCTTAGAGATCCCTCTCACCTATCATGTCATGTTCTCACCATCCTAGCTCATTTTATCTCAAAATCCCTTTTTATCCTCTCTTAAAATTCAAAATAACAAAATGACTTCTCTTTTTCTAGTCAAAACCACTTTTTAGCAATTCAAATTCTTCAATTATTTTCATTTAGATTCTTTATTTTGCTCATATCTTTATTTCTATTCATCTATTTTTCAGACCATAAAATTAATTGGGTTCATGGTGATGTAGAGATTATTTTACACTATCATATGCATATCTTCTAATTTTTTTATTTTTGGATTTATTTTTGCACTAACTTCTAAAGGTTCACCTAGTGTGCTTTACATTAGATGCCTTCACTTTCTTGCAGTCTTGTTCTTTATGTAAAACCTTAAGGTAAGTCAAAGGTATGAGTTTTTCAAATTTTTCCTTCAATTTATCTTATTTTATTCTTACTAAACCATACTTAGCATCAATTTTATGTGTTATCTTTTTCCATCTCCAAAACACCATCCCATGTTACACTTACATGATATTTGATAACCTTAGGCTGGGGCATACGTATACACATAATATTTTCAAAATTTTATTGATTACTAACACTTGTATCTTATAGTAACCTATCAATTCTCAATATATTCTATTGCATTCCTTAAGGGGTACATCAGGAAAGGGGTGGGTAGACCATTGGTGCTTCTTAAGATTGTTATTCTTTTTACCACTTGCCATCCACACACTAGCCTCCTAAAACTTTGAACCCTAAGCTTATTCTTCTCTTTCCTATCCATTATATTAATTATCATGATTTATTCCTTTATTTATTACCTCATTACCCTTTTAACCTATTTATTATACTAGGTCAACTTGGTCAACCTAGTGTATTTTAGGGACACTTCATCTCTTTTGACTTGTTAGCATCTCGATCGACATAGTACAAACCAAGTCAGTTAGCCCACAAATGTACTAGGTCAACTTGGTCAACCTAGTACAACCAACATGTTTAAAAGTTTTTAAGCAAGATACTACTATATATAACATCATTTCCCACTATTTCATAAGATATTTGAATTAAGCGGATAATTACAAATGAACATCTGCTCATTGACCATTCTACTTAAGGAATAAAGCTTTAGGGTTTAATACTTTCTTTGTAGCTCTAATATTGTCTTGTGGAGAATTATTTTGGATGATTAGGTAGGTCATATATCCTAGATCTATTTTATCTTGGTTATCCTTATAATCCAAAACATTCTCTTGTGAAACACCTTGGCCAAGGGAGAGATTGAGGATCGATAGATTCCTCTTCAAAGGTAAGTATTCCTAGATTTATTTATCCTTTGTAAGAGTAGATAGATAATGTAGTATGTATTCTTCTCTTCCATGTATTAGTATTTCATATACATTGATGTGAGTGTATGTATCCTATACATGTTTATTTTAGCTTTTGTTTATTTGCTTTGTTCTAACCCTAAATTTATGCCATAAGATTTGGTGTGCACTAGATAAGTTTACTTTTTTGTTATTAGATTAGTTTAATTTCTTGTTTATTAGCATAAATGAATATCAAATCATAGGACTCTTTTAGGGTTGTGTGATTGTGCTAGAATATAGGATTTAGAACCCTTCTTATCATGATATGTTGTGATAAGTGATACAAGTGATCCGTTAATCGAGTCTAATAGATCCCCACATTGGTCATGCTCCCATTTAATAAGTGTATACCCAATCAAAAGTGTAGGTGTTCTCTATCTTATTAGATCTAGGATTAATTCATGTAATTTTGATTGCATACATGTACTACTTCATGTGTTTTTATTTTTGGATTAACCCTTAAAATCCTCCCAAGAGCATGTATATAGACAAAGTGTAGTGATACAAAGCAACCTTGTCAGTTTAGGGCTTTAGATGTTATACTTAGTATTATTGTATCAATTTTCCTTTACTTTCTTTGTCTTGATGGAGTCTAACAATTGTTTTTAAGCCAAAACACGTCAACCAAACACATTTTTTATGCACCATTTTATTTGAACAAGGAGACATTGCATTGACCAAATGAAAATAATATTTTGCCTTGTTTGAATCCTCATTTTAAACATTGTTTTTGTCTTAATTAAATAACATTTCTATTTTATCTGTTTGAGTCTAGACCATTTTGTAAAAATATACAAGTGCTTCACTTTTTAATTCAAATTTATAATCTCACCTTTCTAAGTTCTAGGCCAAGGTGTTAATCAGTTTGCCATTTACACTTGGTTTGAGTTAACTTGGGTAGGATTTCCCATTTGGGTTGAAAACCATTCTATAGACTCATTACCATCTTTTTGATCATAGTTAACTTAGGTTATCTAGTATATCACTCATGCTTTAAGTTATAAAATAATTCTACTTGCTATTACCATGTGGCATCATTGTACTATCCATTTGTTTTTAGTTTTATACTTAGGAATTATTATGTGTTTTCACATATTGAGTTTATTAGTTCACATTGTTACTCTCCTCATCAAAAATACTCTCTTCCAATTTTATAGTCATAACTCATTTAATTTGTACCTATATTTATGTTTGGTGTACTATTTTACACTTTAGGTTTCAAAGTTATCATACCCTCTTCTAAATTTGATGATTTCAACACAACAAAGTTGAGTAATTTCATAACCATTTCTTCTAAATTATGCAGCACTATTTCACTTCTCTTTATTATAGTCTCTTTTTACCTTGTCATTTTTTAAATAAAGATCAAAACACACCTTGTTAAACATTTAAAAAACATTTTCCAAATCTTGTCAAACATAGAGAAAAAATCTTTTAGACATGATGCAAAGGTATAATCATAGTGGGGTATATTATGGCCCTATCTATAAGGAAGAGCATTTTTATGAATGATAAGACAATCACATGGTATTTCAGGACATTCCCATGACTATAGAATATTAGGAATACTATTTTGAACATCAACCCCTAGAGGACAAAGATGAAGCACTCCTAAGGTTGGTTGAATTTGGTGCTCGATTGCCATCAAAATTTCCTATGGAAAAATTGCATACCTTGGTTAGGGTAGAATAAAAATAATGAGAACAATCCCTCACTCATATTGTAATATCAAACACTATGTCTTATATCAAAGGAAAGGAAGTTCTTGTATAATTAACACTTAATGATCAAGATCTTGCCACAAAGATTAATAAGATAAGTCAATGATATGTAGACCAACTTATTATGGACTTGATTGACTCTTTAGCTACCACTTCAATACACAATGATTCCTCTATGGAACAAGGGAATGTGGTAGAATCAATGCAACATACTTTAGTTGAGAAGACAACTATGATGGATCATAATGTCTCAATTAAACATCCCAAATCTTAAGAGGTTTTGTGACATGATTTACCAGACATAGAGCACACATTTTTCAATCATCAAGAACATCTTGTTCCTTCATAGAATCAAGGAATGAAACACTTAGTGTGTATTGAGAAGATTCTTCAAAATAATTTTGAAAGTTCTTCTAAACCAATGTGTACTTTGGTGAATAGGCCACAAATTCCACAAATCAACAAAACACTTAAAATTAAAGGTGACCAACTTTAGGGAATGCTTATCAACCCAAGAATCAATTTCTCACTTAATCAACTCAATGAGTGAATCAAAACAAATTTATGGATCATAAGGTGTATATCCCTAACAAATCAATTCAATAAGGCTACATACCACCCCAACAAAATTGTATTCCACCTGCTGTTGCACCAAACATGCAAGAGTGTAATTTGATGAAAGAAATTGTGTCATGATTAGAGATAGGAAAAAAAAATAATTAATATAAATTCAATGAGATATGTCCATATCCATTCAATTTGAGTATTCTCCAAGTCCCTTTTACACCTCATTTTGGGGCACCCACATTTTGCAAATAAAAAGGATAGGGTAATCCTTATGAACACATTCAAGCATTTTTTGTATTATGCCAAGAGGTAGTTTACAACAACATTTATTTTCTTTGATTATTTCCATGAAGTTTAGTGGGACAAACTTTAGACTAGATTCTTAAGTTACCCAAGGGATCAGTGGTAGATTGGAATGATCTATCTAAAAAAATTGTCAACCACTTATCTTATAATATTAAACACAAATTAACTATGGTTGACTTATGCAAATCCAAATAATGAGATGGAGAAAGCTTCACAATATATCTATAGTAGTGGAGATTAGCTGGATATTTTTAATATAATTTATCATACAAATAGTTGGTTGATATTTTTGCACAGAACCTACACTCTGAGGTGGCACACAATCTATGGCTTGCTTACACAAACACATTTGAATAAATTATAGATAAGGGTGTGTATATTTATAAGTCACTTATCACCAAGGGCCTTGTCAAGATTTATTTGTAGGGTTAAACATCAAATCAGACCCAATCTCATATTTAAACTATTGTAATAGAGAAACCCAAGGGGTTAAATAAGAACAAAAAAATGGTTGGGAATGGAATAAGTGAATCAAGACATGTACAAATGGTGTAGGATCCACCAATTCTAAATGTGCAATTATCTCTACCTAATCCACCAAAAACTTTGAAAAGAGTCCCTCCATGAAGGGAATTAAATAATAGGTACAGAGTCTTCAACAAATTAGAAGATCCTATTGAGGCAATGTTCCAAAAGCTTGTAGTATATAATTTGATTGTATGTCCTATACCAAGGCCATTTCCTAAATATCAACCCAAATCTAATTGGTATTAGTCAAAAAAAATTTAACTTCCATCATTTTGTTTGTCATGGTGCTTATAAATTTATTTAATTGTGACATATCATTGAATATTTGATTTAAAGTGATGAATATAAAATCAAACTTGCTCCACAGACACTAATCAGTATATGGGCATCTATAAATATCCATTTCCTAGACATAATCAACAACCAAAAAGAAACAATCATAAACAAAGACAAAGTTAGTGGAAAAATTAGAACCAAAACCAAAACTGTAATTAGCATGATCATAATCAGGATCATAATACTCATGCTAATAACCTAGATCACAAAAACATGCCTTATGACTACAATAATACCATGGGATACATTTATATAAACCACATTGCCACTGTCACTATTAAATATCGTAAACCATCTCATGATTTTTAAAGTATTGGACCCATTGTTATAGGGTCATCACCCTCTCCCTCAAGTAATTCTATGTTGAGTTCAAGCAATTCTATTGTGCCTCAATTTATGTGGGTTACTATTTATGAACCCCATCCTTACTCTAATTATAATATATCCTCATCGATTTAAAATTGCTCAAATGCAAATAGACACTCATGAGTTACCCTCCAAGGCCCTTTGCCTTCATCTTCTAATTATAATGGCTCCTTGCCACCTCTAGATTATGAAATCAAAAATAGAATCTTGCAAGTTACTCTTCATGGTCATATGCACTATTCTTCTAACATTGGAACCATTACAAACATTATAACGTTAGATCCAAAGTCAAACACCATACTAGCCAAGGTTAAACCATCTCATCCTACTATTTAAAAGCCTTATATTCTATCAAACCAACTAATTAAAACCTCAATGCAAATTTATATTTTAGATGTTTTGCATACATCTGAAGTCCATATAACGATTTTGAATGATCTACTTTAGGAATCCACTATTCCCCAAGACATTAACCCTAAATAGTTACAAGCACTTGTAGGTAATTTGTCTTCATTTTTCTAGGTTACATTTGATCAAAAAAACATGTCCACCCTTGGTACTAGCCATAATAACCCCTTGTATAGTTTGAAAATAATAAAATCAAGCTAGTTCTTATAGACAATGGTTTAGGGTTGAACATAGTGTCTCTCAAATTAGTACATAGATTGGATTACATTGTGAAGGACATTCAGTCAGAGATGGTCACCATAAAGGCATACAATAATGCCAAAAGGGAATCTTTCAGTACTATTTATTTGCCAATAATTATTACATCTATGTCCCATCACACTTTGTTACATATTATGAATATTGAGTGTCCTTATAACATACTTCTTGGTCACCTTTGGATCCAAGAAGTATAGTCTATTCCATCCACTTTGCATCAGTGCCTTAAGTTTCCCCATGAAGGGATTGAGGTCACCATTCCTATTGATCTACAACCTTATTAGTATTGCAAACATCTAGAGGCTAAATTTCATAATTATAACTATTGTCTTGGTTATTAATTTATTACAAATAAGAATAATAAAATCATTCTACATCCACCCAAATCCAATTATATAAACTCTAATGACCTTGCTTCCACTTTAACTGATCCATTTCCCATAACTCTTACAAAATAAGTTATTATAGAAGATGTAGGAATTTTCACATATCATCTTAAAGATACCTTCCATATTACTAAGTTTCCCAAGTTTCTCAAGTCATTTGGTAAACCCAAACCTTATAAAATACCTTAAAAACCCAATATGATTTGGCAAAATAAGAAAGAAATTTAGAAACCACTGATGGTATTTGCACCTACTACTTCACCAAATTAAGATTCATGAATATTTCACTGAAGGAGATTTTTTATATTCTGATAACATTATTGTTATTTTTAGAATCCAAAATATCCCATCCTTAATCAGATTATGGATAATTTTGATTATATAGGAAGAGGCCTTGACTCATGAGCACAAGGAATCTTAGAACCTTTATCAATTGATAAACCTAATTTAAATCAAGGTCTCAAATTTATACCACTTGGGAGTGACCTCATGACTTTTAATTGTGATTATTCTGAGTCTAATAGAGAATAGACTCATAAAAGTGACATAGTATCCCATTATAGTCCTTTTGACTAGCTTACTGACACGGTCTTATTGATTCCAACTCCATTATGACCATAATACCCCATTATTCCCTTTGTCTTTGCCATCTCAACTTCATTGATTGGGACCAACAATATTTGATCATATGCCTTGATGAATTCAAAAATGAAGAATCTATTACAGAGTATATAGGCCTCAGAGATGGATTGCTAATCGGTGATCATAAGCATGTATTTGATTTTTATTTATATATTTATACCTAATTTAGAGAGTAGGAAAAAAAATGGTCATGAAAAATATAAAACATCAAGATCTTTGGGTGAAAACCTCTTTGAGCCACTCATTAGTTGAGGAAATAGTAAAGAAAAAGATAAGCCCTTGAGTGAAAACCTATTTTAGGTGCTCTTGGATGGAAAATTTTGCTCATCCCCTAAGGATACACATGATCCATCAAGTTCTATTTCTATATCTAGTATTAGCATCATGTCAAAACAACAAGTCTTTGAGCATCTTGCTCTTGACTTTCATAAGATATTTGTTAGTTGAACATTACCTAAATTGGTAGATTTAGATTCATCATATTATTTAGATATTTATGAGGAACAACTTGAAACTATAGCAAAAGTAGAAGATCATGATCACACATTACCTACTATTCCAAAGGATGGTTCTACACTCCTTTTTAGAAAACATTGTTGAAGTAAACTTGGGAACATACGATGATCCCAAAATTATTTACCTTGAAGCTTCCCTCATTGAGGAGGAATGAGATCACATTATATCCATTTTTAAGGATTTTATTTATATTTTTTCATGGACATACTCTAACATGCCAAGATTAGACCTTGACTTGGTTGTTCATTTACTTCCTATCCATCTAAATGTCAAGTGAATCAAATAAGAATTTATAAATATGCATACATGTATCACTCTTTTGGTAAAAGCAAAAATAGAGAAATTAGTAGGAGAAGGATTCATTAGACCACTAAACTATTTTGAGTGGATATCAAAAATAGTACCAGTCAACAAAAAGCCATAGGGTATACATATTTATGTTAATTATAGAGATATCAACAAAGTGTGTCCTAAAGATAATTTTCCTCTACCTAACATTGACATGATTATCAATTCTATTATTGGGTATGAGATGTTGTCCCTCATGGATGAATTTTATGGATACAATTATATCAAGATAATGTATGCAATCAGAAATGAATAATGTCTATAAATCAATCTTGGCTCAGAGAAGATAGAGTGTACATACACTTCTGATTGGGAATACATTTGTTAAGTGAGAGCATGACCAATATGGGGATCTACTAAACCTGATTAGGGGATTAATTGTCATAATAAACCATGTTAGGAAGGGTTTCAAAGCCTACAGTCTAACATAATCATGCAAAAACCCTAAAAGAATCTTAGGTTTAATGTTCACTCTATTATAATAAATAATAAATTAAATATAATCTAGTACACACCAAAGCTTGTGGCATAATAAAAGGGGTTAATAAAGAAATAAAAACATGCATAGGAGAATATAAATTAAGCTAAGTATGAGTAAGACCCTAATACATAGAATATGAAGAGTAATATTATTTGAGCCAATACTTATGCTACTTCTATCTACTAAAAGAGATGAGAATAAATTTAGAAAATACTTACCTAAATGTGAACCCATCGAGACTTAATCTCTTCTTTGGCCAAAGGGGCTTTACAAGAGGTTGTTGTCCTTTATTTTCACATTATTACCAATCCAACTAGATCTTAAAACCATTATCTAAGCTATTAATCCTCCCTTTCACATTCCTCCAATCTTTTTCCTCTTTCCATCCCTCTTTTCCTCACCTTGATCACCTTTCATCAATTGATTGTACTATGTTGACTGGGTTGAACCTATACAATTTTTAGCCTTTGATTACTATATAGGGTTGACTACGTTGACCCTATGCTATTTTGGGTATTTTTCACTTGGAGTATTGTTAGCCCTTTAGTTGACCTAGCTCAGGACCTAGTGATTTATCTCCCAAAAACATATAGGGTCAATTGGGTTGACCTTGTACAATTGACATATTCATAAGGATTTAGGGTGAGATCCACCTATAAAAAAAAGATCATTTCATCATTATTTAAATATTCAATAAAGAGTTATTATTTTCTCACACTTATTTACAATCTTGTCTTCCACCATTCTACTTGAGGATTCTTAGATTAGAGTTTCTACTTGGAGAATATAGTCTTATAGATAAGTCTTGAATGCTTTGGTATTTCTTAGTTATACTTAAAAACCACAACAACCTCTTGTGAAGCCCCATTGGCCAAGGGAGAGATTGAGTCTCGACGGGTTCACATTCAGGTAAGTATATTCTAACTATGTTCTCCTCACTTTTACTAGATAGACGTAGCATAAGTATTGGCTCAAATAATATTACTCTTCATATTTTATGTATTAGGGTCTTACTCATACTTAGATTAATTAAGATTATCTTATACATGTTTTTATTACTTTACTAACCCCTTTTATTATGCCACAAGCTTTGGTGTGCATTAGATTAGATTTACTTTCTTGTGATTAGAATAGAGTGAACATTAAACCTAAGAATATTTTAGGATTTTTACGTGATTACATTAGATTTTAGGCTTTTTAACCCTTCCTAGATTGGTGTATTATGAAAAGTGATCTCCTAATTAGGTTGAGCAGATCCACACATTGGTCATGATCCCACTTTAAAAATGTATTCCCAATTAGAAGTGTAGGTATGCTCTATCTTCTCCTATCTAGGATTGATTTATAGACATGATGCATTTTTGATTACATATACATAACTCAAGAAGACTAGCATAAGACTATGTTCACCACAATGTGGGGAACATTCTATTATCAAGTTATGCCATTTGACTTGAAGAAAGTTGGAGCCACTTATCGGTGTGCTATGATTATCATATTTCATGACATGATGCATGATATTTTTTATGACTATGTTGATGACATCCTAGCTAAATAAAAAACATATATTGTACATCCTAATGTTCTATGAAAAATCTTTGAGAGACTTTATGAGTATAAGGTTTGCTTAAATCCCAAGAATTATGTGTTTGGCATCACTTCAATAAAATTAATAGGGTTTATTTTATTACAAAGAGGGATCAAATTCAACCCCCCTAAGTTGAAGGCCATTATTGAGATGCCTCTACCTTCAAATCTTAAATAGCTTTATAGCCTACAAGGAAAGATCTAGTCTATTCACAGGTTCATTTCTCAATTAGCAGATAAGTACCACCCATTTAGACATATATTGAATAAAGGGGTCAAATTTCAATGGGATCATGAGTGTCAATTAGAATTTTTGAGGATCATTACATATTTGTCCACCTTTCTAGTTTTGAGACTACCATCACCTAGACAACCATTGCTTATTTACATTTTAGCAACTGAGCATGCAGTGGAGGTACTTTTGGCCCAACATGATGATCAAGGAAAGGAGCATGCAATTTATTATTTAAGTTTCACACTGGTGGATTATGAAAATAATTATATGCCTATTGATAAGGCATTTTCATATAAGGTTTTCGCTTCCCAAAATATATGACACTATATGTTGAATAACAAAACCATTCTTATTGCTAAAGTAGATCCTCAAATTTTTATTATCCAAAATAACTCTCACATGATGAATGGCTAAATGGATCATACTCTTAAGTGAATTTGAGGTTGTATATCATACTTATAAAGATATCAAGGGGTAGGTTATTAATGATCAACTTGTAGAAGCCCCTATTATAGACACTTAACCACTCAGATTCAACTTTCCAGATGATTCTATTATGATAGTAGAATAAGTACAACATGAACCTAAATAATGGAAGTTATATTTTGATGATTCCTTTACTTCTTATGGATATAGAGCTAGCATTTTATTAATTACACTACAAGAAGATCTGATTTCTAAAGTGTTTCATATCAATTTTCATTATACTAATAATATGGTTGAATATGAGGCACTTATTGAACAACTTTGTTTTCGAGTGCAATGGGATATCTATCACTTAATGGTGTCTGAGGATTTCCAATTGATTATCAATCAAAACACATATCAATATCAAAATAGAGATGATAATATTGTACCCTACAATCATATTATGGATAATCTCAAGGCTCATTTAAATCTCTATAGTTTGAACAAGTACCATGAGCCAATAACAAATCTATCGATACAATGGAAATAATTGGGTCTATGATACAAATTAATAGCAGTGCTAAAGAGCATCAATTTATCATAAAAAAATATTTTACAACCTACTCATATCTTACTAAATTTAGAAGGGATATGCACTATTTTTGGTCCTAATCACCTACTTGATTTGCCTTGGTTTCAAGACTTTTATAATTATTTCTATGATCACATTTTTCCACCTAACATTTCCAATAATCATAAGAAATGTTTCCTTCACTACATAGCTTGTTATACCCTCCTTAGAAGCATGCTTTATCATAAAGGCTATGACGTAATGCTACTTCATTATTTATCTTCAAGAAAATCCAAGTTAGTGCTTAAGGAAGTTCATGAAGGAATGTGTGGGGCCCACACTAATGGTGTAGTTTTAGCAAAAAAAATCCATATAATAAGTCACTAATGGCCTAAAATAGAGATAGATGCTTAGAATTATGTGAGGAAGTGTATTACTTGTCAAAAATATCGAAATTTGATATAGACACCTTCCTTACCACTACAATAGATCACTACACCATGGCCATTTTCTACATGGGGCCTCAATCTCATTAAGAAACTAAAACCAACATATTTAGATGGCCATAAACATATTCTCACTACTATCAATTATTTTACTAAGTGGATTGAGGCCATTCCTATCACTTACATCACTGGTAGGTAGATTTCCAAGTTTATTCATTATCATACCATTTATTGATATGATATCCTAGCCTAAATTATATCTAATAATGATAGATCATTTGTAAACCAAGAGGTTAAATCTCTTTGTGCAAAATTCAAAATCAAGCACAAGAAATAAACATCATATAACCCATAAGGCAATAGACAAGTTGAGGCATCAAACAAAACCATTGTGTCCATCCTTAAGAAGATTGTCAATAATTTTGGTTGTAATTGGCATTTAAAATTTTTTCCTTCTATTTGGGCTTATCGTACATGTCATAAAAAACCCATAGGAGCCAATTTATACTCTCTTGTTTATGGCATGAAATCTAATATCCCGATTGAGATCGAGTTACCTTCATTACAAGTATTTTTAGAGAGTATTGAAGATGATGAGTATTATAGAGTCTTAATGTTGTAAGAACTAGAACTCATTGATGGCAAGTATTTGGTTGCCCTAGACAACTTGAAAGCCTATTATAATAGATTGGGTAGGAGCTACAATAAGCACATTATCCCTTAGGAGTTTGACATTGGTGATTTAGTCTTTAAATAGAATTAGAAGAGCAAAAATAAAATATGGTAATTTTTAACCTAATTGGCTTGGCCCATATGTTATCATAGAAAATTATGGATCAAGGGCATACCATCTGGTTACTCTAGGTGGCAAGGAACTTCTAGAGCCCATGAAAATTGTGAATCTCAAGAAGTTCTACACTTGATAAATTTTTGAACCATTATATACAAGACACCTTACTTAGGGTCAAGTTGTACTAAAGTTATTTTATCCTACCATTATATCCTAGACCATCCTATCTTGGACCATATTCATTATTTTTTGAGCTAGCATGGACCATTCTTACAAGAACAATATTATTTTAATGAATATAAATAGTGGAAGTTTTGGGCCATTAACACTCTAGATCATTTATATTCTGGCTTGAATCTTTTTATCGCACCTTGGACCATCCTCTTTTGAACCATATTCATTCTAGACCATTCTATTTATAACCATATTATTTTCATACCATAGGCCATTGTAACCTGGAATAGCTCTATCCCTTACCCAATTATGATCCTAATTATGACTCATAGGCATCATGAACACATTCAAAACTAGTTATACAAAGTAGTTTAGCATGGATAGTATTTTGTAGCTTCCTCTTACATAAAAATGAACATGGATACATCAATTCATGGTTTTTACTTGTTGAATGATTCTTCAGATTTATCTAGTGTTGCATATTATTTTATTGCTATTTTTTTATGTTTAGTAGGCATTATCATCTTATTAGGATCTTACTCTCACTAATTTATGAGCATGGGTTGTTACAACTGGATTTATTTGTTATTAGAATTTTTACTCTTGGATGTGTATCTCTTAGATTAGATTGGTTCCCTATACCATTGTATATATTCATGATCCCCATTGCAGCTAGTTTAGTTATTATTTGAACTCTTACCTATGGATGTGCATCTCCTCAAGTAGGTAATTACATTGGAACTTTTGTTAACATTTCATTTATGTTGCTTATCCTAAAAACACAAAAAAAATTATAAAATTATTGACATAAACCAACAAAAATATTGTATTACATTTTTATATATTCTAATCTCCATGCTCTTATCATTATGTAAGTACTAATTTGAACACTCTCACCATTTTTTGAGCCCATTTTCCTTATCTCATATACAACATCAATCATGTTATTATTATCATCACATTTCTTGGGAGAACTAAATTTGGCTTGAAATTCATGTTGGATCTCACATCTATAAAACTATGAAAGCAACACCCACTTATCTTGTACATTTAGAGTCAACTCAGCCACTCCCCTCCTTTTCTTGTTTTCCCTCCATTATGTTTCTTTGTTGTTTCCATATCACTTAGGGGAAAATTTGTGTCCTTTGTTCTTATTGCACTATCATATAAAGTGAAACCTCTACTACAAATGTAGGAATAATTATTTTTTTCTTGTATTATCATTGTGACTAACTTTTGTTTGTGTGCATTTATTTGATTTTTATGGTTGTTTTGATTGCTTACTTTTTCAGTATATTTTAGTTTGTTGTTTGTTTCTTTTTATTACTTTGTTGTTTATTTATTGGTGTTTTTGTATTTTGTGTTACTATTTTATCTTGTTCTTTTGTTCGGTTTTTCATGAACATCTTGATAGTACACATGGCTCTTGATTATTCATATCTTGCATTTATGTTGTTTATTATGTTTTTTTTATCTTATACATTCTTGTTCCTATTTAAGTCTTTATTTTTCATATATTTATTTTAAGTTAGCTTACATGTATGTTTTATTTCTATTTAAATGTAAATATTTGTAACTCTAGTCTTGGTAGTTCTTATCATTATCCTTAGTTATAAATATTCACATTTGAACTAGCTCATTGCAATTGAAATGCCATGCCATTATAGGTTATTCATACTTATGATGCATAATTTTATTTTACTATAGCAAGCACCAAGTGATTTGGATCTAAGTCTCAAAATCAATATAGCTCCCAATATCAAATCTCAAGTGCATCAATTAAACTAAACACCAATGGCTTACATACACAACTCTATGCAAGATGTGCATCTCTTGGCATCCTGAGTCTAATCGAGTAATGGTCCATTTTTATTCTATTTCTACATTCCTCATTCCATTTTCTCTCATTTATAGACAAACTAAATTGTCTTGAGGTCTACTTGAACTATGTAGGTAGTGCTTGGATACATGATGTATCTCAAGTCATCTCAACCACCTTTATTCTTTTATTCATCTCTTTTCTCACTTTGTGCATTTTCATATACCTAGTTTATTAAGGAGTTTTTAGTCATTAGAGGATCACATATACATTTGCACCCACTCATATTTAATCTATGCATTATTTTATATCCTTGATCTAATGCTTACCAATTTTCCCTATTAGGGCACAATATCTGGATGATTTTCTAAATCAAATCAGCCCTACTAGGGAAAAATTTAATTATCAGTGATCAAAATCAGCCCCACTAGGGTAAAATTATTTTATAAACCAAAAACATATACTCTACTAGGGCACATTATTATTTACTTTCCCTAGAGAAGCACTCCCTTTTTTCTTCTAATTCCAAACTCTATAGCTTTTGCCCTCATTCTAGTAGATTTTGAAGTATGTAATTTGTTTTGGGATTGATAAGTTCTTAAGCATGTAGCTTGCACCTTATTTTAGGTGTGTTAAAAGTGTGTCATTTATATTTTTGGATTGTATCCTTCCCACTTCCCCTTGCCTTGGGGCCCATTATATTATAATTATATTTTGATCACTAAGAATCAATGTGTGCAAGCATTATATTATATAGATTTAATTTTATCAATGGGTTAATTTCACTCCTCTCTCTTTTCAAGAGTACATCCCTCTCTTTTATCCTCATATTTCCTCTCAAGGGGTTATCATGGGTAATTTACTTCCAAATTAATCTTGATAACTATTTTCTTTGAAAATATCTTTCTTCATTCAAATGTCTCACCGCACCTCAAATAGGGAAAAATGTAGACATCCACTTCTTAACATAATTATGTTGAAATTGTGAATATTACTCAAAATGTAATTAAATGCATAATTAGGCCAAAATCACTAAAATGTGCTAAATGGTTCAAGCTTGTCATATACAAGTACCAATTTAGGCTAATGTATCCTTGAATGGGCCATGTATTTTATATGATTATTAAATTTTCTCAAATCATATCTAGTCAAAATGATGAAAATGTAATTTGACACTCTAAACCATTGAATTTTTCTAATTTGAAAGAAAATGAAACATGCATATGTTATTTCATGTTAACAATGTCCTAAATGGAATCTTTTTCCATACATAATTGACACCTTTTAGTTATACTCTAGTCAAATTATGACCTAGTAATATGACATTTTGACTAGTTTGATTAAGTGTGCAACCATTTTCCAAATAATTAAATAAAATTTGATTAATCTCACTTGAAAATTAATCAAAATCAAGGGATGAAGTGTAAAATCCATGGAATTTATTGAATATTTATTAATTCAAAATTGATTTCTAATATATACATCATCAAATGATATCATTTGTGGGGTGGCATCCATAAGCCATAAATGCAATAAAAATCATGTTTAAGGCCTTCCATGCCCCTTTAATGCCCCTTAATTTCTAATATTTATGAGGGTATTTATGATTTAATCCTAAAAAATTGAATTAATTCATGGCCACACATCTTGATCTCAATATGGATGGTCATGGTTGATTCCAACCAATTTCAAAAATCTATAAATAGGAGGGCCAATACCACCATTTTTAAGCTCTTTTGGTTTAAACTTATTATGTATAATTCTCTCCACAAGTCATTTTTTTGTAGTGTTATTATGCTTAATTTGTAATAGGATAACTTCACTATGGGTATAACGTTGATAAAAAACCATGAACCTAGTTTCATTAGTGCACTTGAGATGATGGAGAAGAAAGCCACTCATCATTTATAAAGACTTGAGCACCAAATTAATGGTAAAATCATGTTTTGATCCAAATTTGGAGATGGGATGCTCTTGGGAAGGTTTGATGTATATGTTTTCTTTTAATAGCTCTTAATTGTCATTTTCAAACCTCATTGAAGGAGTTGGCTTAGTTAGTCATGTTCTTTATACATTTATTGAGTTTTATTGGCTAATGATTGATCTAATTCACTCAGGATTCCATATCTATAGGTAAGATAAGGTTTTTATTTAGTACCTAGCATTGAATATATTGATATGTTTACCCTAATTTCAAAAATGAACTCAATTTAACTCACTTTAGCTATAGCCATAACACACTATTAGGATTTTCATTAGATGGATGTGAAGAGGTTTTTTCTTCATGGTGACCTCAAAGAGGAAATAAATATTGAGTAACCATATGGATTTGTGAAATATTCCTTAGTTTTAAAACTTTATAAATCTATTTATGGCCTTAAATAAACACCTCAAGCTTGGTATGCCAAGTTAAACTCTTTTCTTATTTTAGTTAGGTTCACTAGATGCCATTCTAATCTAAATGTCTAAATTTTGTGGAATAATGATTCACCATTGATTATTTTTCTCTATGTAGATGACCTATTGATCATAGGGAGTTTATCTACCATTGTAATAGTGAATTTTTTTTATAGGTTCATAGTGACTGACTTGGGCTTGTTGTACTACTTCCTTGGGATTGAGATTTGTTAGAGGTACAATCACTGGGGGGTGAATCAGTGAGCCCATATAATCCAATTTCAATTCCAATTCTTTAAAACTCTTAATCATTTAATGCATACTTTCATGAGGCATACACAACATTCATATTAATGAATATGAAAGACAATGCAATATCAAGCATATAACACATGACATACATGGGAAACCCTCTTGGGGAATAAAATCCACTCTCAATTGTACAACACATGGACTACTTGTCTTATAAGAGATTAAAAACAAGATACAAGTCATATATTTTAGACCAAAAACCTTGATCAAGTCTTCCTAACCAAAGGCCTTTAGTGAAATACCTATTTCACAAAGAGCAACTATCCCTAAGGAAGATCAAGTCCTTTAGACCCTCCTTTGAAGTAAACACCTCCACCTTTAAACTAATGCCTTTAAAACCTAATGATGGACCTATGATTATCACTCTTCAACTTTAATATTTAATCCAACACTCCCTATTAGATAAAGCACATTAAATACTTGAACCAACACACAAATATCAATTAGGACACATTACATATCCCAACTAACCCCACTCTTCAACTTTTTGCTCACACTAAATATTAAAACCTATAAGATCACTATTATGAGATAAAAAAATATGATGTACATGTCATACACACCATCATCAACCTACTTTTCTCTTCAACCCATCCACTAGGCACACACAACCTTCACCTTGACTTCACTCACCATACACACTCTCTCAAATAACCTCTTGAGATTACTCACTCATTCTCCCTCTTATAGGATTATTAAGTCCAATTACCTATGTGACAATCTTCATCTCCTTGATCAGGGAAGCATGTCTGATCCTCTTCACTCTCTGTTGGTCCTCACTAACCTATACCTCCTCTTTCAAAAAATTTCTCCTTCACTTCACTCCACATGCACACTCATACCTCTTTGAATATACTCAAACTGTAAGAGAACTATTCTATCATCAGTAATATGACCTACTAATCATACTCATAGTTAACAAACTCTTCTACTCATCCAAAAAATACACTACCTATCCTCTCAAACCCCTCAAGTCTAGAAACCATCGCCTTTTATTTCACTATTTATAGAGAATTTATGATTTATCAAGTCCACAATATTTATTTTTTGATCATAATACATGCATTCACCCTTAAGTCATCTAACATGGGTAACACTTAATCACAACTCTTTTTCAAATAATCCTAAGTCACCTTTTAGCTCTTATGGTGACCCATTCACCTCTTTGATACTTATCTAAGAAAACTAAGAACATAAGACCACTTTAAAATGCATAGGTCCATTCCACATGACCCCTTCAAATTCTTAAAATGATCATAGTCAACTCTACTCACCTCTGCATATGTTCAATCAACTCAAATAATGACCTCATATACAAGAACACCATAAATGAACACATAGTCAACTTATTAAGAATTTTTCATACTCATTTAGTTTAATCCCACCTCTAAAATCCATATAAATTATCTTCATGGATTCTACAACACTCTCCAATATCCAAGTCATCAAGAAACATCAAAACAACATCAATACAAACTCAATTATCCTTCTCAGGTTATTTACATAGCATAAATGAAAACATAATCAAATTTGAACATTCTTAAATTTAACTGTACACACTCTCATATCTTAAAATTTATATTTAAATTTTTTCCTTTGAGTCTTGTACAATTTTTATTTTTACATCATGATCAAATTCTACCTAGATCGAAAGATATGGCCCAAAAACTAGAAACTGCTCTTTCCTTTGTTAAATTCAAATATGTGAATTCAAACGGTCATAGTTAAACATCAACCACTTTTTTCACATCTAATGTCCTCACATATTTATATTAAATTAACACCATTAATATTCTTCAAAATTTAATTCTTAGTGCATAAATGCTCAAACATTAAACTTTGAATAGTTGACCTCATCTCATGCAATCTAGCAACTTTGACCTTATACGCTTCATCAATCTCTTCAATATTGTCCTCACTTTAGTAATGCTAGACAACTATCACTTTGACACATTAAATTTAATTCACACCATTTATATCAATTAGTATGAATATTCTCTCACCATTTATCCTTAGAATAAGCTTGATCTTTATCTCTGCTTGACGTTAAACAGCAAATAGTTGATCTCATCTCATTCAAATTTCAATCTTGACTCAATGTACACCACTGATCTCTATAGAACAACCATGTATTTATCATTTAACACACACTATTATATAAATATATATATTCAACCATAAGCTGTAGGATATCCATTTGATCCTAGTCTTTACCCTTTGTAAACTTAGCTAAGTATGGGGACCTTTGCAAACTACCTGGAAGGCCAACTTTTCTCTTTAATAACTTTTGCCTCGATCAATCTCATGTCTTAAAACTTGAGCCATATGATCTCCTCACATAGTATAATCCAAACATGTGTCAAGTTTATCTTTAAATGTTTATACATGTGAGATATAACTCCATTAATCTACTCACTTATATTTTTTGGCCATAGAGCCAACTATTCCAAGAATTGTCTAGAAGGCCAACTTTGCACATGCATATCTTTTGATGTGCTTCATTAAATAATATAAAATTTATCCCAAATCAACCAAGAAAAAAATGAATAAACCAATTTTATCAACTTCTCCTAAAACATCCACACCTTCAAGATATGCCATCACAAAATTTCTTACTCGGCTCTTTCTTACCTCATACAAATTTGGCTAAGTATAGGAAAACACTGTCAAACTGCTTGGGAGCCCAAATTTGTACTTGCATATCTTTGACTACTCTTCATTTCCATGAATGAATACTTAACACATAAAAACTAGGGATGAATATGATAAAAATCATATGACCAACTCCCCTTGACTCATCCACACTTGGTAATAATGACATTAACAAAATGCTTATACATATTTTCTACCACTATACCTAAAATGTCTAGATGCAAACTATAGACTACCAGATGAATTCCACTCATGCACACAATAACTCAAAGCATATAAAACTTTTTATGGTACCTCTTTTATATGATTAATACACCATACTCATACCTAAACAACTCTAATAATTCTAAAATATAATATCAACCAAGCCAACTTCAAGCATATTAAGACAAGCACATTGCACACTTTGTCATTATCACTTAAGCTATCAAGGCACTTCATCCACTCACCAAGAAACCTCCATGACATCAATATGATATCATTGATAATCCTCCAATAATATACCCCATTGTAATTGATGTCAAACACTAATACAAAGCTTATGCTCATACTTTATCTCTCTCTCTCTCTCTCTCTTTAGGTTCTCTCTCCCCCTTTGACACAATGATAATGTGGGATAAAATTCTGATCATATAAACCTAAAAAGACATCAAAGACTAATAATAGGAAGATAACATCTCTAAGATATGCTAAAAACTCCCCTTAACATTTAGAAAAACTCTTCTTACTTTTATCTTCACAAACATGCTCCATGACAACATTCTTCTTTGGTCAAATATAGCTTCTATGAAACATACATGAACAATATAAAATACATAAACTTACCATGAAAAAATTAAGAGGGACTTCCCCTAATTCACTTGAGCTTAGGAAGCTTTTCTTTGAGAATCTTCATACCATTTCTAATAATGATGAATCAACATAATTACCTTCATACCTTCTTTCTTAGATCCAACTATAAAGTCATTTGATATTAGAGTTTAACCAATTACAAAGCTCCCCCTTTGTTTATGAAAGAGGATTCAATACATTGTCAAAATTACTAACTTGGTTTGATCAAGTCACCAAATCAACATACTTGAGTTCACATCTATAGTAGACTTAGTTAAATATCCACCATGATTGGAACATCTTCAGATATCCTTCCCCTTACATTATGTATAGCTCCTTAAGCCACTCAAGCTATCTGAGTTAGTTCCTCATAATTTCATGTCATACACAAATTTTCATTTACAAAACTCAAAGACCTACTTCATGATATCAAAGATAAGATAATACATTCTCCTCATCATCCATATAAACCTTGTCTTTAGTATTTATTATGCAATAAAATATTTTGACACCACATTATCCTTAATCATACACCTATAAACTACCATTCCCTACTTGAAAACCTTGCACACATTACCAAAATTATTCATGACAAAGAACACCAAATTGTGCTCAACTATGCATTACAAGCATGTCACCAACTAATGAAAACATTGTATATTCTCCACCTAATGTTCGCTTAGTTCCATATACCAAAATTGACTCATTAACATCATGAACACATACCTTAAGGTTTGTAGACATCAAACCCTCAAGCCACTACCTTTCATCCTTTGGTCTAGTTCTTCAAAAATTGAGAGCCAATTGATCAACCAAAGAACATATTGACATACAATTCTACTAAATGACAAAGTCCTTCATATTAAGCCAACACATCTTCTCATGACCTTTGTCTTAAAACATCAATCAAGACCCAACTATTATCCACCATGCTTCCCTTTTCTATAAAGTGTATTCTTGAAGCTTAGAGAGAGACACCCATTTGACATAGAGATACTAAAAGTCCCAAAACTATGGAGAGTCTCATATCTCCATAATCTCATCTGACTTACAATCCTGCTTGACTTTGAATTAATCTTGGACTTCATTATTTTATTTAGATTTGTCAATAAATGTTTTCAATATAAACTTTTGACTTTCCTTCATGTTTATCATGGAAAACAAACCATATTTGGTCTCAGTCTGATCTCTTCTAATAGGCTTAGGTTTTCATACCCATTTGTGACCTCTTCCTTGCACACTAGGAGCTCCATACACCTCATTTTGCTTTAGGAACTCACTCAACCTATTCTTGTAGTACCTAGCAATGTGACTAACTCTATGACAATTTAAACAAACAAGATCATTCATACCTTTTGCTTGATGATTATTGTGATCTTCTTTTTCTATTTGGATAGAAGATAAATTCTCTTGGTAGTCTTGTATCTTCTTCATATCTAATTCCTTCTTTGCTATAGTAGATAGTCCACCTTGATAAAGGTTATCCTTAATAGTCTTAGTTCTCAACACCATTGATTGACTTTTAGGAGAGTGCTTATTAAAACTATCCTTGTAGAATCTGGTAATATCTCATACTTTATTTCAATTATTATAAATAATATCATACAACATACCTCTTAACTGATCTAAGTTAAGACTTATCCATGACCAATTACTCCTTCTAAAGCTCCATGAATGTCCATACTTAATTTACTTCCTTCTTTTTGTATTGTTTTCAAACCTCTCAATCTCCTTGACATACTCATAATTATCATGATTCTTTTCTAGCTTGACTACAACAAGCTCATACTCATTCTTCAATGACTTCATCCCAATATTTAGTAGAGTGTACTCATCTTCTCTTTATTTCAAATTTATGCTTGTATTCATTAATTATTTCTCAAGAATACTGATCTTATCTTCATCCTTTTTGACCTTGTTGGCCATGTCTTTCAATCTATATGCTTTCACTTCAATAGACTTGATCTATTCTTGATACTTATTCTCATCTCTCTTGGAATTGCCTAACAAACTTCCCTCAATACAACTAACTTGAACTTCAAGACCTTTGATCACATACCTCATCTTGTGATTCCTCCTTATGAGCTCAACTCCTAGATTCACTTCTTCTTCCTCATTGTCATAGAACACCTCTTCATCATGCATGATGTTCTTTTATTTTGAAAAAAAATTCCTTAGAATCTTCTAGCTAAACTTTGAGGTCATTGATAACTTTATCATCCTCTTTAGCATCTTTCTTAAAAGTACATATATGTTCCTCAAGTTCCTTGATCATAGTCTTCCACTATTGATTCTCTTTCTTCAACTGCTTGGCCATATTTTAACCTACTTAAGATCTTATTTCAAGTTATTAAGCTTCATCCAAAGGACCCTCTCTGATACCAATTGTTAGAGGTATAATTACTAAGAGGGGGGTGAATCGATGAGTCCAGATAATCCAATTTTAAATCCAATTCCTTCAAAATCTTAATCATTCATTACACACATTAATGAGGGATACACCATTCATATAAATGTATAAGAAGGATAATGCAATATCAAGAACATAACACATGAAATACATGGGAAACCCTCTTGGGGAATAAAACACATTCTCAAGCCTGAAATACATGGACTATGCATCCTATAAGAGATTATAAACAAAATTTTGTTCAATTCCTTTAGACCACAAACCTTGATCAAGTCCTCTTAACCAAAGGCCTTTAGTGAAACACTTATTTCATAAAGATCAAATTCCCTTAAGAAATATCAATTCCTTTAGACCCTCTTTTGAAGTTAACACCTCCACCTGTGAACTAAAGTCTTCAAAACTTGATAATGGACCTCTAATTATCACTCTTCACCTTCACTCTTTCATCCAACACTCCCTATTTTCCAAATCACATTACATACGTGAACAAAACATAAAGATAAATTATGACACATTACATATCCCAAATAACCCCTCTTTGACTCTTCACTCACACTCAATTTTTAAACCTACACAAGCACTATTATGACATCACAAATATGACCTATAGGTCATACACACCATTATGAACCTACTCTTCCCTTCAACCCATCCACTGGCCACACACAACCTTCACTTTACCTTCGCTCACTATACACACTCTCTCAAATAGCTTATTGAGCTTACTCACTCATTCTATCTCTTCTAGGATTATTAGGTCCAACGAGCTATGTGATCAACATCATCAAATTGATTAAACAATCATGTTTGATTATCTTCATTCTATGTTGGTCCTCACTGACCTATACCTCCTCTTTCAAAGGTTCTCTCCTTCATTTCACTCACATGCACACTCAGACCTCTTCACATATCCTTAAACTATAATAGTACTATTATGTCATTAGTAATATGACCTAAAAGTCATAATCATAGTCAAAAAACTATTTTTATCATCATCTCATCTAATAGGCACACTACTATCCTTTCTTCTTCACTTTAATGTATACTACTCTCACACACAAACTCCCTCAAACCCATCAAGTCTAGAAACCATCATCTTTTTTTTCACTATTTATAGATAATTCATGATTTAACAAGTTAAAAATATTTATTTATCATCCAAAATACATTCCTTCACTCTTAAGGCATCTAACATGGGTCACACTTAAGCACAACTCTCTTTTAAATAAGCCTATATCACCTTTTAGGTCCTATGATGACCCATTCACCTCTTTGATACTTATTATATAAAAATAAGAATATGATACCACTTTAAATACATAAATACACTCCACATGACCCCTTAAACTTCTTAAAATTATCATAATTAAATCTTCTAACCTTTGCATATGTTTAATCAACTCAAACAATGACCTTACATATAAGAACACCACGAAAAAACACATAATCAACTTCTTAAACATTGTTCATACTCAAGATAGATTAATCACACCTCTAAAATTCATAAATATAATATTAATGTATTATAAAACACTCTCCAATATCTAATTCAACATGAAACATCAAAACAACATCAATACAAGCTTAATTATCCTTCTCAAGTTATTTGTAGAGCATAAATGAAAACATAGTCAACTTTGAACCTTTATAAATTTGACTATACACACTTTAATATCTTTAAATTTATATTTATAGATGAATATTTTATTTTTATACAATTTATCTTTTTACATCATGATCAAATTCTACTTATATTGAAAGATATGGCCCAGAAACTAGACATTGGTCTTTCCTTTGTTAAATTTAAATATTTAAATTCAAACAGTCATAGTTAAACATCAACCAATTTGCTTGCATCTCATTTCTTCACATCCTCATATTAAATGCACATCATTTATCTTATTTTAAATTTAATAAATATTTCACTAATTCCCAAATGTTAAAATTTGAATAGTTGACCTCATCTCATGCAAGTTGAAACTTTGACCTCATATGCTCTATTGATCTCTTCTAGATTGTCCTCACTTTAGTCATGTTAGATAATTGTCACTTTCACTTCTTGATTTTAATGTGCACCATTTATTTCAATCATTATGAACACTTTATCACTATTTATTCCTAGAAGAAGCTTGACGTTTATCTCTGCTTGATGTTAAACTTTAAATAATTGACCCCATCTTGTTCAATCTTACAATCTTGACTCAATGTGCACCTTCGATCTCTATGGATTATCCAAGTATTTATCATGAAACATGAACCATTTGATCAATTTTTATGATCACCAATGATCCATAGGATCTCCATTTGGTCCTGGTCTTTACCCTTTACAAATTTGGCTAAGTATGGGGACCTTTTCAAACTGCTTGGAAGGCCAACTTTGCTCCTTAACAACTTTTGCCTCAATCAATTTCATGTCTTGAAACTTGATCTATATGATATTTCCACATAGGATAATATAAAAATGTGTCAAAGTAATCCTAAAACCTTTGTACATGAGATATATAACTCTATTAATCTACTTATTCATATTCTTTTACCATAGAACCAACTATGCCAAAAACTATCTAAAAGGCCAACTTTGCACATACATATCTTTTGATACATTTCATTGCATGATCTAAAATTTATAAAAAATAAAATATGCACAAAATTTAACAAACCCATATTATAAAATTATCCTAAAACATTTACATGTGTGAGATATGCCATCATAATTTTGCTTACTTGGCTCTTTCTTGCCTCATGCAAATTTGGCTAAGTATGGGAAAACACTGTCAAACTGCCTAGAAGCCCAACTTTTCACTTGCATATCTTTGATTACACTTCATCACATGACTTGAGACTTATCACATAGAAACTAGGGACTAATCTTATCATAACCATATGACCAAATTTCCTTTATTCATCCACACGTGGCAATAATGATGTCAACAAAATGCCTATTTAGATTTTCTACCACTAGACCCAAAATGTCTAGATGAAAACTATGGACTACTAAATGAATTACACTCATGCACATAAGTACTAAAAGTATGAAAAACCTCTTATGGGACCTATTTCATATTCTCAATACATCATATTCATATTTGAACAAATCTAATCATGTCAAAATAAAATACCAACCAAGCTAACTTCAAGCATACCAGGACACGCAGATTACACACTTTGTCATTGTCAGTTAGGCTATCAAGGAACTTAATCCACTCATTAAGACACCTCCATGACATCATTAACAAGCCTCAAAAAATATTCTTAGTTTGAATTTGAGATAACTATTGCACAATCCAAGTATGATATTTATTTACTTGTATATTTTAACATGGATGAATTTAATCTAGATCAAACTCCATGTCTATCTAGTGTAAAGCTTAAAGTTTATTTTCCATCTTATTTAGTTTATTTTAACTATATCAAAAAATTATTGGTAGTCCCATATACCTTACACACACTAAACCTAATATTATATATGTAGTGGGCATGGTCTCTAGATTTATGAAGAAACTACATGAGATGCATTGGAAGATAACTAAGTGTATTCTCCGCTACATTTAGGTATTCATAGTTTCAAGATTCACTATGGGAAAAACATCGATAGTATTTTAATTCATTACACAAATTTAGATTGGGATGATGATATTCAAAATCATAAGTATACTTTAGGCTATAATTTTTCTCTTTGTTTAGGTCTAATTAATTGGTCAAGAAATAATCATAATATTATTTATTTATATTCTATTGAATCAAAATACAAATAATTTATTAATGTTTTAACTAAGGCTATTTGGCTTTAGGGGATTCTCACTGAGTTTAGTATCTAGTTTCAATAACCAAAAGTCATCTGTTATGACAACCAAATCATAATCTAGATCTACAAGATTTTGATCCTCTATCAAAGCACCAAGCATATCAAGATTCACATACATTTCATTCATTATATATCCGTGAATAATTCATTGTTCTCCACTACATATAAATAATGGAGAAATTTTTTGATATCTTAACCAAGCCCTTCAATGAGATAAAGTATCTTTATTACAATCTTTTCTTAGGGTTTAGATAGTTCCAACATCTTCCTCTAAGGGGAATTTATATGTACTTGCATACCTCATCAAGCCTTTGTGTTAGGACCCAATTACACTACCCAAAAAATATATGATTAAGGGGGGTGTTATTGTAAGTTTTTATTCATTTAATGGTTTTTCCCTACACATGTTTAGTTATCTTGCTTAGGTTTTTTTTAGGTCATTATGAAAGATAATCCCACTTTCATAAGGATGTAAGGAGATTTTTATCTTTCACCTATATATTTACCTTTCCTAAATATTTTATTGATAATGAATAATAGTGTTTCTTCTGTTAATAATAATTAATCCATGATTGTTATTGCAAAGCTTCTTCTAGCTCATGTTTGATTTTGATAATACACATAGGTATTTTCTTAATGCATTCTATTCTATCCAAACCAATCCTAAATTATGGCCCAATCTTATATTTATCTATGTCTAATATGATGTCGAGATCTGCACATAGCTCTAAATTTAAAAAATTCTTATTTTTTACACCTTTTGGTGTTTTCTTAGGACAAGTAGTATGTAGTGATGATATTCTAGTTTACCAAGCCAAAATCATAGTCATTGTGGGATTTACACCTATTAGTTATTATAAAGTATGATTATTCATAGGATATAATGGATATTATCTCAAGTTCATCAGGGGTAATATAATTATATCTGCTCTATTAGAGAAAATATAACATAAGGATATGAGTTTTGAATGGACCACTGAATTATAAAAAACCTTCATACATCTGAAATAATTATTAGTAATGACTCCAATATTGGTATGTATAGACTATAATAATCCCTTTCACATTCATGTAGATACTTTATTATCAACAATAATTATTTTATTGGCTCAACCTATAGAGGGAGGTATAAATCATTTTATCCACATTATAATCAAGAATTTGTCAGTGGATAAGAAGAATTATACTACTTAAAAATGAGAATATCTGGCTATGGCATTTGTGCTACAAAAATTTATAAATTATCTTTTGTCTATACTATTTGAATTCTTTATAGATCATCAAGATCTAAAATATTTAGTGAACAATCCCATGATATAAGGATGTATATCTAGGTAGTTAATGTTATTTTATGAATTATAGTCTAAAATTATTGTCAAGGATGAGAAAACATGGGACTAGATCATCATAATCACATAATGAATGGAAAATAACCAAACTATATATAGGATGAGTCAATAGAAGATCACTTATTCAAATTCTCTATGATCACAAAGAATATGGAAGATATAACTAAATTTTTGAAATAAGGGATTTTTCCTACACATTATTTGGAAAAGGAAAAAATAAGTTGGTCATAATATAATTGCCATTAAATATTGTCAATGGGATTATATACAAGATGGTTAAGGATGATTCGTTGCATAGAGTAGCCTTAAACCATGAGAAACCTCACTTTTTACAAAAATCACATTAGGGAATTGTGGGAGGAATTTATATAAGAAAATAATTTGAGGAAGATACTAAAAAGTGGTATGTGGTGGCCTATTCTATTTTAGGTTTCACACAAAGTAACAAAACACTTTGATGCCTATCAACAAGTAGGAAGGATGAACCAAAGGGATGAAATGATTTTAAACCTAATAATAGTGGTGTAACCATTTTGAAAATGTGGAATTAATTACATAATGACTATTAATCCATCTAATAAGCACATTCATTCTAGATATATAATCTCTACAATGGATTAATTAAAAAAATGGGTAACAACTAATGAGACACTAAGTTATAATGCCAAAGATGCAAAAAAATATTGTATGAAAACACCATAACCATGTTTGGACGTTCTATGAAACTATTCAATTATAGGGTAACAAACTTCCTAATTAACACTATCAATACTATAACTGATGAATCCATGATATCACACCATAAAATAACAACTTATCAACCTCAATCCAATGGGCAGGCTAAAGCATCGAACCAAGTCCTTGAAATTATGCTTTTAAAAATATGTAATATGCAAAGAGGTGACTATGAATATTGAATTATTTTGATCCTATGTGCATATAAGACCAAATATAAATGTGTGATAAGATTCACTATTTTAATTTGGTCTATGGAATGGAATTAATGATGTTAATGGAATACATAGTTCATAGTCTATGAATTTCATTGATAATGTAATTGGGAGATCATGATTCGCTTCAAGAAAGTTTTTTTGGATCTAACTCACATGGAAAAAACTAGATAGAGAAAGAGTTGGATGTATTAAATAAATAAAACTATTTAGAAGGCATGGCATGATTGTAACATGAGATCAAAGGAATTTGACCTAGAATAGAGAGTGTTTTTATATGATAACATATTTTAGGTGCATCCAATAGGTTTCACATTATTTGGAAAGGACCATATATTGTCCATGAAGTATAATAATAAGGAACTATTTTACTCAAATACATTCAAGTAACCATACTTATAAGGGCAATAATGGTTGTAGGCTTAATCCCTATCATCACTGATCCTATGAATCTCATGTTGAAAACAAAGTAGGTGTTGAGTATATGCACATAATATTTTCAGATGTTATCAATTATTGATGCTTTTTATCTTGTAAGAACTTGTCAAGTCTCAATATCTATAAATGCACATCCTAAGGGGTGTACCAAGAAAAGGATGGGTAGACCATTAGTTCTTTGTAGGATGTTTGTCCTTTATGTCCACTTATTATCAATCCAACTAGCTCCTAAAAACATTCCCCTAAGCTTTGCCTCCTATTTTGACCCTCCTCTAGTCATTTACCCTCTTCATTAGCCCTTTCCCTAACCTAAACTCATTTTTGTTAGTTTACATGACTATGTTAGCCACATCAACCATGTATTATTATTTGCAAATCTTATTAAGAATTAGGTCAGCCATGGCCAACATAGTTCATTACCTAGTTAGCTTTTTGTCAATTTCAATACTAGTTCAAATAAGGCTGACCTTGTTAGTTAAAATTTTTAGATGGGTTTAGGGTTATATCCACCTATATAAACACATCCATTTCTCCATTATTAGAGAGATAAAAAGAGTTAATTACTCATTTACACATTTTTTTAATCTACTCTTCTACCATTCTATTTAAGGATTCTTAGCTTAGGGTTTCTACTTGTAGAAGAATCTTGTCTTATAGATAAGTCTTAGATGTTTTGGCCTTTCTTAGTGATATTTAAAAATAATAATAACCTCTTATGAAGCACCTTTGTCTAAGGGAGAGATTGAGTCTCAATGGGTTCATCTTTTAGGTAGGTATCTCTAAATTTGCTCCTCTCTTTAGTAGATAGAAGTAGCATAAATAATGGATTTTGAATAATATTTCTCTCTCCATGCCTTAGGGTTTTACTTATACATAGCTTAATTATGATTCTATTATGCATGTTTAATTTTATGTTTATTTACCCCCATATTGTGTCATAAGCATTGATGAGCACTATATTATATTTTGCTTTATTTGTTATTAGTATAGTAAATATAAAAACATAAGACCTAATTAGGGTTATTACATAGTTTTGCTTGATTATAGGCTCTGTAACCCTCCCTAGTGATATTATTTATGATAATATATCCATTAATTAGGTCTAGCATATCCATATTGATCATGACCCTGATTATCTAATGTGTCTCCAATCAAAAGTGTAAGTAGGATCTATCTTCTCTGAGCTAGGATTGATTTGTAGATGTACTGTATTTACCATTGCATACATTTTGGTGAAATTGATTTGAATCTAACCCTTATAGGTTTTATTTCACACTTTCATTTCTATCATTTTATTATTTTTTTATATTTACAATATTATGTCAACCAAGTTAATATATTTCTAACTTTTATGTGTAGGTTTAACACACAATCATATCATAATGATTATGTTCTTTTTGTGTAGGTCTTCATCAAATATAGGTTACTAGATCAAGTAGTTTGACATAGTATTATTATTCAATCCTAGATAACAAACTATGTCAAATAGGTCAACTTAGTCTTTCAATTAGCATACAGATCAAAAAACCAAGTTTGAATAGGTTAACTCAGTCTATTCAGCATCTAGAACAACAAACCAAGTCATGCAAGTCAACTTTGTCATCTTATTTTGCTTTAGCAATAGGGTTTTACATAATTAGGTCAAACCAATTGACTTAGTTTAAAAAAACTTGAAAGGAACATTCAAGGAACTTCAGTATAAAATTTATAATCCTAATCATCCTCTAACCCACTAAGGTTCCTCTCTTTCTCTCTCTATTAATTTAGTACTTCATTATAGTTTTGTTTGGTGTAAGTTTGCAATCTTCAAAAATATAATCCTATAGAAAACTAAGTTGATATGGTTGACTTAGTTATATAGCCTATCTTCTATTTCAAAGACTAAGTTGACCTGGTCAACTTAGTTCTTAAAACTCTTAATTTTATAGAATAGTAGCAACTGAATCAACTCTATTATGTATTATTTGCATATAGTTTCATCTACATCGAATCTGTACCATTCTTCAATTTAGAATTAAAAACTATTTGCTAGTAATTAATTCACACTTTCATTTTCATTTTTTTGCATGATTAGAGTAGCTCACATAGTTTAATTAGGGTGTTCTTCAAATCATCATTTAGTTACACTATTTTGCTCTTTTTCACACATTATCAAATCACACAATATTTAAAATACATTTAATATTTGACTTCCCAAGGCCTACCTACTTGGATTTTATCACCAAGGGGGAGGCCGAATTGGTTTTTTGGCCAAGTATAAACATATGGTTAATGGTATATATTGGCAAAGAACTCGACACCCTTATCACTGTGGGATTATGAAGTGAGGGGATAGGCCCCAATAATAATCTAGTACTATTGTCAACATAGATCCCTTTCATATTAAATGTCCTAAAACCATCCATAGATTGCTTTCTAGTTCCCTATTTTCAACCAACTTCCCTATCACACTTAAAATAACACTTTATAATAATATACAAAAAATAGGTTGATCACTTAGTTAACACTTCCTTTTTAGTTGATTTCTTGTTTTCTGATCATTGTGTATTATATTGCAAAAACTTGCATTATCCAGTGTTGGTGCAATGTTTTGTGCTATGTGGCCCATTTACATCATTCTCATTGATCTAATTATTTGTATGTTTTCTTCCATTTAATCAAATTATAATGTAAAAACTCTCCATGTTTTATCACACTATCATTTTATTTGACACAGTCTCTTAAAAACTTTGTTTTTCCTTGTCTATAGTACTAAGTTAACTTGGTTGACCCTATACTCTCTCTTACCAGTCAAGGTATAATACTAAGTTGACTTGGTCGACCCTGTATCCTTATCAAATTGTGTTTCTCCCTATTTATAGTACTAATTCAACTTAGTCGACTATAAATCCTTCTATCTAGTAGTACTAAGTTGACCCAATAATTTTTACTCTTCTCAACTCCCTTTTTAGTAATACATGGTCAACCAAGTTGACCTTGTAACTGATTATTGGCCCTGCTCTCCTATCTAGATGAATTAGATTTTTGTTTCTCCTTCATTAAAATTCTATTCATTTACTCAAAACATCATGAAATCCCCTATTATAATCTTATTAGACAACTTAAATCCATTTAGACACTATATGGGGTCTTATTTTCTCCCTTTATTTACCTCCTAAGAGAACTCTCACTCTTGGAATACCTCTTCCCCTCCATCTATGGATTATAACATGGTTTAAATCACACCTCAAGATGAAGTAGGTGGGTCTAATCCTTTTTGTACCTATAAATACAATTATTATCTTCAATCCCTTCAACATAATGTGGGAGCCATTGATACAAATCTATCCAACAATCCCACTATTAAGCCTCCTTTCAACAACCCTCGCCCTAATACCAATTTGGGGAGTTCTCCTACAAACACCAACCCACAAATTGATATGAATGAAATTATTGCATAAATTATACAACAAATGAACATAATGCAAACTTATAAAACATCTCAAATGATTCAATTAAAATGTCATTTGATCAATATGGCTAATCAACCTTTGATTCTCAATCCTCAATCCAATTCAAATTTCATTCCTCCACCTCTTTGATATGCCTTAAGAAATGTCATTCCTAAACCTATCATGAAAAAAAAATTAAAAAAAATGATCCTTTATCTCCTTTCATTGTGTCCATTGATAGGTAATATATCTCTAACTATAAAGTATGATGGGACTAAAAACCTTGCATCATTTCTCAAAGAATTTGGCAATCTTTATAAAGAGTGGATCAAAACTAATACTTTCACCACAACTAGAATTTTATTTAAAACCTTCACTGGTGATGTATTGGAATGGTACAACCAAATTCCCCAAAATTCCATTTGGAAACTTGAGGATTTAGTTAATCCTCTAGTTGAAGAGTTTCAATAGAATGACCTTCTTGAAAACTGCCTTAGCCATTTCATTAATACTAAGCAATCTCCCACTAATCAACTCATGATTTTATCAAATGACGGAAATATCTGACCCATAAGGCCAAAAATAACATGAATGATGAGTTTTTTTTCAAAATCTTTATAATTTATTTAACTCCTTTGATTTAATATAAGGTTCCAAATTTTGCTCCTCAAATGTTTAACAAAGCTCTTAACCAAGCCAAATGTCAAGACTTATTCATGAAGAAATTTGAACCTAATACCAAATTAATTAAATGATATTTTCAAACTATTACTAATTCCATCATAAAAAATAATTCTCAAACCAAATCCATATTTTTCAAATCCAACACCCCCAATCTTCTCACATACCACTAACTATGCAATAAATGAAACAATTATTACCACCCTGTAAACCCTTTCCTTATCCTAATAATCCTCCTAAATGGTATGGACCTAATAAATTTTTTTGGTTCTATTATAACATTATTCATTCCAATTAAACTTGTTGATGGATTACTAAATTTTTTATATCTTACATGCTTGGTGAATCCTTCAATCATGAAGCCATGATCCAACTTCACAATCAAGATTACAACACTACTTCTGAAAAATGACAAACTCCTAAATCTTCTTCTTCTAATAACCAAAAACAATTTCCCACATCTAATAATCAAAAAAATACCAAGGATGTTTTTTATATTAATACTTATTATGACCAGTATTAAAATAATTCTCAATATGTTAACGCAGCTAAGGTTAACTATCATCACAAACCATCTCACAAAGATCCTATCACAAAACCTACGAAACCATCTTTGGAAGAACAAATTCTCAAAGATAATACAACCAATAATTTAGATTTATAATCCATGAGGAACCAACTCCTTCTAAATCCCCAACAACTTCCATTCCTTCAAAATTTACCTTACCTTCTAAACCTTGCACTGGTTCTTCTTATAAATCCCATTGGAACTTTATCGAAGAACTTAATTTCATGACTTGTAAGATTATCCTTATGGATTTGTTATATAATTCCCCTTATCATCACAAATTCCTCATGAAATAATTACAATAAATTTAAGATCCATCTTCTATAGATGAATAACCACCCTTTATTGAGCCTCAACCTACCAATGTGCATACCATTGAATCCATTTATCCTTCTTCCAAACCATCCATTGAATTTTTTAAAGAGGACATGATTAATGATGAAATCATTTTCCACACTAATTATCCACCCCTATTTATTAAAATATCCATTAATAATACCCTTATTTATAAATTTTTAGCTAATGAAGGGTCTAGTATCAATGTGACATCTTTGTGGCTAATCCAACAACTTGGATATAATAAGGATCATCCAAGTAAACCCACCTCACCTGTAATGGATTTGATAATTTTAATCAAAATCCACTTGGTTATATTTGTATTTTCCTAACAATAAGGCCTAATACCATTCAAATTAAAATTATGGTCCTTTATTATACCTATCTTATAACATAATCCTCAATCACCCTTAGACTCATATAATGATCCAGGCAACAATTTTGGCAACAATTCGGGTGACAATTCCACCCCAATTGATGACAGAACTTCCGGGAGCCATAACTTTTGCACCATAGCTCCAATTGACTCACCGTTTGAACTATTGGAAAGCAAAGAATGAGGATAATGTCATGATATGGCATGAGCTTTGCTCAATGATGTTTGACCCCTAAAAATCCAATGAAAGTGCCCCAAAGTTCAATTTTAGTAGTGCAATCTAAAAATAGTAAGTTTCTAAAAATAGTAATTCCTTGAATTTTGTATTAATTTATATCTTGGAAGTCAAACCACTTAATCTCCTTTGAGATTGGTGACCTTCCACATCCTCCCGATGCTTTCAAAATGTGTATAAATGAAGAGGTAACCCAAAATGTGAAGACAGACATTTCTTCCTAAAGATAAGCATATATTTATATTACGATCTTGAGTAATACTACATCTCTTCTCAGAGAATTCATTGTTACTATGTTATTTATATGTTATTGAAATATTTATCAACTAGAACTTTTGAGTTTTGTATCATAGAATGAGAGCCATCACTTCTTCTGGTAGCCAATGCATCAAATTCCTACATAATGGAAAATGCTATAAAAATGAGGCTAATCCCAACCCTTGTAGTATTCAGATTTGAAATACAAAATATCAATATCACATTCATACCATCAACATTGTTCCCTTATCTAAATTCATCAACATCAATCTAGACTTACAAGTTACTCTTACTGATTCAGACGATGATGAACCTAATGACTTGTAACATACTTGTAACACTAATAAGATACCTTATTATATCTCAAAGTGTCTTCCTCCTTCATTACCTCATGATCTCACTATTATTCTCATTGATTAGATATATAATTTTATCCCTCGATACAATGATTATAGAGTGGCCAAATTATTCCAAGTTTCTCTAATCATGTATCCACACAAGTTAACTAACCTCATAATTTCACCTTCTAAATCTCACCTTGAATATTCTCTCTAAATTATGATGATAACTACATCATGTCCCAAGATAAATCTCAAGACTTTGATGTTTAACATTATCAAAAAAAATTAGCTCAAATACATGATTTCAACTAGGATTTTCACACCATTTCCATATATTCTAAATTAGCTCTTGATGGTCATGTACTTCCCATTAATTATATGCTTATTGATACTCCTTGGGTGGTTGAATAAATCCCACCTTATCCACATACATAAATTATTACATCTTCTTTACCACGTATTATTGAATGTTATCTTGATGTCAAAGGTGCATACTATGAAGGTTGATGCCAAAGGTAATTAAAGATAGTTGGTGGTGTGTGATGATATAAGGTGAATGAAAGAGTTTTGTCATGAGAAAAATTAATAGAGATAATTTTAATACAACTAATGTCTTATGTTTTCATGATTAATATCATTATTGGCATGGAAGCTATAGGTCATTAATGTCAAGTGCATAAGAAGAATAGTTATGACATGAAGAGGTATGTGCATGGTGAAATTAATGAACATAGGAATTTGAAGGTTTTATTGAATTTTTTGATCATGTGATTAAGGTATAGAAGCATTTATGAGAGTTTTAGGGTGAGCCTATAGGGGTAGGACCTTTAGTCTAAGTCTACACCCAAACCACTATTAGACCCTGCCTAGCATAGTAAGGTATGAAGATCAAATTTCAAGGCAAGTATGCACATGAGAGCATGGAAAAAGGTGAGATAATTTTTTTAAGTCATGATCAAAAATTTTTAGATCAATATTTGAAATAAAAGTGCATGA